>PIJE02000059.1:196252-331302 GCA_002895965.2 Coryphaenoides rupestris
TGTTGGTGGTAACCTCCCGCTTCAACAGGCAAAGAGGTGATTGGCTACAGAATCCGAGGCGGGAGGTGGTCTCTAATCGGCACAGTAGTCCCTCAGCTACCCCAGGTACTTCACTATCACTCTAGTAGTCCCTCAGCTACCCCAGGTACTTCACTATCACTCTAGTAGTCCCTCAGCTACCCCAGGTACTTCACTATCACTCTAGTAGCCCTCAGCTACCCCAGGTACTTCACTATCACTCTAGTAGCCCTCAGCTACCCCAGGTACTTCACTATCACTCTAGTAGCCCTCAGCTACCCCAGGTACTTCACTATCACTCTAGTAGTCCCTCAGCTACCCCAGGTACTTCAGCCACCATGACATGCTGCGGTTAGATCGTCAAACAAAGCTAAGCATTAGCATTTACTCTCCCTCGCCTAGACGATACTTTGATCCAACTCAATTTGGCCAATTTGACTTCATTTACTTCTTCAAATAATATCGTTCAGATCAATAACAACCAGCCTGTCACTGAAGGGTTGTATTACTAATACAAATGCTGACATTTGTCACAAATGCTGACAAATGCTGACAAGTGCATTATGTAAATGACGTTGAAAAGTAGCATGATTTTGACTCTGGGCGTAACTAGGGACACATTTCTGAACCCGATTAGATTTGTCACTGAAGGTCATCTTCTTGGGATTCCCAGCAGTTTGCGCCCCTGACCATTGTGTTTATATTTTTCCCCCTATTGCCAGGCCTTTTATCCTGCTAGCAAAGAGATGGACGTGAAGTTTGGGGACATCATTGCAGCCCGGTGTGTGTTCACTGGAGAGGGGAGGACCTCCGCCACGTACATCGGGTAAGCTTGACGGGAAGTTGCGACATCGATCACGATAAGTCCATTGTGTTGACTAATCACGACTGTATGACTGTTCAGTAGCGTTTGTTGCTGATATCAAGTGAACTTCCCTGCATTTCGACATCGGCCTCAACACGCACACACATATCTGACACACAACACTGGGAATGTCCCACAGATATATTTTCAACATATGTAGAGCACAATGCATTTTGGCTGCTTTGGTGCAGGACTTTCATTGATGGGCGAAACACCCAACGTCAATCTGTGGGGCACAAACGTATGGAAATGTTTATGGCGACAAATGTATACAAATACTCACGCACAAATAACTTACAAACGCATGCAGAAACATACAAATATATGGATGCAAAGACAGATGAGGCAATGATGACTTGATGTCCTTCGTGTACTGAATATATTTGATATTTGTGTTTTGTGATTGCGTCATTGCAGAAAAACCTGTGTTCTATTCAGAATCACAATCAGAAACAGCTTTATTGCCTTAGTTTTTACAAACAAGGAATGTGCTTTTGTGGAATTGGTGCCTAACATTGAACATTAAACATAGTAAAACATAGAAATTCGGAAAGAAAATGCTAAAGAATTATATAAAAAATTATATATATATATATATAAGCAATAAAAAGGTGCGATCATAACTAATATATATATTATATATTCTTTTGAAACAGGAAACACAATAAAGTGTGATTATACGCTCAGTGTCGACATTTCCATTGCACGATGCGACGAACCCCAGACATGGAATTTATATCGTAAACGTTTTAGTTGGTTTGTTTGTTCATTTGTTTGTTTTGGCTGTCCAGCGGTAACCTCCGACGACGAGATGTGCAACTTCTACATCATGTACTACATGGAGAGCAAACCACCGCCATGCCCTTCATGAGCTGCATGGACCCGGGCAGCAGCGAGCTGTTCAGCCACATCCCGGTGCTGCCCGAGCTCCCGGTGCCCACGGACCCGCACAACATGATGGCACACTAAGGCCATGGTCGGTGCGGGGGAAACAGGTCGGCCATGTCAACCTGGTTTTCAGATGAAACCTAATGCGCTTACATAGAGGCCAACAAGGATTATTCTGGTAGTTTGAAATGGGAAAAATAAATGGAGATTCTTTTTTGCTTGTTGTTTTATGTTTCTTTTGGAATTAGTTTATTGTCTTATTTTTTTGTTTGTTTGAAAAGAGCAAAAAAAAAAAAAAATAAGGGTCCATTCTTATGGGGATAACGGCTGAATCAGAATTTTTGTGCGTAGCTTGTAAATGGTTCAGAATTTATTTTCATAATCTGTACAGTCTGGAGGCACACTGTATCCGATCAGAAAAGTCTCGCTCTTGGGACTAGAGACCACGAGACTGAATATTCAGAATGACAAAGATGTATTGCACAGCAAACACCGGATTATGTTAAGTCATTATGTTCACTGGAACCTTTCCCCCCCCCCCCCCCCACCCCCCCATGAGACACACACACATATTTACATTTAGTATGTGTACATATCTATATCTATATAGATACAGTGTATACAGTATATAGACACACACACACACACACAACATCTTGTCAGTCGTTGTTGAATCACCAATGACTGCTGCTCCTGGACTGGGTCGAGGGTTTACGTGTTTGCATGATCTTTGCATGATGGTGTCCAGGATTTTATCTGTAATTAGTTTAGTTTGCATGTGTTTTGACGTGTGTGTGTGTGGTCCAGGCTATTACCTGGAAGAGGTGACTGCCTGGCCGGAGGTCAAGCTGCAGTTGGGCCAGGTGTCCGGACTGGCCCTTGACTCGGACGGTCATCTGGTCATCTTCCACCGAGGGGACCACCACTGGGGAGTGAAGTGAGTCTTTGTGACAATTTATAATGCGTTCGGATGTTGTCACTCTTGTACCCGCTGCTGTAGGTAGGATTTCAGAGGTGTGTGTGAAGAGAGAGCAGAAAAGAGCAGAAAGTGTTTGTAGAATGGAAGCAATCCTCCATCAACACAGGGAGTCAGGCTCTCATTCACTTTGGTCCTGTGCCCAACAATGGCGGGAAAACACATTGAGAGACACAATTTTTTATTTATCCATAAGATCAACACCAGAACTCTCTAACGACAGCAATTCCTCCCCACCCACCCTCTCCCTCCCAGCTCATTTGACAATGAAGCCAGATACCAACAGAGGTCCATCGGGCCCATCCAGCAGTCCACCATCTTGGTTGTGGACCCGGTCAAAGGTGACGTCCTCAAGGCTTCCGGCAGAAACACGTAAGATCTGTTAGATTTTAGATTTGCTTGAATCTATCAAGCATAGGAATCAGCTAATTAAAAAATGAATCCTCACCCCCCTCCTACTTTGTCTTTCGCTGCAGCTTTTACTTGCCTCACGGAATAACCACGGACAAGGAAAACAACTATTTGGGTCACGGATGTCGCTCTCCATCAGGTGAGATGACTACCTCTGACCGTCCTGAGGATAGAAATGTAAAGCTGTTGACCGGTCCCATGAGGGCTTGTGTCTGAAATGTTGACACACAAGACCATGAACTTTAATTGTCACATAAACATACAGGATATACAGTGAAATTTAAAAGTGGCGATGCCCAGCTGAATGTGCAACAGAATAAATACAAATAAACAAAGAATCAAATATCCACAGTATTTAAAGTCCTTACAACAAAAGGAGCAGGTTTTTTGGGTTGTTGTTTTTTTTTTAATGAGAAATATGAGCATTTTATTGGGTTATTTTGTGTTGTTTGGGAGTCATATTGACCAATCAGGGCGAACATTGTCGAGTATTTTAGTAAGTATTAATTTGTTTCAGTATTTTAGTTAGTTTGTGTCCCCTGGCCGCCCAGCAAATATGGACACAATGCAGTGGAGGAACCGTCTCCTTCTAGCCACGTTGAACACATTGAAACGCGTTGAGGTGGTCGCCGTGGTTTTGTCTGTGGGAAGTGTTCCAATGATTCCGACATTCCTGCAGGTTTTCAAACTGGGCAGCAAGGAGAGGGACGGCGGCGCGCTGGTGGTGCTGGGCGAAGCCTTCGCCCCGGGCAGCGACCGGCAACACTTCTGCCAGCCCACCGACGTGGCCGTGGACCCCGGCACGGGAAACGTCTACGTCTCCGACGGATACTGCAACTCCAGGGTCATGAAGTTTTCCCCTGACGGCAAATACCTCTCGGAGTGGGGAGCAGGTGAATGAATACTACCTGAAACTGGACTGTTCAAAACCTTTCACGACTTTAACTTCATCTTGTTTTCTAACCATGTTTTCTTGTTTTCCTACGATGCTCCAGGGTCGTCCGACCGGAGGAGACGGATCCCGTTCAGCATCCCCCACAGCCTGGCGTTCCTGCCGGACCGCCGGGAGCTGTGCGTGGCCGACCGGGAGAACGGACGTATCCAGTGCTTCGTGGCCGACTCGGGGAGTTCCTGAAGGAGATCAAGAAGGAGGAGTTTGGGGGAGAGGTGTACGCCATCGCCTACAGTCCACACAATGGTGAGGTCCAGCGGAATCCAAACACCCTTTGTCTATGTAGTATTATATTATTATTATTATTATTTAATGATAATATTTTTATGTATATACATTTATTTATTTGTATTGTATTTATTTTTATTATTTATTGGTTATTATTATTAATAATAATGTATGTATTAATTAATTTATTTAAAAGAAAATTGTTACATGAATAATGACAGACTTCGCCATTTTTATTTTAAAAGCTTATATTGGAAAATCGACTATTCTACTCCCCCTCCTCCTCATAATATTTCTCATTATCTGCAGTAGAATCCTGCCCCAAACTCGACATACATAATCCCATTATGGTCATTAATCTATTCATTACACCTAATAAAACACAATAATGCCTTCCAAATACACATGTTTAGCTGTGGGACTTGACTTATGTAATGTGTAATGTAAGACATTCTTACAACGAGGCACAAGGTGTTTGAAATAATCAACTAAAGGTGTTTTATTTATTTTAATTTTATTTTTACACAAATGTGAATGTTTGGCTCCCCCTGCAGGCGGTTTGATCTACGCAGTAAATGGAGAATCTCCATACGGATACTCGGCCCCCATCAGTGGTTTTGTCATCGATTATTCCAGCAAGGACATTGTGAATGTCTTCAGCCCAGTGACGCAGGTGAGCTATACCACGTCCACCTCCAGCACAGGTAGCACACAGCCTCACCTGGGTGTTGTCAACCTCTTCCAGTTCAATGTTTTCTGTTTTGTTTGCTGCCATCTACAGCATGACTTTGTACAGCACTTTGGTCAAGAATGTATAATATTGTTTTATTTTTTTATGTTTTATTCACAAGTAGGTGCTTTTTTTCCCTCCAGGTGTTCAAAATGCCCATGATTATCGTTGTGAGCCAAGATGACAGCGTGTTTGTTGGGACGCCGACTCTGGCTCTGTGTTCAAGTTTACGTCTGAAAGTAAGCGGCCATTTTGTTCGCACAGAATCTTGCTGCATATGAAAAAACTAAATGTCTCCGTTGGATTCAAAATGGGCTTGTCGTATCTTTTTCAGACTCTCATCGCTCCGTCAAGAAAAGTGGGTTTACAGTCGAAGAAGAAGGTAATTCTTAACCATGTGACTTCTTCATATCGTATCATAACTTATCATATTGTATTGTGTACGTAACAAACAAACACAAGGACAGCACAATGGCGGTTTGATTCTAGTTGTTGATCACTAAAAATAATCACTTGCGCGAACGCCACGGAGGAGCTGAAGAGACGAGACGCGGAGTGTAGTTGTATTGTTGCTCTGTGTCGCTCGAGAATGTTCTAGAGCGGCTGGTCTCCTGTCACTCCGCCCCCCCCCCCCCTGGCCGCTACAGAATGTAACGAAGATTGTTGTTTTTTTTCTTCATGAGAATTTCAACAGAATTGCTGCATGTTCTTCATAGAAATAAAACATTTGTATTCGATAAAATAGCGGATTTCCCAGGAAGGGGCTCTATAATCCCGGGATTTAAAAAGGATCAGATTCAGGAATTTTGAGCAACCCTAGTGCTGAGCTCCTTTGACTTTCCCATTGTAGTGTTTGTGTCTGAGTCTAATGATTGTATCAAATGAGTCATATTTAAATGGATCAGAGAAGTCACCAGCTGTAGTCAATCATAATCACTCACAAGAAGTTAAGAGACCACAAAGATAATTTGATTGACACAACTTTCTCCATCAACTAAATTGATAATTCATGTTGCTGTATGTATATTTTTAACCCAGCAGATTTGGTCACATTTTCAGTAGACTCATAATAAATTCATAAAAGAACCAAACTTCATGAATGTTTTTTGTGACAAAGAAGTATGTGCTCCAATCACTATCACAGAAAAATAAGAGTTGTAGAAATTACTGGAAACTCTGGACTGCCATGACATACATGTTCTTTACAAGTGTATGTACACTTTTGACCACAACTGTAAATAACAAATGTATACAAAAATAAGCAATAGAATGTCTGAGAAAGATTTGCACCTCACGTGTCCATTGTTTTAATTCAGAAATCAAGACCATCATCGAGACCAGCCTGCGGCCGCACCACAAGGTGTCCATCGCTCAGAACAAGGCTCAGACACTCACGGAGATCCAGCAGCACCAGCACGAACAACAACAACAACAGCAACAACACCCACCACAGCAGAAGGAGGCGGAGGAGACGCCGGAGAAACGGAAGCCCGACCGCAGGGCTGAGGGCGGGGTCTCGCCGGCACTCATGACCACCCTGCTGCTCATCCCCCTGGTGCTTGTGGTCTCCATCGCCGTGTTCATCCGCTGGAGGAAAAGCCGCGTGTATGGAGGTGAGACGGCCCACCGAGACAAATGTTGTTTTATTTGTCACATGTACATCAAAACACAGGGCCATTCTGAACAGTGAAACTCTTGTGACATGGCAGGCGACAGTACCGAGGAAGTAGGCAAAAAATACATTTACATTTAGGGCATTTGGCAGACGCTTTTATCCAAAGAGACTTCCAAAAAAAAAAGTGTATTAACATTTTTTTTCATATATATATATATATATATATTTGGAATGGCACAATATACATAATAAAGGGAACACAATATACATAATAAAGATAAAAAGAAAACACATCAGCTGTTCTATGTAGTAATGGGGAATGTAGCCTATGAATCCAGAAGTATTGAATATTCAGATTCATTCCAATGACCCACGTTGATTTGTTCTTCCATGTACCTTATTCACCTGGAATCTTCTCCTCTTCCTCCTCCTCTTCCTCCTCCCAGACACGTTTGATATGATCCAGGACACCAACACGGGCGGAGGCATCCTGGGGAAACTCAAGGGTTCGTATGCGTTTGTTGTTTGTGTTATTACGTTTAACTTTCACCTTTTTAGTATGTTAAACTAAAATTGTCAAGTTCACCTCGATGTATGCATGAAGTCACGTGATGATTTTGAAACAGCTTTTAATGGCTAATCAGATAAGATAAGATAGAACTATATTCATTGCAAATTCATTCAGAAATTCTTGGGTCAGCGGTTGCTGAAAAATACCAACAACATAAGAATAAAAACAATAGAATGTACCATGTATAAGCCTAAATGAAAAACAATATAGGGAAGATATATTTAGTTAAAGGTACTATAAGTAAGAATGAGTGCATTCTGAGCTCCGTGGGTTGAGACAATAACAATCAGAAACTAATATTAGTTCTAATGCTAATTAATCCTTGTACAGAAGCTATGAAATATACAGTATATATATTTTAATTATCCACGCTTACATCTCACTTCGTTCCATTTTCCTGCGAAATCCGACCCGACTTGAATATAAGAGAAATCATCCCAAAAGCTGTTCTACCAACAGAGAGAGTCGGGAAGCTCTCATGTTTTAACTTCAACCACAACCTGCTACAACCTGCTAGAACATTAGTTTCTGATTGTTATTGTCTCAACCCACGGAGCTCAGAATGCACTCATTCTTACTTATAGTACCTTTAAAAAAATAAAATAAAAGTTGGTATTGAAAAAACTAAACAATAAAATAATATATGTACAGTGTATAAGCCCAATATAGTAACAATATACTGTAGGTAAGATATATTTAGTACAAAGAAAATACACTATATGGCCAAAAGTGTAACGGTCCCAGAACTCAGAACCACGACACAGAACTAATAGATGCAAACAAAGTCCAAAAAGGATTTAATCCAAACTCAGTAGTCCAACAGGCAAAGGTCACAAAACAGGGTATCAGATAATCAGGCGTCAAAACAGGCAGGGATCAGGAAAGAATCAGAGTCGGGAATAATACTAGCGGATATCGAGTGACAGGTACACTAAGCTCCGCTGCAAAAACAATCTGACAAAGACAAAGGGGATAAGGCAGGTCTTATATACTGGTCTAATGAGGGAATGGGAAACAGGTGAGTAGAGCAGACTCAGATGATGGGAGGAGTCAGGTGAGTAACTGGGCGGGGCAGAGTCAGGTGATGGGATGGGCTCAGGATACTGTGGGGCAGGTGGGAGTGGCAGGATCTGAAATGCCAGGACAATGAGTGGAGGAATGGCAAAGCATAGAATAAATAATGACTAAACACAAAGTTTCAGGATGCCCTCATGACAGAATATGCCCCCATATCCAATGATCTTGGATATGGGGAATGGGCCTATGAAGCATGGGGCCAGCTTCCTGGACTCAACCCGGAGGGGTAAGTCCCCTGTCGAAAGCCAGACATTCTGTCCCAGAGTGTAGGCGGGAGCTGGCGTGCGGCGACGGTTAGCTGACCTCCGATAGCAGTCAGAGGTGCGGAGCAGAGTAGCACGGGCCAGCCGCCACATGCGTCAACACCGATGGATGAAGGCTTGTACAGAAGGAACGCTGGCCTCACGTTCCTGCTCAGGAAACAGGGGAGGCTGATAACCCCGGGAACACTGGAATGGAGATAAGCCAGTAGCAGAGCTGGGCAGGGTGTTATGAGCATACTCAATCCACAGCAGTAGTTTGGACCAGGAGGAGGGGTTACGTGAAACCATACATCGTGCAGTCTCCATCTCCTGGTTCATCCTCTCCGTCTGACCATTGGATTGGGGATGGAAACCTGAAGAGAGGCTGACTGTGGCCCCCAGCAGTCTGCAAAACAGAGAATTCTTTACCCTCTGCTCCACCTCCCATGCCACCATCCCAATGATGCAGGACCGGGGCAGAATATCCTCCGACTGGGGAAGACACTCAACTTGGTGAATGCGGGACAGGGTGTCTGGTTTGGTGTTCTTTGATCCCGGGCAATATGAAAGAGAAAAGTCAAACCGATTAAAAAAATAATGCCCACCTGGACTGTCTGGGACTCAGCTGCGTGGCTGACTGGATGTACTCGAGATTCTTGGAGATTCGCTCTCTGCGTGCGGAACTCTCGTGCGGAATAGTCCACCACTCGCCGGCCCCCCTGAGTCAGGTTCAATAGCCCGCGGGCAGCCTCACGGCCCGGGGTAAAAAAAAAAAACCTTCCGGAGACCGTCCGAAAAGGCAGTCACTGAAGAGCAGATGACTGACTGTTTCTCCCACTCGGCCGTTCCCCAGTCCCGGGCTCGGCCGGTGAGTTGAGTGAGCATGAAGGCCACATGAGACCTCTTGGTGGGATACGAGAGAGGCTGTAATTCAAAACTCAATGAGCACAGAGTGAGGAACGATCGGCAAGTACCTGGAGCTCCAGAGAAACGTTCAGGGGCGCTAAGACGAGGCTCCGGGCCGGAGGTGACACGGACCGGGGTACTACTGGTAGATGGCGCATCAGCTGGTCCTTGACCAGCCTGAGCAAGCCCTTGCATCCGGTCATGAAGAATCTCCAACTCACCGCAATAGCGGTGAGTTGTTGTTGTTGTGTCTGGAACAGAGCGTTAGCCTGCGCCAGGACCTCCTTTCTAAAAGTCTCAATGTCGGCTGGGTTCATTTCTGGTCAGATTGTTCTGTAACGGTACCAGAACAGGTAGAACCCAAAAGCACGAAACAGAACTAATAGATGCATACAATCACATAGCCATGAAATCTCCACAGACAAACATTTACAATTCAGAATGGTTCGTAAAGAGCTCAGTCAACCAAAAGTGCTATTATTGTGAAGTGGAAGCGCCTAGGAGCAACAACAGCTCGGCCAGTGGTAGACCACGCAAACTCTCAGAGCGGGGCTGACAAGTGCTGAAGCGCGTAGCACGTAAAAATCGCCGATCATCTGCTGCATCACTGCATCACTGTATCACTGCTGTATCACACTGGCCGATTAGCTCCACACAAGCCTCACATCACCATACGCAATGCCAAGCGTCAGTTGGAGTGGTGTAAAGCACGCCGCAACTGGACTCTGGAGCAGTGGAAACGTGTTCTTTGGAGTGATGAATCATGCTTCACTATCTGGCAGTCTGATGGACAAATCTGGGTTTGGCGGATGCCAGGAGAACGTTACCTTCCGGAATGCATAGTGCCTACTGTAAAGTTTGGTGGAGGAGGGATAATGGTCTGGGGCTGTTTCTCAGGGTTTGGGCTAGGCCCCTTAGTTCCAGTGAAGGGTATGCTTAATGCTACAGGATATGAAGACATCTTAGCCAATTGGGCCCTTCCAACTTTGTGGCAACAGTTTGGGGAAGGCCCTTTGCTGTTCCAGCATGACTGTGCCGCTGTGCACAAAGCAAGGTCCATAAAGACATGGTTAGACGAGTTTGGTGTGGAGGAACTCGATTGGCCTGCACAGAACCCTGACCTGACCATCACCTTTGGGACGAATTCCAACGCAAATTGCGAGCCAGGCCTTCTCGTCCAACATCAGTGCCTGACCTCACAAATGCTCTTTTGGCTGAATGGGCACAAATTCCCACAAACGCACTCCAAAATCTTGTGGAAAGCCTTCCCAGAAGAGTGGCAGCTGTCATAGCTGCAAAGGGGGTCCAACTCCATATTAATGCCCATGGTTTTAGAATGGGATGTCCAAAAAGCTCATATAGGTGTGATGGTCAGGTGTCCACTGACTTTTGGCCATATAGTGTACCGTATTTTCCGGACTATAAGGCGCACCGGATTATAAGGCGCACTGTCAATGAACGGGTCTATTTTCATACATAAGGCGCACCGGATTATAAGGCGCACCGGATTGTAAGGCGCACTGTCAATGAATGGGTCTATTTTCATACATAAGGCGCACTTAGAGCCCTGCAATGGAGCCCGAGGCCCGGGGGGCCCGAAAGCCCGACAGCCCGAGGGTTCGGGCCTCGGGCCAATTATCCCATCATTAGCTCGGATACGGGCCGGGCTCGGGCTTTTTTTTCTCTCTCTCTCTCAATTAAATTAAATTAAATTCAAAGAGGCTTTATTACCAGCAGCAGCAGCAGTGAGCGTGCGTTCAGCGCCGCTGGAAGCGTAATAGAGGAGAGGAGGACTGGACTGGCCCCTGAAACCGTGGATGCGATTCTTTTCCTTCATGATGCAAAGTGACTTAAAAAGACATGTTGCCATGTTAAGCGGCTTTTGTGTGATTGGACGTTTTTTATTATTATCATGGGCGTAGAATTTAGTGGGGACGCTGGGGACATGTCCCCACCAATATCCACACCTCACGGTTGCGTAATTGCGCATCCTTGACGCAATATCTGTGATGTCCCCACCAATGTCCAAAACAAAAATACGCCCTTGATTATTATTATTCTTGGAATGGCCTGTTTTCGTGAATTTTATTTTAGTCAAGGCTTACTCGGGTAAGACAAGCTGTTTTCTCTGTTAATAATAGCGTAACTGTTTCTCCGCACTTCCGTGTGCTTATTGTTCCAATGGTTTTTATAGGCTACGTTTAATAATGAACACTTATACGCTTTAAGTGTTGAGTTGTTTTTTGTAGCCTATTCACTGGGATATAATTTGTAGTAGCCTATTCAACATTGATCTGATATGTAGCGAATGGATCAACTGTTAATCCCCGCGAAGCTGCTCGTCACTCACTTCAGAAAATTAAAAGAATTATTTAACTGCCTGCAAAATGCTTCAAACATTTTCCTAAAATAACTTAAAATTGAAATGAAACTAAATATAACCACTTATGCCATTTAAAGTGCTCAAATAAGATCGGAAGTCTATAACTAGACTTGTCGCATCTGGGCAACAAGTCTAGTTTGCGACATTAGTCGCAAATATGGGAGGTTAAATAAATGTCGGGCTTAATTCGGGCCTGAGAGTTCTAATAATGTGGCGGGCCGGGCCGGGCTGGGGCCTCACTCTCTCAGGCCAGGGCCGGGCTAGGGCCTACTTTCCAGGCCCGCGCAGTCCTCTATACACACACCATAATATTACCGGTATGTCGAAGCACAGTACGTATTACTCCGCAAGGCTAGTATTACTCCGCAGTAGCCGTAATGCGCCGACAATCCATCAAGTATTACACCGCGGTAGCCGTAATGCGCCGACAATCCATCAAGTATTACGCCGCGGTAGCCGTAATGCGCCGACAATCCATCAAGCGGTGCGGCTTGACAGATTTTTGAGCGCCGTGTACCACATAAAATCGGTTCGAGGTTAATACATAAGGCGCACCGGATTATAAGGCGCACTGTCGATTTTTGAGAAAATTACAGGATTTTAAGTGCGCCTTATAGTAAAAATACGGTAAGTTGGCAATGGTATGGAGAATTGCACATGATATTAGAAATATTGCACAGGATGATGAAAGGTAATATTGCAAGGTAATCACGCTCACACCTGGTGGTATAGTGGGGCCTCTTTAACCTTCTCATGTGTTGATTCATTTCTCAAGTGGCTTTTTTTGTTATTTGGATGCCTCTCACTCTGGCTCTCTCTCGCATTCTCTTTTCAGGGAAAGCAGTTGGTGGCCTGAACCTGGGAAACTTCCTCGCCACTCACAAAGGCTACACCCGGCAAGGCTTCGACCGCCTGAACACCGACGACCAAGAGAAAGAGGAAGACTTTACTACGGATTCGGAGAATGAAGAGTACTCTGCACCCCCACCCCCATCTCTTCCTCGTAGGCCAACAAACTATAGTTCCCAGGACCATTTAGCTTTGGTTAAAAATGTCAGGATGTAATTCATTTATGTGCAAAATGTTTTGTTTTTGGCTGCCAAATGTATTTATTTTTATGAAAAGTGCTATTAATATAACTGAAGTCACAGTAACTGATTTGTTTTCTTTTTGTGTAGATTATTTTCATAAAGACCAAGAAATACTTTTTATTTTATTTTGCATTGAGTCAAACATCTCAACACTTTACAACTTATATATTTGTGCCTTTTAAGTTACTTTGCCAACCCTCATAGTTATTGCTACTGAGATCAGAATCTTCATATATATGATTAATTCTTATTGTCATCACATAAAATATATAAATATATATATATTATTTGATAATTATCAGATGTTGACTATTTATTGTGTCACAGTGAGGTTATGCTGCAAGAAAACTATTTTGAGTAATTTTTGTGTAATAATAAAGTGTCTGCAAAGCATTAGCCTAGCATTTTGTTTATTTTACCAAAACAGAATGGTGAAGGATATCTACTGTATATACTTGGGAGTCCCCCTTTTTTTCTTTTTACTAATACTACTGGCAACCATGCTTGAAGCAGGTACATATGGGTGACCATAGGGCTGGGTGATCTGGCAAAAAATATAATCACGATTTTATTTCCCATATTGATCGATTTATGATTTTTTTCGATTGTTTTTAACAATATATAATTTGATAATGCAAGTTTGAAGAGTATCCTGATTATGACAAATGAAGACACCAGAGGATTCATTAGTTAAACTTTAGAACAGTTTACATTTACATTTTGTGCATTTGGCAGATCCTTTTATCCAAAGCGACTTACAAAGACTACATTTGTTTAAGTTTTTAAAAAAATGATGTAAATATGTAACATGCATTCAGAGTGCTAACCTCCAGCACAGACCGCAGCACCACCAAGACGCTTACTTGGGCATGCTCTCCAGGCGTATTTAACTTTACACGTTCACGGGACGTAGACATAAGAGAAGGCTTTCCACGGGATTAGAACCCAGAGCTGAAGGTAAGAACTCTCTCCGCTGTGCCACCGAGACACCACACTATGACATGGTCGGAGGTGGCATTTGACA
Source organism: Coryphaenoides rupestris (assembly GCA_002895965.2). Classification (NCBI taxonomy): domain Eukaryota; kingdom Metazoa; phylum Chordata; class Actinopteri; order Gadiformes; family Macrouridae; genus Coryphaenoides; species Coryphaenoides rupestris. Next base: position 210,230 of record PIJE02000059.1, read on the forward strand.
TATGCTGCGTTAAGTTGAAAAAGGACAAGAGATTTCCATCATGACTTGAACACATGACCTTGGAGTTGATAAGAACGCACTCTCTCCACTGCACCATCAGGACATGACGATACAATTAACAGGGTTTAGAGTGTTGACTTAAAACTACCACTTAATAATGTGGTGTCTCGGTGGCACAGCGGAGTGTTCTTGCCTTCAGCTCTGCAGTCCTGGGTTCAAATCCACATAAAGAAAAGTTTCAAGTTAATAGGAGAGAATGAACAAAATATAGCCCTGTGTACATATATATACACTTTTAAGGTACAGTGTCATAATTACTTCAAGGAAAACTGTAAACTGATATGAGCTCCATCTATCTTTGCTATTTCATATTACATCGAACGTGAACTTCAATATAATTGTAGTGTTTGCAATTCCTCATGCGAGTGCTTCGACAAACACTCGAGAAACAAGACTATAGATTATATTTTCTGTTACTTGCAGGATAAATACATACGTGTTATTTACTGCGCTAATAAAGGCCTTTATTTAACACCATTATAGGTTTTTTGCCAGAAAGGCATCATGTCTTGAAGTACGATCCTGCATTATTTATATCCTCGCTTTTTTTAACGTCATTCATATGGGAAATGGCAGCAAATGACGTCACAATGGATGCTTGTTTGAGACCCGCTGCTACTTGTGGAAGGGCTTTCTTGGCTCCGCCCCCATGTGTCGTCACTGGGGCGCTACCGTTTCGGCGGTCGTTTTGTGCGCCTTGTCGTTTTTAAAGTAACCAAACCAGTTCCATATCATAGACTTCACAAATCGCTTTTTGTCGACAATTTGGTCACTTTGTAACTCTCGTTCCTCACGTGTCTCTCATGCTGTTGTTCTTTCTTTGCGTCGCTGTTGGTAAACAACGCCTCGTGCCGTGGTATAAATGGGCGTGTCGAGACGGTGCTGTCAGATCTGTCCAGATCGAAGAAAATCGCGAAGGCTGATAGATCGAGATCGACAAAAGATGTATCGCGATTTCGATTCGGGATCGATTAATCGCCCAGCCCAAGGTGACCATTTATTAGAAATGTTTCGCAAGGGTAGATGGGTCGAGAAAATGGTAACAGAAACAAGCCTGTTCCTAGTTCTGTACAGCCCACCCCATGCTCAAAAAAAGGTTGGTTACTCGACATTCAGTCCATTTTATTTGCATGTGACAAAAAAAGCTGTAAATTGGACACTTTTACTTTTCCTAATTGAATATGAGAAGTAACAGCAACAAAATGCCACAGACCACGATGTTCAAACTCACGTAAAGAACGGAGAAGGAAAAATCTCCAACAGGCGAGCATCATTTCAGCAAGTTCCTCAAAATCATATGAAGTTAACGTTTCAGGGTCAATGGACGAGCATTATGAATCTCAGAACATTGCTGTCCATTTATTTCCATGTACATTGTTTTATTACATTATTTACAACACAAGTGCCATTTGTTTATACCTCAGTTTATGGGTCAAAGATGCATCACTTTCTGGACAATGTTAGTCGTAAAATATTCTTAAACTCCATCCAACCTGGGAACAGTAACGGAAAATCCACGCTGGGATGGCGTCTTTATGTAGATATCATGTGAATATATATGCATACCATTAGATTGTCAACAGCAGGGAGTAAATTGGTCCCGCACAATCAACCTTTGTAATCAAACTATTCATTCGGACACTTTAGATTTTAGGCACAGTCGCAATTGAAAAATAGCAAAAACATATTACATTTAGGGCATTTGCCGCTTGATCTTGTGCACAATGACCTAAACACATTTGACAACAGTGACTCGTATACAGATATGTGCAATTTACTAGCCCTAACTTTCTGGCATGAGAGCCATTCAATCACTTGCAAAATTAAAAAAAAAACTACCTATGCAAGCCAAATAGAGAGAAAGCCCATAAAGAAAAAAAGGCACACCTATACAATTAAAGTAAGTACATACATTTTTTGGAATTAACTGCTACCCTAACAAAAGTTAAATCAATCAAATATTGTGGATATCCATTAGGGTGTAGGTCTGAAAAGTCTGTGCAAACAATTTTTTTGCTTGACAAATATATCAAATTACATCCAAACAGTAGGCTACATAAGTCTTACACACTTGTAAGATTTACAATCAAATCAGTTAAGTGATCATTTCTGGATCTCCAGAGGTCCATACCTTATATATATGTATATATACAGTACATAATCATATCACACTTTTTATATCTTTGAAATATAAAATATGTATTGATATGTGTTAATATGTTCCCACCTGGATCCTAAGGAATACACAGAGGGATTAATACTCAATTTAAAAAAAAAAACCTAGATGGCAAAATAACTAGGTGTAGATGTTCTAATTTACATGACAAGAAGCGTGAACTATTTAAATTCTGAATAGTTTTGAAGACACCTAACTCTGTTTCATCCTCTTATCTACAGATGCATTTGTGGACCCGGAAGTCTGTGAAGGTGCCTTGTGTGTGTTCTGTGGTAAAGTCTCATCTAGCACCGCTCCACCACCGACAGAACCCAGGGCACTCGGAGGTATGCAGTTTTCTTCAGAGTCCTGTGAACACGTCCCAAACACGTCCCGGGAATAGGGTTGCGTCGTCCCTGTACCAGGTTCAGATCCCTCTGGCACTTTGTGACTTTGGCTGGCATCACACTTGGAAGTGTTTTTGATCCCTATTCCGTCTCTGGCGGGAAGGCTCGCAATTGGTTTCTGCTCGTCCAACGAGGATCCAGTGAGATGGGGTAGGTGCTGCTCGGTGGTCCGGTGAGAAACTGGGCAACCCGTGGTTGTGGCAGCCGGTGATGCGTTGCCCCCTTCTGGAGAATCACGGTGACTGCAATTGGGGGGCTTGCTTGAAGTCGCCCCACTCGCTGCGACACAGAAAATGTACATTTAAGTCACATTGGTATAATGCACCGACAATGCCAACAATCACAAATGATGTGAGTGGGATAACCAGCATTAGTTACCACTGGCATCCTTTTCTGCCATCTTTTTCCCCTCAGTGAAAGGACAGGGGAGGACCTTTGCCGGTGTATAGGTATTGAGAGGAAATTTCCTCCCAGCAGCTGTGGATATAAAGTGGATTGTATAAATAAACGACAACAACATAAACAACAGCGTTAAAAAAACCCAGCGCCGTTAAATGATTAAAACCTGTGGATGTGGAGATGTCAAAGTCGGAGCTGTGGCTTTTGGCGATGGAGGCCAGGAAGTCGTCCACCTGTTTGAGTGAGAGTGAGTTGTGCAGCGTCTCCAGAGGACAGATGGACGGAACCATGGAGTACAACTCAAAGCCTGGAGGGGAACAGCAGCCGGGAAAGTTGCTTAGTATAGCCGTAAGGAAATCACAGACAAACTCCATTCAATTAGGTTTATTGTTTTTGGAAATCAGAGGCAATTGTTCTTTTAAGATTACATTACCCCATATATACAGTATCATTTATAAAAGTACGGCCTATTTGTATCTATATAAATACTCTATTGGGGATTCCTAGGGCACAGGATTTTACATAAGCTATAAAAAATGAAAAGGACTTGTTGAGTTGAAGTCCAAGATTTATATATATATATATATATAATAATATATATATGCAGAGGGATGTGTCTTTACAGAAATGAATGCAAATGATTGATACTTCACCTTTGTAGTAATTATGGCTGTGACAACCAATAAGGAAACAACTATGATGTCATTTAAAAAAATCTAAACAATGGAATGAAGCCTATATCACATAAATAAACTAATGTAATGGACTAATTTATTACATTATCTGAACAGTATGAAACAAGACTGAATGCAGTAGTTTCAGTAACTGAAAAGTATTTAGACCCCTTCAATTTTGCACACATTGTGTTTCAGATTTAATTTGAAAATATGTAAACATTTTATCCATCAATCTTCAGACAATATAAGCCCTAATTACATTAGCAAGTTGCTACTGAAATCCCTCATTTAGTTACGAAAGTATTCAGACCGTTGCTGGTGATATACATTGATACAAGGCGAATAAATGTATTTCTACAGCTTTGGACAAGGACTTGGCAATCCAGCCAAACTTGACCAGTAACCGGGAAAGAAAGGGCTTGGCCAAGGAGATGACCAAGAACCAAATGGTCACTCCAGAGAGTTTAAAAGTTTCAGAAGTCCTCTGCAAAGACGGGAAAACCCACCGGAGGGATAATGGTCTCAGAAGCACTCCATCAATCAGGCCTTTATGGTGGAGTGGCAGACGGAAGCCACTCCTGAGTGAAAGGCATTTGACAGCCCACCAGAAGTTTGCCAAAGGGCACTTACCGGATGGCACAAGGTAAATGCTCTCTGGTCTGTTGATACCCTTTAGGCCGAATGCCAGGCACTAACGTGTGAACACTAGGCACAACTCCTTGCCTGGCTAATACCTCCCCGGTAGTGAAGCATGGTGGTAGCGTGCTAATGCTTCGGGGGTACTTCTGAAAGCCCAGAACTTAAAACAAAATTGAAAAAAATGGTGTTCGCACAGACAAAATGGCCAAAGTGACCAAAATGAAGCACCACATTGGGTTTCCATCACCACAGTGTGCACAGGGTGATCAAACCTTGGTATCTGTAAAATATGGACTACGATGTCCCACTGTGTCTAACAAAGACTTCAAGGGCAAGGAGATAGTCAGAAACGCCTGCCGTCAGTAAATGAACAGCCCACATTTCACAGTGACAATATTGTACCCTTGTCGAAATCATGCTGTATCCAACAGCAGTTTGACAGCCTATGCCAACACACCCATTTCCATGTAGTTGCAAGTACAGTTTATTGGGCCTTGAGCAGCATGGACAGAAAGACTCATCAGAGGAGGGGGTGAAGCATACAGTACAGACAATGTGGGTGTGGCATCAAGACAATTTGGGGGCATGGCTTCAGGACTGTGATGGTCCTTGAGTGGCCTAGCCGAAAGCCTGCACTTCAACCCCGTCCAAGATCTGTGGGAACAGTTTAGACGCTGCTCATCCATTTGGACTGAGTTTGAGAGTACCTGGCAAGAAGAATAGGGAAAGAAACTCTGCCCAGGTGTGCACAGCCTGCAGAGACTTGCCCGAGAAGACTCAAAGCAGTAACTACTGCCGAAGGTGGTTCTGGTGGTACAAAGTACTGAATTAAAGCTGATTTGTTGGTTGAAAAGCTGGACTGTAGGTTTGAGCGTTGTAAAGAGGGAGTAGAAAAGAGGAGAAGAGACAGATTTTGAAACTAAACTAATTGTCTCATACAGAGGCAGGCTGTCAATTTTGAACACAACCTTTAAGAGATTTCAGTTAGCCATTTTTAATATGTGCAGAAATGTCCAAACACATTCAGTGCTTTGTCATTAAGGATTATTGTGTGTAAATTGAGGGTCAAAAATAAGTACAAAGAGTGAAAGGGTCAAAATATTTCATATATATATATTTACATATTTATATGTATACCCGTTTAAGTAGTCGGGTAAACTAATGCCCCAATGAATTAACTTCGTATAATGAAGAAAATATATCCGCTAATTAACTAACTGAATATAATTATACATTTTGGCATTTCAGAAAGCTTCTGGCTGTGTCCACCAGGCAATCAATTAGACACAAAACCTAGATTAGATTATTCCATAAAACCTCATTTGTCTCTGTCCGGATAGCTTAAATTATTTTACAATTCTATTTTTATATTTTAATGAATAGATTTCAATTCTACTACTGTAAAAAAGGGCATCATGCTAGTTAGCAACATTTTTGAAGATTTGAGAATTTGTTGTGGATTCAATTGAACATAGTTTGCACAATCTACATGTGGGATGTACACCAACACAGGATGTACAGTTGTGGTCAAAAGTTTACATACACTTCCAATCATTTCTGCAACTCTTATTTTTCTGGAGCACAGACTTCTTTGCACAAAAAACATTCATGAAGTTTGGTTCTTTTATGATTTGTTATGGGTCTACTGAAAATGTGACCAAATCTGCTGGGTCAAAAATATACATACAGCAACATGAATTATCAATTTATGTGATGTAGAAATTTGTGTCAATCAAAATGATCTTTGTGGTCTCTTAACTTCTTGTGAGTGATTATGATTGACTACAGCTGGTGACTTCTCTGAGTCCATAAGACTCATTTAATACAATCATTATGCCCCTTTTCCACGGTCACTGTACGGCCGCGGTACGGCGTGTTACGGCACGGCATGGTACTTTTCGGGTCTGTTTCCATTACAACTGAGTACCATATAGTACCTCATAACACGGCTGCGCGAACTGCCGTGACGTCATTTACACCGCGCCAAGCCACGCACAAAACCGGAAGACCAGAACAACAACAACACAACAATGGAGGACACCGAAGCGTTTGTGTATTGTGTATTATTATTATTATTATTATTTTTTAAAAGTCAGGTTTTAAAAAGTGGTGTGGTCGAGTCTCGTGTTTATTTATGTCTGGTCGGTCGTCGCGCGCTTATGACGCTCCAGTGACGACACTCCGTCGGCCAATCAGTGGAAGGCAGTCGGCTGACGTCACGTCATAGTACGCTTCGGCTGGCTTGGAACCAGGGGCAGATGTGATACCAAATAGTACCTGATATCAGGTACTACGTGCTAGTGGAAACACGCAAATACCGCGCCGTACCGTGCCGTACCGCGCGGTACCGTGACCGTGGAAAAGGGGCATTAGACTCAGACACAAACACTACAATGGGAAGTCAAAGGAGCTCAGCACAGATCTGAAAAAGCGGATCATTGACTTGAACAAGTCAGGAAAGTCACTTGGAGCAATTTCAAAGCAGCTAACAGGTCCCGAGATCAACTGTGCAAACAATTGTTTGTAAGTATAAAGTGCATGGAACAGTTGTGTCACTGCCACGATCAGGAAGAAAACACAATCACCTGCTGCTGAGAGAAAATTGTCAGGATGGTCAAGAGTCAACCGAGAACCACCAAAAAGCAGGTCTGCAATGAATTAGAAGCTGCTGGAACACAGGTGTCAGTGTCCACAGTCAAGCGTGTTTTACATCGCCATGGGCTGAGAGGCTGCCATGCAAGAAGGAAGCCCTTGCTCCAGAAATGGCACCTTAAGGCTCGACTGAAGTTTGCTGCTGATCACATGGACAAAGAAAAGGCCTTCTGGAGGAAAGTTCTGTGGTCAGATGAAACAAAAATGGAGAGAAGGTGAGGCCTTTAACCCCAAGAACACCATGCCTACCGTCAAGCATGGTGGTGGTACTATTATGCTCTGGGCCTGTTTTGCTGCCAATGGAACTGGTGCTTTATAGAAAGTAAATGGAATAATGAAGGAGGAGGATTACCTCCAAATTCTTCAGCCAGAAGGTTGGGTCTTGGGCGCAGTTGGGTGTTCCAACAGGATAATGACCCCAAACACACATCAAAAGTGGTAAAGGAATGGCTAAATCAGGCTAGAATTAAGGTTTTAGAATGGCCTTCACAAAGTCCTGACTTAAACCCCATCGAGAACATGTGGACAGTGCTGAAGAAACAAGTCCATGTCAGAAAGGCAACAAATTTAGCTGAACTGCACAGATTCTGTCAAGAGGAGTGGTCAAAGATTCAACCAGAAGCTTGTGGATGGCTACCAAAAGCGCCTAATTGAGGTGAAAATGGCCAAGGGACATGGAACCCAATATTAGCATTGCTGTATGTATACTTTTGACCCAGCAGATTTGGTCACATTTTCAGTAGACCCATATACATTGATAAAAGAACCAAACTTCATGAATGTTTGTATGTGTACGTGCGCCAATCACTATAACAGAAAAATAAGTTGGAGAAATTATTGGAAACTCTGGACTGCCATGACATACATGTTCTTTACAAGTGTATGTAAACTTTTGACCACAACTGTACATGTTGTAGATGAAAACATGTTGTTGTAGATGAAAACATTTATACAAAGTAGATTTCCATCTCTAGATTTCCAAACTTAAATACCAAATACGAACCTCTATATAGAGAAAATAAGTGCCCCTTGTAGATTTAAAGATCTAAAATGTGTTAACATTTTTAGATAATTTTAAAGAAGTATACCTTAAACATCTGTAATATGTATATAAGGAGGGGGAGAGGCATCATGGATTGTTTTAAATGCTAAACTAAAACAAAAACATGAACTATCTTTACACTAATAATGAGACTAGATAAAACAAATGCAACATGATAAAAACACTTACCACAGAACACACTGGATAACACTGACCCATTTAGATAAGCAGATCAAAACAAAACAAAAAAAGATCTCAAAATTAACAAACGTATGAAAGTAGTTAAGTTATAAGCCACAACTGATATAAAAAAATCTAAAAACATGCCATAGAAAGATCTATGCAATATTTAATTATATTATGTAAACACTGAAATAACAAAATGGTATAGTGATGAACAATATCAACCTGAATTCCAAACAATACAAATGTAATTAGTGGAATGTAATGGGAAGGATTTTTCAACTTGCATTTACCTTCACCCCTAAATGAAATGTACCTAGTTAAAGATTAGAATGAGAGAGAAAATCCAGTCCTCTTTTAAAAACCAAAATAATTGTGTTGAAGAAATGAACTGCATCTGGCATAGCCCACAGTTGCCTTGCCTGCCAGTCTTTCCCTTTTTAAACAAGGGCAATACTATTCATGATTGCTATTTGTGTCCGAGGTTGCGTAAACATGTAACAGGCCAATATTTTCTTTGTTCACACTCAATGGGATCATGGCAGAAATACAACTAAAATTCTAAATAAAAAGGGATAACACAAAGAGGCATCTTATTTAACAAAAGCAAAACATACCATTGTTGGGTGTCTCGCAAATGATATTGAAAACCTTTTTACGCCAGAACTGCGCGTTGCTTCTGAGAAAGAGAAAGACAGGCAACTGAAATGTACAAAAACCTAGCCAAAAACAATAAGGAGAAGCCAACTGAAATCCAGTATTAAATGGCATGCAGAAAGGGAAAGCAGTCGTGAGCTTTGTTAAGGTACCCTCAGCCAGAGTGAAGTTGTTAAAAAGGAGTTCACAAAAAGGGCAGAACCTCTGACTGACCTTAGCTTTTAACTATCCTAACTCAGACCACATCAGGAATTGCCAGCAAAAACACTATCAAACCAACATTCCCATTACAAAATGTACTTCATCTTCAACAAAAGAAAGCCATGGCTAAAACAGATTTTTCTTGTTGTGAATTCTACTGGTACTGCGGCAATGTATAGTGAAGTTGTGACAGCAAGCCATGGATTTGGTTCCAAGGAGTGCTGTAATACCAGAAACAACTCTCCGTTCCAAGTAGTGCTGTAGATACCGAGAAACAAACTCTCCTTCCAAGTAGTGCCTGTAAAACCAGAAACAAACTCTCCTTCCAAGTAGTGCTGTAATACCAGAAACAAACTCTCCTTCCAAGTAGTGCTGTAATACCAGAAACAAACTCTCCTTCCAAGTAGTGCTGTAATACCAGAAACCAAACCCTTGTGCCGACTGGAGCAGCTAAACAAAGACTTTATTACTGTACAATCAACGCTTCCACAATGCTGCAAATTCAGTGAGTGAGTCAGTAAAAATGTGTCTTTGAAGAAATGTTATTGTAATCCTTACAATGACGAATTAAAATATAATCTGCATGAAACCATGCACTTCAAGTCGGATAAATAATAGGATGTATGTGAAGTGAAAGTTACTGTGGCACCTATGGGTGACATGCCTATTCTTATAAGTTCCTAGTCTATTCATTCAATGAAAGTACGGAATACCACATTATAGAGAATCTGACGATCTAGTTTCTAAAATATAGCCCTCTGGCCATGGAAAAATAACAATTGAGATAAGAAACTACAGTGTGTGCAGGGGGGCTGAAGGATTCCAACAGTATCTGGTATCTTGAAATATTTGCCATTTCAAGATAACAGTTCGAAACCAGAATTGCTGAGATTGTGAGGGGTTGTGTGCATTTGTATGAGCGCTCAAGCAAATGATGTGCTCGACACTCCAATTTCATATCAATGTGGTTCGGCTGGTTGAGCCACGTCAGACACATTCTTGGTTCAGTCTAAACAGCAAACTGTTGAGTGATGTACTGCTGTTGCATTTTCTATAAACTATTTAAAGTGGCCGTTCTTTAAGGTATAATCATCATACACTCCTTCTCAAAGACACCTGGTCATTTAGATAGCCTGCATGCATTTTCTTGATAGCTTGGTGTTTGCATATACAAGTCGTTTGAATAGAAATGAAGAACAGTTTTTGAATGTCTCTCGGATGTACTGTTTACTTTTTAAATGCCAGTCTATCCAGGATGATTACTTATGATTACTGATTGTACAGTCAGTCCAAGTGGAAGACTTCACAAATGATTAAAATTAACTATGAAATAAGTCAGTGAATACTGCAAAACTGCAGTCAAAGGGTCCTGTGAGCAGAAAATATGACTGCTGAATAAATTCTTCTTTCTAAAACATCATGCTAGTTAGCAACATTTTTGAAGATTTGAGAATTTGTTGTGGATTCAATTGAACATAGTTTGCACAATCTACATGTAGGAAGTACACCAACACAGGATATACAGTTGTGGTCAAAGGTTTACATACACTTCCAATAATTTCTACAACTCTTATTTTTCTGTGATAGAGTGATTGGAGCACATACTTCTTTGTCACAAAAAACATTCATGAAGTTTGGTTCTTTTATGAATTTATTATGGGTCTACTGAAAATGTGACCAAATCTGCTGGGTCAAAAATATACATACAGCAACATGAATTATCAATTTAGTTGATGTAGAAAGTTGTGTCAATCAAATTATCTTTGTGGCCTCTTAACTTCTTGTGAGTGATTATGATTGACTACAGCTGGTGACTTCTCTGAGCCCATTTAAATATGACTCATTTGATACGATCATTAGACTCAGACACAAACACTACAATGGGAAAGTCAAAGGAGCTCAGCACGGATCTGAAAAAGCGGATCATTGACTTGAACAAGTCAGGAAAGTCACTTGGAGCAATTTCAAAGCAGCTACAGGTCCCGAGATCAACTGTGCAAACAATTGTTAAGTATAAAGTGCATGGAACAGTTGTGTCACTGCCACGATCAGGAAGAAAACGCAAGCTATCACCTGCTGCTGAGAGAAATTGGTCAGGATGGTCAAGAGTCAACCGAGAACCACCAAAAAGCAGGTCTGCAATGAATTAGAAGCTGCTGGAACACAGGTGTCAGTGTCCACAGTCAAGCGTGTTTTACATCGCCATGGGCTGAGAGGCTGCCGTGCAAGAAGGAAGCCCTTGCTCCAGAAGCGGCACCTTAAGGCTCGACTGAAGTTTGCTGCTGATCACATGGACAAAGAAAAGGCCTTCTGGAGGAAAGTTCTGTGGTCAGATGAAACAAAAATGGAGAGAAGGTGAGGCCTTTAACCCCAAGAACACCATGCCTACCGTCAAGCATGGTGGTGGTAGTATTATGCTCTGGGCCTGTTTTGCTGCCAATGGAACTGGTGCTTTACAGAAAGTAAATGGAATAATGAAGAAGGAGGATTACCTCCAAATTCTTCAGGAGAACCTAAAATCATCAGCCAGAAGGTTGGGTCTTGGGCGCAGTTGGGTGTTCCAACAGGACAATGACCCCAAACACACATCAAAAGTGGTAAAGGAATGGCTAAATCAGGCTAGAATTAAGGTTTTAGAATGGCCTTCCCAAAGTCCTGACTTAAACCCCATCGAGAACATGTGGACAGTGCTGAAGAAACAAGTCCATGTCAGAAAGCCAACAAATTTAGCTGAACTGCACCGATTCTGTCAAGAGGAGTGGTCAAAGATTCAACCAGAAGCTTGTGGATGGCTACCAAAAGCCTAATTGAGGTGAAAATGGCCAAGGGACATGTAACCAAATATTAGCATTGCTGTATGTATATTTTTGACCCAGCAGATTTGGTCACATTTTCAGTAGACCCATAACAAATTCATAAAAGAACCAAACTTCATGAATGTTTATGTGTAGTGCTCCAATCACACTATAACAGAAAAATAAGTTGGAGAAATTATTGGAAACTCTGGACTGCCATGACATACATGTTCTTTACAAGTGTATGTAAACTTTTGACCACAACTGTACATGTTGTAGATGAAAACATGTTGTTGTAGATGAAAACATTTATACAAAGTAGATTTCCATCTCTAGATTTCAACTCAAAAGCCTGGAGGGGAACAGCAGCCGGGAAAGTTGCTTAGTATAGCCGTAAGGAAATCACAGACAAATTCCATTCAATTAGGTTTATTGTTTTTGGAAATCAGAGGCAATTGTTCTTTTAAGATTACATTACCCCATATATACAGTATCATTTATAAAAGTACGGCCTATTTGTATCTATATAAATACTCTATTGGGGATTCCTAGGGCACAGGATTTTACATAAGCTATAAAAAATGAAAAGGACTTGTTGAGTTGAAGTCCAAGATTTATATATATATATAATAATATATATATGCAGAGGGATGTGTCTTTACAGAAATGAATGCAAATGATTGATACTTCACCTTTGTAGTAATTATGGCTGTGACAACCAATAAGGAAACTATGATGTCATTTAAAAAAATCTAAACAATGGAATGAAGCCTATATCACATAAATAAACTAATGTAATGGACTAATTTATTACATTATCTGAACAGTATGAAACAAGACTGAATGCAGTAGTTTCAGTAACTGAAAAGTATTTAGACCCCTTCAATTTTGCACACATTGTGTTTCAGATTTAATTTGAAAATATGTAAACATTTTAGCCATCAATCTTCAGACAATATAAGCCCTAATTACATTAGCAAGTTGCTACTGAAATCCCTTCATTTAGTTACGAAAGTATTCAGGACCGTTTGCTGGTGATATACATTGATACAAGGCGATAAATGCATTTCTACAGCTTTGGACAAGGACTTTGGCAATCCAGCCAAACTTGACCAGTAACCGGGAAAGAAAGGGCTTGGCCAAGGAGATGACAAGAACCAAATGGTCACTCCAGAGAGTTTAAAAGTTTCAGAAGTCCTCTGCAAAGACGGGAAAACCCACCGGAGGGATAATGGTCTCAGAAGCACTCATCAATCAGGCCTTTATGGTGGAGTGGCAGACGGAAAGCCACTCCTGAGTGAAGGCATTTGACAGCCCACCAGAAGTTTGCCAAAGGGCACTACCGGATGGCACAAGGTAAATGCTCTCTTGGTCTGTTGATACCCTTTAGGCCGAATGCCAGGCACTAACGTAGTGAACACTAGGCACAACTCCTTGCCTGGCTAATACCTCCCCGGTAGTGAAGCATGGGTGGTAGCGTGCTAATGCTTCGGGGGTACTTCTGAAAGCCCAGAACTTAAAACAAAATTGAAAAAAAATGGTGTTCGCACAGACAAAATGGCCAAAGTGACCAAAATGAAGCACCACATTGGGTTTCCATCACCACAGTGTGCACAGGGTGATCAAACCTTGGTATCTGTAAAATATGGACTACGATGTCCCACTGTGTCTAACAAAGACTTCAAGGGCAAGGAGATAGTCAGAAACGCCTGCCGTCAGTAAATGAACAGCCCACATTTCACAGTGACAATATTGTACCCTTGTCGAAATCATGCTGTATCCAACAGCAGTTTGACAGCCTATGCCAACACACCCATTTCCATGTAGTTGCAAGTACAGTTTATTGGGCCTTGAGCAGCATGGACAGAAAGACTCATCAGAGGAGGGGGTGAAGCATACAGTACAGACAATGTGGGTGTGGCATCAAGACAATTTGGGGGCATGGCTTCAGGACTGTGATGGTCCTTGAGTGGCCTAGCCGAAAGCCTGCACTTCAACCCCGTCCAAGATCTGTGGGAACAGTTTAGACGCTGCTCATCCATTTGGACTGAGTTTGAGAGTACCTGGCAAGAAGAATAGGGAAAGAAACTCTGCCCAGGTGTGCACAGCCTGCAGAGACTTGCCCGAGAAGACTCAAAGCAGTAACTACTGCCGAAGGTGGTTCTGGTGGTACAAAGTACTGAATTAAAGCTGATTTGTTGGTTGAAAAGCTGGACTGTAGGTTTGAGCGTTGTAAAGAGGGAGTAGAAAAGAGGAGAAGAGACAGATTTTGAAACTAAACTAATTGTCTCATACAGAGGCAGGCTGTCAATTTTGAACACAACCTTTAAGAGATTTCAGTTAGCCATTTTTAATATGTGCAGAAATGTCCAAACACATTCAGTGCTTTGTCATTAAGGATTATTGTGTGTAAATTGAGGGTCAAAAATAAGTACAAAGAGTGAAAGGGTCAAAATATTTCATATATATATATTTACATATTTATATGTATACCCGTTTAAGTAGTCGGGTAAACTAATGCCCCAATGAATTAACTTCGTATAATGAAGAAAATATATCCGCTAATTAACTAACTGAATATAATTATACATTTTGGCATTTCAGAAAGCTTCTGGCTGTGTCCACCAGGCAATCAATTAGACACAAAACCTAGATTAGATTATTCCATAAAACCTCATTTGTCTCCGTCCGGATAGCTTAAATTATTTTACAATTCTAGTTTTATATTTTAATGAATAGATTTCAATTCTACTACTGTAAAAAAGGGACATCATGCTAGTTAGCAACATTTTTGAAGATTTGAGAATTTGTTGTGGATTCAATTGAACATAGTTTGCACAATCTACATGTAAACATAGGAAGTACACCAACACAGGATATACAGTTGTGGTCAAAGGTTTACATACACTTCCAATAATTTCTACAACTCTTATTTTTCTGTGATAGAGTGATTGGAGCACAGACTTCTTTGTCACAAAAAACATTCATGATGTTTGGTTCTTTTATGAATTTATTATTGGTCTACTGAAAATGTGACCAAATCTGCTGGGTTAGAAATATACATACAGCAACATGAATTATCAATTTAGTTGATGTAGAAAGTTGTGTCAATCAAATGATCTTTGTGGCCTCTTAACTTCTTGTGAGTGATTATGATTGACTACAGCTGGTGACTTCTCTGAGCCCATTTAAATATGACTCATTTGATACGATCATTATGCCCCTTTTCCACGGTCACTGTACGCCGCGGTACGGCGTGTTACGGCACGGCATGGTACTTTTCGGGTCTGTTTCCATTACAACTGAGTACCCATATAGTACCCATAACACGGCTGCGCGAACTGCCGTGACGTCATTTACACCGCGCCAAGCCACGCACAAAACGGAAAGACCAGAACAACAACAACACAACAATGGCGAGACACCGAAGCGTTTGTGTATTGTGTATATTTATTAATTATTATTTTTTAAAAGTCAGGTTTTAAAAGTGGTGTGGTCGAGTCCGTGTTTATTTATGTCTGGTCGGTCGTCGCGCGCTTATGACGCTCCCAGTGAGACACTCGTCGCCAATCAGTGGAAGGCAGTCGGCTGACGTCACGTCATAGTACCGCTTCGGCTGGCTTGGAACCAGGGGCAGATGTGATACCAAATAGTACCTGATATCAGGTACTACGTGCTAGTGGAAACACGCAAATACCGCGCCGTACCGTGCCGTACCGCGCGGTACCGTGACCGTGAAAAGGGGTCATTAGACTCAGACACAAACACTACAATGGGAAAGTCAAAGGAGCTCAGCACGGATCTGAAAAAGCGGATCATTGACTTGAACAAGTCAGGAAAGTCACTTGGAGCAATTTCAAAGCAGCTACAGGTCCCGAGATCAACTGTGCAAACAATTGTTTGTAAGTATAAAGTGCATGGAACAGTTGTGTCACTGCCACGATCAGGAAGAAAACACAATCACCTGCTGCTGAGAGAACATTGGTCAGGATGGTCAAGAGTCAACCGAGAACCACCAAAAAGCAGGTCTGCAATGAATTAGAAGCTGCTGGAACACAGGTGTCAGTGTCCACAGTCAAGCGTGTTTTACATCGCCATGGGCTGAGAGGCTGCCATGCAAGAAGGAAGCCCTTGCTCCAGAAGCGGCACCTTAAGGCTCGACTGAAGTTTGCTGCTGATCACATGGACAAAGAAAAGGCCTTCTGGAGGAAAGTTCTGTGGTCAGATGAAACAAAAATGGAGCTCTTTGGCCACAATGACCAGAAATATGTTTGGAGGAGAGAAGGTGAGGCCTTTAACCCCAAGAACACCATGCCTACCGTCAAGCATGGTGGTGGTAGTATTATGCTCTGGGCCTGTTTTGCTGCCAATGGAACTGGTGCTTTACAGAAAGTAAATGGAATAATGAAGAAGGAGGATTACCTCCAAATTCTTCAGCCAGAAGGTTGGGTCTTGGGCGCAGTTGGGTGTTCCAACAGGACAATGACCCCAAACACACATCAAAAGTGGTAAAGGAATGGCTAAATCAGGCTAGAATTAAGGTTTTAGAATGGCCTTCCCAAAGTCCTGACTTAAACCCCATCGAGAACATGTGGACAGTGCTGAAGAAACAAGTCCATGTCAGAAAGCCAACAAATTTAGCTGAACTGCACCGATTCTGTCAAGAGGAGTGGTCAAAGATTCAACCAGAAGCTTGTGGATGGCTACCAAAAGCGCCTAATTGAGGTGAAAATGGCCAAGGGACATGTAACCAAATATTAGCATTGCTGTATGTATATTTTTGACCCAGCAGATTTGGTCACATTTTCAGTAGACCCATAATAAATTCATAAAAGAACCAAACTTCATGAATGTTTGTATGTGTACGTGCGCCAATCACTATAACAGAAAAATAAGTTGTAGAAATTATTGGAAACTCTGGACTGCCATGACATACATGTTCTTTACAAGTGTATGTAAACTTTTGACCACAACTGTACATGTTGTAGATGAAAACATGTTGTTGTAGATGAAAACATATATACAAAGTAGATTTCCATCTCTAGATTTCAAAACTTAAATACGAACCTCTATATAGAGAAAATAAGTGCCCCTTGTAGATTTAAAGATTCTAAAATGTGTTAACAATTTTTTTTGGATAATTTTAAAGAAGTATACCTTTAAACATCTGTAATATGTATATAAGGAGGGGGAGAGGCATCATGGATTGTTTTAAATGCTAAACTAAAAAACATGAACTAACTTTACACTAATAATGACTAGATAAAACAAATGCAACATGATAAAAACACTTACCACAGAACACACTGGATAACACTGACCCATTTAGATAAGCAGATCAAAACAAAACAAAAAAAGATCTCAAAATTAACAAACGTATGAAAGTAGTTAAGTTATAAGCCACAACTGATATAAAAAAAATCTAAAAACATGCCATAGAAAGATCTAATGCAATATTTAATTATATTTGTAACACTGAAAATAACAAAATGGTATAGTGATGAACAATATCAACCTGAATTCCAAACAATACAAAATTTAATTAGTGGAATGTAATGGGAAGGATTTTTCAACTTGCATTTACCTTCACCCCTAAATGAAATGTACCTAGTTAAAGATTAGAATGAGAGAGAAAATCCAGTCCTCTTTTAAAAACCAAAATAATTGTGTTGAAGAAATGAACTGCATCTGGCATAGCCCACAGTTGCCTTGCCTGCCAGTCTTTCCCTTTTTAAACAAGGGCAATACTATTCATGATTGCTATTTGTGTCCGAGGTTGCGTAAACATGTAACAGGCCAATATTTTCTTTGTTCACACTCAATGGGATCATGGCAGAAATACAACTACAATTCTAAATAAAAGGGATAACACAAAGAGGCATCTTATTTAACAAAAAGCAAAACATACCATTTGTTGGGTGTCTCGCAAATGATATTGAAAACCTTTTTACGCCAGAACTGCGCGTTGCTTCTGAGAAAGAGAAAGACAGGCAACTGAAATGTACAAAAACCTAGCCAAAAACAATAAGGAGAAGCCAACTGAAATCCAGTATTAAATGGCATGCAGAAAGGGAAAGCAGTCGTGAGCTTTGTTAAGGTACCCTCAGCCAGAGTGAAGTTGTTAAAAAGGAGTTCACAAAAAGGGCAGAACCTCTGACTGACCTTAGCTTTTAACTATCCTAACTCAGACCACATCAGGAATTGCCAGCAAAACACTATCAAACCAACATTCCCATTACAAAATGTACTTCATCTTCAACAAAAGAAAGCCATGGCTAAAACAGATTTTTTTTTCGCTGGCTTGATTGTCTTGTTGTGAATTCTACTGGTACTGCAGCAATGTATCGTGAAGTTGTGACAGCAAGCCATGGATTTGGTTCCAAGTAGTGCTGTAATACCAGAAACAAACTCTCCTTCCAAGTAGTGCTGTAATACCAGAAACAAACTCTCCTTCCAAGTAGTGCTGTAATACCAGAAACAAACTCTCCTTCCAAGTAGTGCTGTAATACCAGAAACAAACTCTCCTTCCAAGTAGTGCTGTAATACCAGAAACAAACCCTTGTGCCGACTGGAGCAGCTAAACAAGACTTTATTACTGTACAATCAACGCTTCCACAATGCCTGCAAATTCAGTGAGTGAGTCAGTAAAAATGTGTCTTTGAAGAAATGTTATTGTAATCCTTACAATGACGAATTAAAATATAATCTGCATGAAACCATGCACTTCAAGTCGGATAAATAATAGGATGTATGTGAAGTGAAAGTTACTGTGGCACCTATGGGTGACATGCCTATTCTTTATAGTTCCTAGTCTATTCATTCAATGAAAGTACTAGAATACCACATTATAGAGCTTTATAGAGCATTATAGAGATATTGACGATCTAGTTTCTAAAATATAGCCCTTCTGGCCATGGAAAAAATAACAATTGAGATAAGAAAACTACAGTGTGCGCAGGGGGGCTGAAGGATTCCGACAGTATCTGGTATCTTGAAATATTTGCCATTTCAAGATAAACCAGTTCGAAGCCAGAATTGCTGAGATTGTGAGGGGTTGTGTGCATTTGTATGAGCGCTCAAGCAAATGATGTGCTCGACACTCCACAATTTCATATCAATGTGGTTCGGCTGGTTGAGCCACGTCAGACACATTCTTGGTTCAGTCTAAACAGCAAACTGTTGAGTGATGTACTGCTGTTGCATTTTCTATAAACTATATAAAGTGTCCGTTCTTTAAGGTATAATCATCATACACTCCTTCTCAGAGACACCTGGTCATTTAGATAGCCTGCATGCATTTTCTTGATAGCTTGGTGTTTGCATATACAAGTCGTTTGAATAGAAATGAAGAACAGTTTTTGAATGTCTCTCGGATGTACTGTTTACTTTTTAAATGCCAGTCTATTAGGGGTGTGGAAATTTCTCGATTCTAAGATGCATCGCGATGCGGACATGTACGATTCTGCATCGATGCAGTGACAGAACATAATCGATTATAGCCTACTAACGTTGATCTGCTCCCAGTGCTCTGAGTTGAAAATAGTTCAACTTTTGGAGAAGCGTCGCGCTCATCAATGTCACGTCTCTCTTGTCAGCCAATCAAAATTGAGGAGGGGGCGGGACATACGATATCAACATTGTCAACAAAGGCGGAGGAGAACCTTATACAGGCCGTCATGGACAACCCAGTTGTACTACACAAAAATCTTTTCGAAGGCACCACTCATGTGGAGAGCTGCTGCCCAATGCCAGGACGCGATGTCGTCTCCATTGTTTCAATTAATTTATAATCAAATAGACGGGATACGCTAGTCTGCAGGCCTGGGCCAACCCGCGGCTCCCGAGCGCATGCGGCTTTTTGTCTGGTTTCATGGCTCTTACGTTCATATTGAATTTTGTGTTTTTGTTTATGGCTGTCAAAGTTAACGCGGTTATCACAGATGTTGCGCAAAGGATGCGCAATGACGCTACCGTGAGGCGCCGCGACGGGCTCTGAGCGTCGGTCTCTGGGGGGGGGGGGGCGGGTCCATTAATTCGCGGTTCTGGTGGGGGGGGGGCGGGTCCGTTAATTCGCGGTTCTTGATGGGGTGGGGGGGTCCATTCATTCACGGTTCTGATGGGGGGGGTCGTTAATTTGCGGTCTGATGGAGGGGCGTGCTCCGTTAATTCGGAGCACTCCCGATGAATAGATAAGACTATGAAAATGTTATTGCCCTGGCAGTGGCTACAAAATATTTGTTGTGTGTGTGGAGCAGGGAAGAGATGGGAGATGTCTCATGTGTGTATGATGTGGCTTCTTTGCAAGTAAACAGTTAAAGACAATTGCGCTTTCGTTCTCTGACTGGTTGGCCCACCCCTGTCCGTAGGTGGACTTCACAACGAAGGAATTGTGGAAGCGCATAGAAGAAACACTTGAGAAGCGCTCTGAAAAAAGAGGTTGTGGTATATTGTGCTTGCATTCGAGATGCATTGATTACTGATTGTACAGTCAGTCCAAGTGGAAGACTTCACAAATGATTAAAATTAACTATGAAATAAGTCAGTGAATACTGCAAAACTGCAGTCAAAGGGTCCTGTGAGCAGAAAATATGACTGCTGAATAAATTCTTCTTTCTAAAACAACTGGAAGTATCTTGTGATGTTTGGACAGCAATGGAGTCCACACAATGGAAATCATTGAATTTGCAGATTGCAAACTGTACGCAGGAAAAGCATTTTTTATCTTGTTTCATGTGGGATCCTTCAAACAAAATAATCATAGTGTACACATGAACCACACACAGACTGCCGACGGCAATGTGGACTTTGTTCGTCAGCAGAAACATGCCTGTTTCTGCTGGTACTATCCGATTTTGGGGGCTGTGTCTCATAAATGTGCTTATGACCAATGAATCAAAGGTCTGCAATGACTATATTAGGTAGTTCCACCCACACAGCATTGTTGCTACCGGGTCAAGATTCCATCGCTAAACACTAGTACAGGTCCTTAAGAAGGTATCAGGTGATGATGGAATAGCAACACAAATTGTGACAGTGGAAAGGCAGCCCTTTTCCACTCCAGCGAGAGTGTAGTGACGTCATACAGCCAGCATGTTTAATTGTTCTATACTGAAGGCCGACCAAGTAAAATTAAATCCGGAACTAGTCGGTGTTTCCTTGGGTTCCTTCCTCTACTATCTACCGTCTTACTTTGCACTGGAACTGCCATCTGACACAGCAGGAAGGAAAGCAATTAGGAGAGGTTTTTGTCTGAACATCATGGATTAACATCCTCCATGTGTGCCAAGTCTGCTGGCAAACGGCCTGCCCCTGCAATAGATGCAAGACCTGGAGTAGTATGCCCAGATGAATGTGACAATTCCCTATCCATTCCACATCACTGTGATCATCTTAATGTGTACTGTCCAAGCTCTAGGCTGAGATGATCTAGCTCCAAAAGGTAAAATAAATATTCTCAAAAACGCAGGGTTTCAACGCTATGCTGCTGCTGCCTAAAGAGCATTTGGCAGGTTGACATGCCCATTTAATTAATGTGTGGCAAGTATGTAGGAAATCACTGCAAACGTTATTTCTAATGTGTTTAGACTTACAGCTGTACTCTTTTTTTGCAATGTAATGCCCAGACCAAAGACTCTTCTTGAAGAGTGAATGACAAGTAGATTCACAATGCCGAGAGCGTTGAGTTGAGTCTTGAGAGGGATTCAAATGTAATGACTTCCATGGCACACAGGACATAAGATATTTTAACTCAATTACAAGGCTGCGGCCGATCATTCCTATTAGAGGGGTTTTTCACCTCATCCGTCTCAAGCCTCGACACTTTTCATATTCCAATTCTACTTGCCTCCCCTCCTTCACTGTTACTCTAGTGTTCATCGACCCCGAGTTGCTGTTTTGGTCTGCATTTGTCCTCCTTGCATTTCCATGTATGAAAGTGTCGCTGACATTCATCATGAGCGAGATGCTAGCCCTTCACAAACCACTATAAGATTCTGCTCAACCAAGGCTGGACCAAGACCAAAAAGCAGTTACAATCCACACAGGGTCTGAAGCATACTTTAAGCTTTGAAGTTCTTCCTAGTGAAGATTGTTGGAGGAGCCAATAATAGCCGACAACAGTGAACCTTAAGGAACAGCGACCATACAACCGTTTTCCGAAGCACAACTCCATTCCTCACAAATGCACATTTAACTGAACAGTTGAAGCAGCTCTTGGACAACACATGAAGAAAAAAAACACTATTAAACCATTTTAGAAAACAAAATTATAACAGAATATTTGATAAACCAAGCATAACAGGCACAACTAAAAGCCTAACAAAAACAGCAAAAACAACTAATATCCTGTGACCAAAATAACGGCATCAAGTTGTGGGACGATGAGGAGAATACGATACAGATTACAGCAAGAATTTTTTTTAATTTTGTTCCATCAATTAAATAATGAGTTTCATTTGCATTTAAAAAATAATAGTTAGATCTTTTTCCTCCGAGAGATGTGTGCGTGTTTGCACATACCATCTAAGAAGCCAGAAGAGGTCAGCTTTTTGCGGTGCACGCGAGCATAATCTTGTAGGTTTGGTGCACTGGAGGAGCCCCCGAGCACCATGTTGCTAAACAGACCAGCGTAATGAGGCCCTGATGAGAGTTAGAGAAGATACAGACAGCAACCTTGTGGGCCCACATCCACACTATTTGGAATGCATGCATCATGCATTGCAGAAGAGATTCTTGCCACAAAAAGACAGCATTCGTGTCTCACAAGTTCCTCTGAATCATGACAGTGAGGTCATTTAAGGGGGCAATAAATCATTCTCGCACAAAATAAAAAATAATTTTGCTCTTACGACAAAAGGAAATTTTGTCTTCATGACCACAACATTTGGGAATTGTCTATTTTTTTGTATTTTTATTTTTATCTTAGCTACCCATCTTCATGAAAATAAAAGTAGAATTTCACATTATGCATGTGATAAGAAAAACAATCAACCAACATGAAATTTAAAAAAAGGTTTTGTTCCATTCAAGAGAACAGGAAGATACTGTTATGAATCACTTGACAGCAAGTCTTGTCTCCCGAAATGTAGGTCAGAAG
Source organism: Coryphaenoides rupestris (assembly GCA_002895965.2). Classification (NCBI taxonomy): domain Eukaryota; kingdom Metazoa; phylum Chordata; class Actinopteri; order Gadiformes; family Macrouridae; genus Coryphaenoides; species Coryphaenoides rupestris. Next base: position 233,192 of record PIJE02000059.1, read on the forward strand.
ACAATAATAGAATAAATCAGAGATTGATTTAGCACCTTTTAGTTGTGTGGCAAAAATCTTGCTTAGTAAGTGATCATTCAGTGTCATAGAGTAGAAAAAGTAGTTTATGCAAAGACATGTGTATTTGGAACGTCCACCACAAAGCAAATAAGGAACACTGATCAAGGATTACACAAAAAAAAGCATTCCTTAATTTTTGCTTAATATTTTAAGTATACATCTAAAACTTCGGAATCCTTTGAATACTTACCGATTCCAGTGGTGAGCTTAACGTCTGCATGCAGTCTAGTAGGTCTTTGCAGATGGGCACTATTTTCTGACAGGACCTGCGAAGAAAAAGAATGTACAAGAACTCATCCAAAGAACGACAACTTGAGACTTGTTTTGCTAAAGTTAAAACATGGAAAACATTAGCATGATTGTTCTGGATGAGAGTTAGTTAGGAAATTAAAACAGAAGGGGGGGGGGGGGAGACATGCATTTTCAATCCACATAAAACATGTATGGCGCTGCAGGCAAGAGAATGGGAGTAAATGAGATTAAAAGAACCCGTATGGGAAAACCAAACAACGAACCATTCAGTGTCTGTCTTTCATGTCATTTTAGGTCTGGTCCTCCCTCCCTTTTATTCTTCTTTCAAATAAAACATTTTTACTTTTTTTTTTTAATTTAAAGCTTCCATAGACTGACTTATGTCAGACGTATGGTATGTGTTTTAACAATCAAATTGAGCACTCACAACTTGGCCATGGTGCTGTGAATTTGTTGGCTAAAATTCACATCCAAAATGTGGTTCATACATTTGTTAGGAATCTAATAATTGGAGGGACCTCAGTTCACACCCTCAGCTGCCGCTGGGCTCGCAAAGCCTAAACCACACACGCACACACAGAGTGTGATGGGAAATGGGGAAATGATACGCCACGGAACTCCACGCTGATGCTAATCGGGTCTGGAAATGCTACGGTCATGAGCTACTGGGATGTTGGATGTCTGAAGGAGACACTGGGAAGAGAATTAGAAAGCTACAGGTTACACATCAGAGAACTTACCTGAAGGGCTAGGGCAACCCCTTGGCCCTGACTCTCATGTCTTGCTTCAATGAGCGCTGCATAACCTACTGGATTCTAAATAGGAAATTCCAGTTATAGTTAATTCGCCTTAAAGAAATATATAAATTTTCTTTCCCACCATAATGGAGTCTGCTTAATTGTCATGCATATTTGTGAAATCACTATACAGCCATGTTTAAGAAAGTGAAAGCTGTAAAATCTGTGTGGTTAAAGTCTTTGCCTAGAAAGTTGGCCTTCTGCGCTACAGAAAAAGATGAAGTCTCTTGGTACAAAGGTGCCTTCTGCTCCTGTAGCTGGCCAGAGTTCTGTGGTATTTTCTAAACTCTCATTGTTTAGATAAGCCAAGGAGCGGTAAGCTTCTCCACAAGGAGTGGTTAACATTCAACAACACAGACATGTCCCCGTTCATTCACTCATCAGACAGGGAACAAGGTTCATCTCACTGGCAAGTAAGTACACACCACCACCATCTACAGCAGGGGTGTCAAACATGCGGCCCGGGGGCCAGATGCGGCCCGCGGGCTGATCCAATCCGGCCCACACAAACAAACAAATTCTGGAACTGGAAATTGTTCTAAAGTTATCGTGCCTAAATATGTCAGGACCTAGCCTCGTGTGAAATGCCCAATTTATTAGTTTTATAAGGTACACCGTTAGTGCCAGAGAGACATCTTAATCATCATCAAAAGTGTTTTTTTGTTAGCCGGCCCCTTCGAGTCGCACTTGGTCTGTTCCGGCCTCAACCTCAAATGAGTTTGACACCCCTGATCTACAGCATTATCTGCATCAGTCTCCATTCCTGATAGTAGTCATGCAAATACAAGACTGCAATATCTAGCAAACTTAAGTTAGCCTTGACTGGGAAAAGGTGGGATGAGAAGATGAATAAACCAGCAGCATAGTAAAATCAAACAGTTATAACACACAGAATTACCTAAATGAAGGCAGTAAGTATTATTGATCTTATCCATTAAATAATACTGTTATCTATTTGCGGTAGTGACACATTCTGAATACTTTCCGTAAGAATGTAACTTGGCTAAAAACAGGAGAATGCAGGGCCTTTCTTATACCGGGTTTGGTTGAAAAGTCCATGTCACTTCCATGTCTCGACTAAAACCGTTGCCATCGAGAGGCAGAACACAAAATCCAGATTTCGCGTTCTCCACTTCCACAAACATTAGTTCCACTAGAACTCCTCAACATCCAACCACAAGGCTGCACAGCAATAGAAGCACTATCGTTAAGTAACCAAGTCGTCCTCTGAAAAATGGTGGTGCCATTAATAAGGTAGTTATACAGATCAAAGGTGTTAATTAATGTTAATTTTTGCATGACCAAAATGGGCAGACAGCCGTGCATGCATAAAGGTTTTGGGTTTAAACAGAGTGCAGAAAGAAATACCAAATTTGTCAATACCAAAATGAACGTAAATCTCAGATATAAAATGGCTTCGCAAACAGCATTGCAAGCAGCATTCATATATCATCGTTTAACATTTATACATCAGCAACATTCTTATGTATTGGACCTGAGACATGCCACCTCAATTAGATTTCAACAGAAAGTTAGAATATGTATAATTGGAGACCAAAAAATCTACAATAGTTGATTTCTCAAAAAGAAGCAATGCATAATACATAAACACCCAAACAACCTTTTTAAAAACGTCGGTACGGTACCTGAATGCAGCACAGAAAGCTACACCAGGTCCGTTCTCAAAAGACTGTCACAAGGAACCACTAATTTAGTTTCAGCAGATGAATATAAAGAACTCAATAAGGAACGGAAAAGATGATTAAAGATAACAAGCTAACCAATTACCAATTGGATTCTGCCACACTATAGGAGGTGTAAGTAATGTTAATTGATCACTTGGTGTGAAGTTTATGGCTGCTGTAAATGGTCTTTCATTTACTTCCTCTGCTTCAAGGACGTTTCAGGGAAAAATGTAATGTAATGAAAAAAAAGTATTATGTTATTTTGAAGTGTTTTGCCTATTGCTGCAGATAAACATAACATTTAAAATGCCCATGTTTTGAAAAACCGATAGAAGAGTCTACAATAAAGTAAACGATAAAACAATAATCAAGCAAAACAATGACGAGATGATGACAAAAACAGGTGAAATGCATGAATGAATCTTAAGTCATTCAAATGTCTTTAGTATACATGGACATAATAAATGAATCCAGGGAGAGAGCCCTGGAAACCGCAGCCTAAGGCAGCCTGTCAATGGAAGCCTGGCTGCCATTAAGATCGTACTGCCACTGTTAAATACACACATAGCTGTATGCTGGGCGACAAGAACAACAACATGTGAAATCAAATGAACTGTTGTGTGCTCTGCCTGTACGACAGCCATATTTGATCTGCATGCAAAAACTTTGGCGGCGGCGGCCATCTTTACATTGATCTGCTGATTAGAGGTCCTTGAGACAGCTTAAACCTTCTTAAGCACAGACATGTAACAAAAGATGAGTAAGGTGGTTTTGCATTTCGTTGTGTGTGTGTGATGGTAATGAGTTAAAGGGTGTAACAACCTGTTGCCATGAGCCAAAAATACTGGATGTGAAAGCCAGTGATTTGGGGGAGACAGGGGAAGAGGTTATTTGGTCCCCTGATCTGCGTCTCCGACGCCCAGTACCAACACCACAGGTGTAATGAAGCCAGGTACCAATAGAGTCAGGACTAGAGACACTCAGGGGACTCTCTTCCTGGAAGTGAGAGAGGGGTCAGAACACAAGCACATCGTCATGCAGCATCACACAAGATTACACATTGTCGTCGCCATAACAACACACACGGAGCATCAATCCCTCCTAGCGGTGGGTCGGCCACCAACGTTTACACATAGCAGCATCGCTTTTCTCAGCACGTCATCTTTTGGAACGTTTTGGGGGAAAAAAGCTCTTACAGGAGAAAGAGGATCATTTAGAGGTTCGTTTGGAGGAGACACGATGAATGTGTTTCTGTTTTATGTATACAATGAACACAAACATGAAGGTGTGTGAGTGACAGAGGAACATGTTCTGATGTTGTTGAAACATCTATATACTCATCAAGTTCTGGATGTACTTTGCTGTATTTACACCACTTCAAGTCGATGAGAACTAAAGATCTAGTCAGCGCAAAAGTCCTTGTGACGAGGACGAAGCCATCATTTTGAGATGTTGTTCTTATGAGCTGAGCTCTCTGAGGGACATCAATAAACTGAGGATGTGTGAGAGAAACTGTTGCCTGGAAAAACATTTGATTACTTCGTGTTACTATGAATGGAGGCAGCACAAGGTGCAATGCCTGAAAACTAATTATGACAATAACTGTGTTAATGTATAAATGCTTATATAAAAACAGCCCTGCTAATCTCACCCTTTGGGCTGTGAAAACCACCATTGGCTTTGTTTCACAGGTCTGAGTGACCTTAGTTTGGTCCGGTATATCATTAGAGCATTGTAAAATAAAAATGTTTTCTCATGTTACTTTTACACATTTGCAACATGAATGGTAGTGGAAAACACTTAATGCCAACAAACAGACAACTATGCATATAAACATTGTTTTTTATGCATCGTTGTGTGAGGTAGTGTCCAATAATGGCAAGAAGTCAGAATGGCACAAGCTTTAGATAAACAGTCAACGACAATGGCATAAAAGACATCATAGACGCCACCCAATGCTGCAATACCAACACAGCAAATGTGAACAAAGGGAATCGCTTGGAATCGCTTTGAATGCATTTGGTTATGTGGACATAACCTTATGTGGACTTTCAAGTACACTAGAAAGTCCTTATGGAATTTGCACCTACCATTCAAACATTAAACTTATAATATTGTATTATTCAAAGTCAGTTAAAAGTCAAAATAAAACAAAGATGGATGACGTGATGATGTCGTACTTGGTCTACTACCATTTGCTTTTCAACATGACTAAATTCCAAACTAAATAAAAGGTAATTTTGTCACAATTTTCGCCACTTACTTCCACGGAGCCGATCTTTTTGGAGCGGGGCATGGGGGACTTCCTGTGGATGTAGATCGGGTCCGACACCAGGGGCCTGAAGTTCACCAGAGCCCGGTCCGGCTCGTCCCGCTTGGTGGCACCGGACTCCTCATCGCTATCGTTAGCCTGGGCTTTTTTCTTGGTGCCCTCATTCTGGTGGAGTACAAAAAAAATTAATAAAAAAAAAAAAACCAACAATTGAGACTTAACATGAGAATGCAAAGCAGGAGTCGTGTACATAATCTCAGATCCAGGAGTCCTACTATGTTACAGAGGAACTTCTGGGGGCAGGCGGCACAGAGCCTGGGCCGGAAACCAGAAACTAAAGGGGGCGGAGTTACGCCTTACTTCCTGTTTCGTTACGGAGCTATTCTGCTGAATAAAACTAATTGCCGCGACTAAATTTACCTTTCAAAAAGGGGATTTTAATTCAGTGTAATTCAGTTACTTACCCCCAGTTGTGCATAAATGATGGATATAATACAATTATTATTATTATTATTATCAGAGTAATAATTAACTTACCTCACGAGATGCTGGCCTGTAGCCAAACCCTGAAGGGAGGTTCTTGTCCTCCTCGCAGCCCTTAGCTCCTGGGCTGAAGTGGAGCTCCACGTGGAACCGCTCCTCAGAAGAGGGGTCCTGGGGTCACACAGCAGCCAGAGGCCAGAGGTCAGAGGTCATGTCATTCATTCATTCATTCAGAGGAACAGAGCCACAATCAGCAACATGATTCCCATATTAGAAATATGTTGGTTCGGCCACAATCGCGTCCCACTCTGGCAACATTGAACATTTAAATAAAACGCACACACACACACACACACACACACACACACACACACACACACACACACACACACACACACACACACACACACACACACACACACACACACACACACACACACACACACACACACACACACAGTTTATATGTGTGGGTGAGAATAGTGCAGAGTAAAGGAAATGTCTGGGATGGAAAGACCATCTAATACAAAAATCTGACATCAAATCTGAAGTAGTTGAATACCAGTAACCATATCATTATCATAGACCGACACAATAAGGTTTCAGCCATTTTTGGCCTACAAATGTTATAAAGTTATAAAGTCTACTCAACCATTGACCATGCAGTATCAGTACCTTGTTGGGATCCTCATAAAGCATGATTACAATCTGGGTCATGTAGTTCAGCTCGCTAACCACTTTGAGGTAATCCATGGCCCTCTTCCACTGGTCATCCTTGGCCTCCTGGACAGAAAACATCCAGCAAAAAACCTGAGCCAAATTGGCGTATTAGCTGGACAGTTAGCTACCATTTCCCCGCCCCCCCCCCAAATCTGACAAAACAGATGCTGCTCATTGTATAGACAAAAATTGTCTCGGGAGAAATGTAGTTTCTCTCTATGAGACCTTCAACAAATGTGCTCTTTGCAAGTCGCTTTGGATGAAAGCATCTGACAAATGCCCTAAATGTAGATGTGACATTGCGCAGATGGATCGACCGTTTAACATTGTGTTGTGAATGAACCAGAAGTGCTACAGAAGGAGGCAGCAGCAGCAGCCAGGCGGAGGCTCACGTCACACAGGGGTCCGTAGTGCAGGATGGACAGCAGCGAGTGGACGTGGCTCTCGCTGGTGAAGTACAGCCGAGTCCTCACGTGGCGCTCCGGTGACATGACGCCGCGGGAGTACCTGCAAGAAGGACCCGGCGGCTTATTGGGACCCATTTGAACCATATGCATAGCATATACTGTATCTGGGTGGACACTCATCACACACTTGTGATAAGGAGACCAGACCCAGACCAGTATTTAGTCCTTTATCTAGTTTAGGAACTATGCTTAAAAACACGTTCTTACTCGGGGTGCAGCTTGTTGACGGTGTCATCGTCTTGGGTCCGCTGGAGATCGGACTTGATCTTGCGGATCAGGGGCGTACAGTAACCCTTCGCAATGTCCAGCTTCTCCTCCTCAATGATGCCATATTCCTACAATCAAACACAGAATCATTCTTAAATTAACACATTCACACCAGGCAGCATCTATACATCTGAGAAAATGATATATAGGTTAAAAATAACATTAAAAAAAGCCTACAAATACACTTTTTCACAGGGAATGCTTTCAATGTAAATTGTCTTGTCTCCCATTTCCTTTTTGTTGAATAAAGATATTTTTACACAGGAACATAAGACAGAGAAAGTGTATCTGGATTGTTGCTGGCGGACATGGGGCCACAAAATAAATTCACAAAAAAATATTTAAAAAATAAAAATTGGTTAATGTACAAAATTGGTTGATTCCAAAATGGCGTCGGGAGGCGCTTGCCTGCGGGATGACGATGTCGGCCAGCGCCTTGGAGAGGTGATAGATCTCCATCATGTGGTCCAGCTTGAGCGAGCCGTTGTGCTGCACGTCGTACTTAATGCAGTCGTAGATGTCGGGGATCTTGCTGATGTTGTAGCGGCCGTTCTTCATCTTGAAGTCCTTCTCCAGCTTGGACCAGCGGCGCAGCATCAGCTCCAGCGTCTCGCTGTGGTACAGCTGGATGTCTGGGAGAAGGGAAACGACTCAAGTCAAGTCCATTGTATTTGTATATCCCTTAAATCACAGTTACAGTCTCAAAGGGCTTTACAGGCCATATGATTATGGGCCATGTGATTATGACACCCCCCTAGCCCTATAGCCCCTCTAAGGGCAAGAAACGACTCCCTTAATTAACAAGGAAGAACTCTGGAGAAGGAACTCAGAGTGGGGGATCCCTCCTTCCAGGGACGGTTCAGAGTGCAATGGGTGTCATACAGGCTTAAAAAGGGGTAACAAAGCATAACAATTATAAGCGACAAAGTACAAATGATCAATGGAATGAAATGGAAACAACACAGACTGCCAGCCCAAAGTACCACTGACCCACTGCAGCAGCAAAAGCAGAAAAACTAAATAGACAACGCTACTTGTATGAGACATTCATGTAATCATTTATTATAATGTTTTCTGTTGTATTTTATTTTGTGAGCATGTGCCCTCTACAGGTGAAAAAGCCGTTGAGTAAGAGGTGGAATGGGCAGAGGGCATGGATGACTGGGAGCACACAGCTTTTGACCATTTTCCAGTTTATCGTATATTTACTTTTGTTTGATTTTATTTGTTACATAAACTATCAAGTCTGCGATGAACCCGATCTCTTTAAGATCATTTTTTGCAACAAACAAGTGTCAATTGATTCCCCAGTCGACACCAATTGTGACCCACGAAAGGAAACAAATGTAGGATAAGTGGTCACAATGCTACTTAACATTCCTAACGGTTTCATTTTTATTAAAAGACGTACCAGCAGACTTGGGGTCCTCCATGCGCTGTCTGATCTGCTGCGTGAGGTTCTGAATGAGCGAGTACACCTTGTCACAGGTCTTCACCGGGTTCTCGATCATCTGCATGGACTTCACGAGGGACGTGCCGTTGGTGGGCGCAAGCTGGAGATAAAACACGTCTAGGGCTCGTCAAGTCAAGCACAACTTTTTTTTCTTTGTCCCCAAAGGGTCAATTGGTGGTGCAGCAATAGTAAAAACAAGATCAAGACATATAAATCACATAAAAATACATAAAAACACAGTTAAGCACAGTAATTGATCATCATCAAGACGCCCAAGTCAATTAAAATATAACGCACAATTAAATACACTGTGATGCAGTATACGTAAAAATAAAACCATACAAATATTGTAAAAAATGTGGTAAATCAATACGTCACTTTCATTCATACTTCAATGAAAAGCTGTTTCGGCGCGTTTGCCTGGTCGGAAAATCTGTTTGTAGTGATGACTTACAAAATGAAATTTGATATAATGAAATGTAATTTGGAGCTCCCATCAACAGGGCTTTCCGTTGGCACTTCCAAGTCCAACCACCATGCCGCGTTGATTTGCGTTTCCACTTCCTGTTTGTCACGGAGACGCAAATCCCAGCCACGCCTGACGGTCAAAACCCAGCCAGCACACGTGTGCATGGGAAAAGGGGGGCCACCGTTCCCACATAGAGCTAAGGTGAACGTTTCCTGCATCATCTACCACTGAGAGCCGCATCTATAGAAGCCACCTTCTCGTAGTCCTCGGGGGTGAAGGTCCGGTCCCTCTGCAGGATGTCGTGCAGCCGGGCCTTGACCCTCTGCTGGCAGCTGCTGAGGGAGTCGCTGTCGCTGTCCAGCAGGCCGTTCATGTTGGCGCTCTTCACCATCTGCACCAGGATGGGCGTGAGCTCCCCCTCCAGGGCCAGCAAACCCTGCAGGAGGCACGGACCAGATAAAACAACAGATTTAGAATTTGTATATTTATACAGTAATGTATCATGTTGGTAAAGATTTAAGAGCTATAATTTAAGTCATTTGTTAGAATGACTGTTCTCTGTTCTCTCTTTACAACTCTCAACCTATGTATTCAATCATTTACTGACAAATAAACTGCAATAAACACTAGAAATAACTAGAAGGCCTGGAGAGGAATGCTGAGCACAGACCTTAGCGAAAGCAGCAGCCGTCATCTGAACTCTGCCCTCATCTGAAGCGTAGATCTTCAGGTCGTGGCGGTACGTGCTGTGCAGGCGCAGGAGACCACATCCTGGGAACCCGGCGTAGTCACCTGCCCAAAAATGTGTTGGAAGCATAGTTAATAAAAGGATAATAGCAAAAATGCAAAAAAGAAAGTTTTGGTTAAAGCTCTTTCAAAAGGGCAAAGCGAAACCTGAAACTTGTTCAAGGTGAAAAGGTATGTAGTAGATTACACAGTAGTGACATGGTTTTAATTTGATTAAATGCATACTATTGCATGCGTTGTTTCTGGCAGGAACGTCAATCAAACGTTCTGGCTACACCCCCACCCAAACCCACCTCCCCCGAAATCCTGAACAGCAATGTAGCCCCGCCCCCAAAATAGGAGAAAAGTCTCGACCAGACGTCAGCCAGAAGGCATTTTTTGATAGTGGGCAAACAGGGTCATCCTACCTTGTCCTCCGGGGTACATGCAGCGGAAGGCCCTGCCCAACTCCTCAGCCTGCACCCTCCCCGCTGGGGTCAACTCCCCTCCCCACTTCAGCACCAGCAGGAGAGAGGGGTCGTTCCTCCGCACATCTGGAAAGACAAACACACAACCGGTGATTGGGTCTCAACGTAATGAACGCAAGTTTAACGATTTACAATAAAATAAAAACAAAAACTGTCAGATACAATCGCAACTTTGAATAAATTACCTTCCTCCTCACTGGAGGCTTTGGGGCAACCGTGTGGAAGGTATGTCAACTGAACTTTGCGATTGATGCCAGAAAAATGGCCATACCTGAAGAAACATGTAATAAATGCATATAAACATTAGTTCAAACATTCAAATCAATAAATGCGACCATTATTCTAATTATTAATGACAATATGCTTACATCTCGAGGACCGTTTTCAGTTGTTCCAGTTTTGCTTTGGATTCCTCAATTTCTGTGTCGGTTTTTTTCCCAAGTTCAACCAATAGCTGCCTGGCTATGTCCAGCACTTCCTGCAGATATAGTTGTGGTCAAACGTTTACATACACTTGTAAAGAACATGTATGTCATGGCAGTCCAGAGTTGCCAATCATTTCTACAACACTTATTTTTCTGTGATAGTGATTGGAGCACATACTTCTTTGTCACAAAAAACATTCATGAAGTTTGGTTCTTTTATGAATTTATTATGGGTCTACTGAAAATGTGACCAAATCTGCTGGGTCAAAAATATACATACAGCAATGCTAATATTTGGTTACATGTCCCTTGGCCATTTTCACCTCAATTAGGCGCTTTTGGTAGCCATCCACAAGCTTCTGGTTGAATCTTTGACCACTCCTCTTGACAGAATCGGTGCAGTTCAGCTAAATTTGTTGCCTTTCTGACATGGACTGGTTTCTTCAGCACTGTCCACATGTTCTCGATGGGGTTTAAGTCAGGACTTTGGGAAGGCCATTCTAAAACCTTAATTCTAGCCTGATTTAGCCATTCGCAGTTGGAACACCCAACTGCGCCCAAGACCCAACCTTCTGGCTGATGATTTTAGGTTCTCCTGAAGAATTTGGAGGTAATCCTCCTTCATTATTCCATTTACTTTCTGTAAAGCACCAGTTACAAACATATTTCTGGTCATTGTGGCCAAAGAGCTCCATTTTTGTTTCATCTGACCACAGAACTTTCCTCCAGAAGGCCTTTTCTTTGTCCATGTGATCAGCAGCAAACTTCAGTCGAGCCTTAAGGTGCCGCTTCTGGAGCAAGGGCTTCCTTCTTGCACGGCAGCCTCTCAGCCCATGGAGATGTAAAACACACTTGACTGTGGACACTGACACCTGTGTTCCAGCAGCTTCTAATTCATTGCAGACCTGCTTTTTGGTGGTTCTCGGTTGACTCTTGACCATCCTGACCCAATTTCTCTCAGCAGCAGGTGATTGTGTTTTCTTCCTGATCGTGGCAGTGACACAACTGTTCCATGCACTTTATACTTACAAACAATTGTTTGCACAGTTGATCTCGGGACCTGTAGCTGCTTTGAAATTGCTCCAAGTGACTTTCCTGACTTGTTCAAGTCAATGATCCGCTTTTTCAGATCCGTGCTGAGCTCCTTTGACTTTCCCATTGTAGTGTTTGTGTCTGAGTCTAATGATCGTATCAAATGAGTCATATTTAAATGGATCAGAGAAGTCACCAGCTGTAGTCAATCATAATCACTCACAAGAAGTTAAGAGGCCACAAAGATCATTTGATTGACACAAATTTCTACTTCACATAAATTGATAATTCATGTTGCTGTATGTATATTTTTGACCCAGCAGATTTGGTCACATTTTCAGTAGACCCATAATAAATTCATAAAAGAACCAAACTTCATGAATGTTTTTTGTGACAAAGAAGTATGTGCTCCAATCACTCTATCACAGAAAAATAAGAGTTGTAGAAATGATTGGAAACTCTGGACTGCCATGACATACATGTTCTTTACAAGTGTATGTAAACTTTTGACCACAACTGTATATGCCACAAACATTAGCAACCAACATCATAATTTCACAATTCCACTTTTCAACATATTTTCACACCCACCTGAAGTTGTTTAGGCTTTTTCAGCTTTAGCTTTCCAGTTTTATACCCATCGCATTTCTCGAAGAGATCAAAAAACCTTAATGGAAAAAATAATTACAGATACACAACACTGAAGTGAGCAAATTGTGTCTGGAAATGCAGTGCTTAAGGTTGAGGCGCTCATCATGCAGAGTACCTTTGGTGGCGCACCTCCATTTTCATTTTTTGCTTTGGGGTTCTGTCGCCATGGCGAATGACAGCAATGACACACCGTAACTCCATCCTAGGTAGTAGTATTTTTTTGTTGGAAGGCAACAATAATTAAAAATTGTTTTAATCAAAGCATGAACACACAGTAAGCCGTGAACACCGGGCAGCTCCTACATACATGGTGCCAGAGGTAGTGGGGACAATGGGAATGTCTTCAGCCTCCAGTGGAATGGACCAGGGAATCTGGAACTGCGGAGCCAGTTCCCTCATGATGATATTACTGCAAGCAGGGCCACCGATTTAGATTAGAAAAATGTAGTTTTTTTAATGTATTTTGTTACATTTAAAATTCATGAAATTTCATTAAAAAGGGTTAGATTTTTATCACGTGATCAAAATCAAATCTTGATAATCAATGAATTCCCATACCACAAAAAAACAACAATAAATGAATCAACCAATTCTCACCCAAGGATTTTTGCACAGTCGTCATAGTACTTCATTGAGTTCTTGACAAAGCTAAAGCCATTGACGTCGCAGACATATGATTGACCATTGGCACGGAGTAAATCAAAGCCACAGACTGTTTGCTGTATAGAATAAACAGAAGGAAAATAGGAACACGAACAATAACCAACAGGTCAAAATGTGCATTATTCATTGACATGTGATTGACAAGTGAACAATATTGATTGAATTCAAAACCAAATAACAAAACGTCAACAGTTCAAGCACCTGGATATCGATCGTGCACAAACGCAGGTCCAGGAACCCATCCTAGCAAAGGTTCAGTGACCTGGGTGATGTAGGCCACGACCCCCCAGGGAGTCAAGAGGCGTGTGCGCGCTCAAGAAATGTCAAAATGTGCATCCTTTGTGCATGCGTATGGAAGGTGCTTTGGCCTCCTACACTCAAAACAGACCGAGAGCAAGGAGTTCACCTTCAAGACGGCCTGATGTCAACACGGACACTAGTCTGATGCCTAGATATAGCTGAGCTCAGTCACCTTCATCAGTGCTGTGCAAGTCTGCAGACACTTTTGGTGCCCTCTATTGCAGAGGTTGGGACCTGCCACACAGCGAGCCTTTGAGTGCAGTGTCCAGGTGAGGACCTTTCAAGCCGTGAGGACCTTTCAACTTGGACGCTTCTCCAAGTTGGTGCACCTCGCCAAATGGGGAGAATTTTCCTCAGACCCTGGGGTTACTACAACCCTGGCGCAGGGCTACAACAAGCCCTCCGACACTGCCCTCTAAGCAACCAAGAGGACAGAGCTGGCAGTGGCCCCCAAGCAAAGCCTTGTCCGCCCATCTCAGGAAAGGACCCCATAGAACAGATGCCACAGACGCAAGATGGGTATTATTCCAGGCATTTCAGAATTTCAAAGGGCATTGGGTATCGCCCAATCCTCCGAGGTCCTGCTACAGGGTGACTTGTTCACTAGCACCCCTCCAAATGATGTGTATATTCATGTAGCCATAGTTCAGGCATGGAACAGGCAGCTTTGCGGCTTTGTTCAAGCTTCTCCCTATAGCTCCTCCGGTTTTCAAGAGGTGCATGGCATTGGTGCATTGGCTGCCCCAATTGCAGGCGGGGGGGATGCATGTGTGTCACAGAATCACTTTATTATGATTTTCATAATAGCTTGTACTGCTGTCTTTCAGTATTTCATTTCCAGACAGATTTACCTTGAAGGCCAGACACACTTTCCAGGCGATGAGCTTCTCCCTGGCATTGAGGATGACCGGATAGCGCACCTCCTTGCCCTCGCTGTCCCGCTCCACTTTGCCATCGAGGGCCGGAGACTTCCTCGCCTCAGCGTGGGCGTAGTCAGGCCCCACTGTGTACACCTAAACACACACACATTAGGTAGACAACGCATGGCCACACTTAGCTTATTTGGAGATCTCAAAAAAGCATTTAAGCATTTTTTTTTTTTTCAATCCACAATACCAAGCCTTACCTTGACATCAGTGCCATCTGTTGGCATGAACTCCTCGTAAATATAGGAGCCCGTTTTCCTGACGTTGCTCTCAGGCGAGTAAACACTGCTTCTGCTGCCAATCTAAATGGGAAATCAAGCACAAATTTTGTCACCTCATAATTTTTTTTTTTGTATCATGTCCATAGCCTTTAACTGAAATAACTAAATCCTAAAACATTTAAATTACATTCCGTAGATGTGCCTTTCCTTCTAAGCCCATGAATAAAGATTGAATACTGTAAAGCTGAATTATCATTAATTCATATTATTATTATTATCATTATTATTATTAATAATACTATTCTTGGAGGCAGGCTTCACATGTACTAAATAGAGTACATTTACTGTACCAGAATGTATCAACAATAAAAGATAATGAAATGTCTCCAGTGCATTAAAGTTAATGAACTGATTTGGCCGACTTTCGGGAACATTCTGCGTACCTTCCTGAAGAGCCGCTGGCTGCCGCCTCCAGCCGAGGTGGGGTAGTAGATGTACACGTTGTGGTCCTCAGCGCTCACTGGCTTCTCCACGAAGGGTTTCTGAAAGACTTCTCCGTTCACTTCGACATGGTCCTCCCCTTCCACCAAGTTGCATTCTGGGAAGGCAGCAGTCACAGCAATTAATGCACCAAGCACCAATAAAACAACAATTGGACATAGAAAAGTGGATTTCAGCACATTGATATTAAAGCACATTTGCCATGACTATGCTCCATGACTTGGGATTTTCTACCCCCACTAACCCTCTGGTCTGGCAGGATCTCGGTTCAGCACAGCAAAGCGCGGTAGCTGGATCCCTTCGTCCTTCAGTATCCTGTACACTTCCCTCCTGAAGGAAAATCAACGAACCGGGATCAAGTCAGAATGAATTTACACCTGACACACATGTCCACAAAACTGCATTAATTATGATTTTAAAATACAATAATTAATTCAACATTGTACTGGAGTAAACCAATTCATTAAAGGTGCAGTGTGTAAAATGTAGTGGCATCTAGCGGTACGGACAGGCTCGCCATCCTACATGTAAGCCATGACCTGTCGGTTTCATGCAATTAAGCATAACCCGAAAAAACATGACCATCCATACATCATTTGGAGAAGGAAGCCAGGCGACGGCTTACCGGTCTTGGATGCAGTACTGGAAGTCCAGGTCATTAATGACAAACGGGTTTCTTCGTTTTTCATACTCCACTGCCTTGTCCAAAGGAAAGCCTAAAGGGATAATAAAGTACATTGGGGGGCAGCAGTAGCTCAGGAGGTAAGAGCGGTTGTCTGCCAACCAAAAGGTTTCTGGCTCGATCCCCGGGCTCTGCCTAGCTAAGTGTTGAGGTGTCCCTGAACAAGACGCCACCTAACCCTAACTGCTCCTGACATGTTGGTTGTTACCTTGCATAGTTGACACCGCTGTCGGTGTATGATTCTGCATGCACAGTAGCTGTTACCTTTGGAGTGGAAGGAGATGAGGCAGTCACAGTGGGGCCAGTCGTCCACGGGCTCATTGAGGATGACCTCCTCCTCCAGCGTTACCACGGTGATGTACTTGAACAGACACAAGCGCTCCAGGATCTCCTTCATCGGCTTGGATTTGGATTTCTTTGACATTGCGCAAATGCCAACAACAATCTGCCTCTCTGGTGGCTGGAAGAAAACAAAAAATAAAAGTTTGTTTACATGAAAATAAATTGTCATTATGCTGGCTTTGCCTATTTGCACAGAACCAAAAAAGCAGGCATAATGCCACCCTGCTGTGTGTGCACTTTTACATAGCATGCAGCAGCAGAAAATCCCAGCCTCAATTCAGTGTTGAGGTTGTGTGGGAGTGGGTGTGTTCGGTGGCTGGCTTAATTGGCCTCACCTGGCCCAGTTAGAGTCTGGGGGGGTGGGGCAGCAAGCCTGTGGTGCATTGGCTAATCAGGGCAGCTAGCATGCTAGCTAGTTACCATACCAATCTGCTATGTCATTTCATGTCATCACATTTGCAATAAACCGGACTTTCAACACCACTACTGCCTGTGTTCTTGGAGGAGTCCCGAACTAAGCCACTGATGTGGCATTGTGACAAGAGACATATTTTACAATGGCGGATTCGTGCGAGCAACATGATCAGAAATATGTTGGAGAAGAAATGTAAGAAATTGAAGGGATTGAATTATACATTTGCACACACAACACGTCATCAAAACGTCACACCCTTGGACCAAACGTGGATAAAGTGTTCACCCGTTTTTTTTCACTTTATCCACGTTTGTTTTCTCTTATGCTGCGCTAGGCAAAATAAAGCAATAAACATTCCTGCATGCAAACGGCTGCTAAAGGTGCTCGTGAAACAATGTGCTTGCATACAGGATATTACACAAAAAGCGCACACGATTAAACAAGCCCGCAATTACACCATAGTGGCACTACAATGGCATGAAGTGACGTGTTCCGTATTCTGTAGTGTACAACTTGTAACTAATTCCTCCTGCATTATCGGTGTTGACAGCAAAACAATAACCTGATGCCATTTGTCCTTCTCGTCTTGACGATCCAGGTCTGATACAGCTGCTGCTGACTTTCCAGAGTCCATTACGACGACTAAGATGTCAACAACAGTCACTGGGATGATGGTGTTACATATACTACTCTATATTCCATTAAAAGTAAAGCTAGTTAAAGTACTACCCACCACTGCCTTTGTTGAGAATTTTAATGATAGTGGTGGTGATCATTGGAAACGTTACACCTTGTTGTTTTTTATGTGGATATTCTAATCAATCCATATGCTTGCAACTTTTCAATTATAAAATATAACACATGAAACACAAAATATAATGATAGAGCCTCCCCATCCCACGACCATATAATAATTGTCTTAACTCTACGCCTTGGGACAGAAGGCCAATTTGCTGGGTGAAAAACAAACAGCAGGAGTCAACAAGGAGGAAACAGCTCAAGCCTATCAGGTGAGAAGGGCACAGATGGTGTTGCGCAAGAGCAGTACTCGGGTCAAGATCAAGTCTTACTGTTGGTCACCGGGGAGTCTCACCAATCAGACTTGGGAAAGACAAGCTAGAAGGCGTAGCTCCGCCCCTCACAATTCCTGGTTTCCGCCCCAGGCATTGTGCAGCACAGAAGTTGGACTATTCATTCACATTTTAACGTGTCTGTCTAGCTACTCTTTCACGGACTCCAGTAGCGTTGAACAATTCCACTCAATTCAGCCGTCAGTGATGGACTGGCCATCTGGCAAGGTTGGCAGATGGCAAATGTAGGCTACCATGACGTTACATAATACAACATTACCACACACATTAAAAAAAATAATACAGATATGAAGATGATGATGATGAATAATTCTGTCATTTAAAGGGCACCTATTTTTCCATCGTAATTAGCTAATTCAAGCGTTTCAAAAATGTCATGATGACTAAAACTGTGTTTTAGTCTCTGTGGACACTCTGTGGGAGTGAAGCTAAAAACAGAAAGTAAACCGATTATACTTTCTACTCTGTATAACTTATGAATTGTGTAACCAGGTTTTTGGCCGGATCATCTCTAAAAATGAGCAGATTGTGTTGTTGCTGATGTCGCAAGGATACTTATTTTCATTTATGTTTTACGTTTATATTTACCCAATAATTTGAGAAAGCTCCTCATTCAAATCAGGTCATTGTCGGGTTAGTACAGTCCTACGTGTAGTACTTGCTTACCGAGTCATACAACTCATCGTCATCTTCCTCCACGTCTTCGTAGAGACAGTCGTACCCCAGGACTCTGGCAGGATCCATCAGCTCCTCTCCTTCGCCGTCATCACAGCCCACGAAAAAGCGCGGCTGCTCCAGGCTGTCAGGGGGCTCACCTCCGGAGGACATGCTCAGCGCGTTCTCCCCCGACACCAACTTGATGCGCGTCACAAGTCCTCACATCGACGAGCTCTCCGTTTCTCTCCGGCCAGGGCCATTAGTCTCTGCGGCAGGACGCTGCTCACTAAAGCATTAAAAAAATAAATATATATATATACGTACAAACTCGATGAGAAGGAACTGAATACCTCGGTTCACTAAGGTTCACACACTAAGGTGTGTGAAATGAAAAGCATGATGCGATACTTGCACTGTTCATCTGATCGAATGTTGAAGAATTGAAGCATAATGGGAACGAGTGTGGCATTGAGTTTGGAGATCTCAGTGATTATTTATTATTTAAGTAAATAATGATCACTGA
Source organism: Coryphaenoides rupestris (assembly GCA_002895965.2). Taxonomy (NCBI): domain Eukaryota; kingdom Metazoa; phylum Chordata; class Actinopteri; order Gadiformes; family Macrouridae; genus Coryphaenoides; species Coryphaenoides rupestris. The sequence continues at coordinate 251,760 of PIJE02000059.1, forward strand.
TCTGGAGCTAAACTCGACACAAACTAACATAATTTACTCGAAACAGCATCTTGGTGGACTGTGACAGATAACGTGTACATATGTACGATGCTGATGCAGAGGATAAGGTGGAAGAGCATGACATAACAACCCAGGGTCGTGTCAAGTTGACATAATTGATGATAGGCGCCACTTCCTCCAGAATAGCACACGTGGTTAACCCTGAAATCCCAAGTAGGCGTGTGAAACACTGATGATAATAAAATAAAATAAAATATAGCGTGGGCTCTTCTTACCTTTAGATTGAATACTGACACTGACACCAGCCGAGGCGTGAGTTTGTCGACTGATTTAAGACGAGGCTATGCTAGCAACGTTTTGACACACAAGTTACAGAGATGGCTCAAAACAATGTGACCTGATGCAACCCTGTGATGCAGATCGTATCATATCATAGCATTGGGTTTGAATAATATCGTTCTCCGTGTGTTAAATAGGTATTAAACCCACTGCTGGTGCGACATCTCTTCCTCTGTGCTGGGCTCTCCTCCACGGATTAGTGATTGTTGTGACAAGCTAGGTGCGATCAAAACTCAACTTCCGGGAGTTTGTTTTAGCGTTTTTCAAAGTAATGTGGCCTCGTTGCTAGATTATGTACTCACATCTAGTTAATTATTATTTTGTATTCAATTGTATGCTGGATAATGTGTTGTACGTTTATGCCCCTGTGTTTTATGTTCTATGTACTACGACCTATTTTATGTGCGCATGTATTCAATGTGTGTGATGCCAACAATGTCCAATGTCTTCTCTCGCCTATATCCACACGCAATTTAAAAATGTGACATATGTAATTTTAGTAACATCTATGTATATAATGTTAGTAACATCTATGTATCTATATGTCTGTCTCTCTATCTGCGTGTGTGTATGTGTGTGCGTTATTACTTTGAAAGCAATTACAGGAAGTCATAGACGGGTTTCTGTCACATATATGCGTGCGCAACCAGGAGGCAGACAACAGACCGCCGTCAAGAAGGCAAGGATTTGTTGATGGAAAATGTTGAACTTATACATTTCTGGAGATTCACATCACTTTAATACAAACAGAGGACAGGATCCACGTCTTTTAGAAGGGCTTGGAGTCAGTCTAAAACGCAGTCTGTGCAGCGCCTACTTCCAAAACAAAACTAGGATCACGTGTCATTGATCAAACTTAAAGCTGTGTGTAGGATTTAGTGGCATCTAGCGGTGAGGTTGCAGATTGCAACCATGACATGACTGCTATGACATGACATTCTTATGACTTATGATATCAATACATGCAGACATACATGGTCTGTATTCACATTCTATGTATATATATATTATTTTTTATACTGCCTTTTATATATTTTTTTATATTCCTCATTCCTGCTGGTTTTTTACTGTAAATATAGTATTCTGTATTCTGATCCCTCCAATTCAAGTTATTTTTTGTATTCTTTTGCACATTCCGCTGAGCATCGCCACTTTTCATTTCACTGCATATCCTGTATGTGTATGTGACAAATACACTTCTTGAATCTTGAATCTGCGCTAACATTTATAACATTTAGCCACTAGATGTCGCATTCGCCCTCTCGCCTCCCATTCCATTCCAGTGGCTGCCAACCATAGACTGTAAAATATAACCATCTTTTGTGGTAGATGAATTCATTTTGTACACATGTACACTCACATGGAGTGCATTTGGCTAACGCTTTTATCCAAAGAGACTTACAATAAGTGCATTTGGCGACAGCGCGGTACATGCTCTAGGTCATGGAAACTCCAGAAAACAACAATATTTCTCGTCGCTAATATTCAATATTTATCCGATGAAATGCTTCACCGCACTCTCCCCATACATCTTCAATGGCTCCTGTCTGAGCAAGGGACCGTCTGCAAACTACACATTTCTCCTACGGTCTTGAGTAAGGGACCGTCTGCAAGTTGCACATTTCACCTCCGGTCTTGAGTAAGGGACCATCTGTAAACTACACATTTAATGGTTGTTCGTACGTCAGTGAAAAATTAATAGACTATAATCACATTTACACTTCATCAAAGGCACATTTATAAGAACTTTGTGCGGTGATGTTTCAAGATTGTTGATGTACAAATGTAACTGCACGTCGCGGCGATGCGGACCACAACAACTGTGATCGGTCCGCATTTTTCGCATAACTGCACAGCGATTATTGCATTCTTGATCATTGTCAAAACGGTACGTGGACAGGTTGATGGACGGCCAGTGATTAAACCGCGAAAGCCATCTTCATAAATCACAATGTTTTTCGTCACACCGTCCACTAAAGCTACACTTCTAACACGTATTTTCATCTATTTATACGGTCAAATGATTCCGGCTTCAAGTCTTCAAGTCAATCGAAGTCAAACAGTCATGAGCTATTAACGGCGATTAATTGCATCAGTTGTGAGATTAGTGACGAACGAGAACAAACGATCGGCGCGGTGTCGGCGGAAGGGACGTCGGAGGGGCGCATGGCGGCGAGGTGGAGCGCTTGCTTTGCGGCAGAACACTTGCTTCGCTTCCGCTGACGTAACTTCCATCCGAGCGGCCAGGCTCCCGGGGCCCTGGCGGACGGTCTGTGTGTGTGTGTGTGTGGTGTGAGGTGAGGTGAGGTGGGGCCTGCCTGGTGACTGAGGGCTGCAGGAGGAGAAGCTCCATCGCCCGGTCAATGTGCCACAACACCGTCCCGGAGACAAGAGGCGTGGACGTCGCGGTGGAGGCTGCCAGCGTACAGGTTTGTCATTTTGTCATCCCCGCCTGTTACGCACAGAAAGGAACCGAGGGACGCTGTTGATGTGTTTAACAAAGAAAACCGCATTGAGAAAATGATACACAATGTGTGTGTGTGTGTATATATATATATATATATATATATATATATATATATATATATATATATACGCGTGTGGCCATCATGTTAAATTGTGTCAAATGCATGTCGCGTCCCCTCAATCAGTTCCATTGAAAACATCATGTGCTTGTTGACATGTACCTGCAACCTATAACGTGGAGTGGTTACGTTTGAGGCTCCATTGTGCATCATTTTGAGCATTGTTGGGTATTATTTTTTATTTAATTGTGTTTTACATGCCCCTTATACTAACATGAATATCCATCGTCATAGTTGGCCTCAAGCCTACAGCAGCCGACACCAGTGTGCATGGCCAGGATCAATTTTAGCCGGAGCCTTTATTTGTTAATTATTTTAGTCGGTGATAAATATCTGTAAATGGCCAGAATGTAATAATAACGAGCCAAACTGTAGGTCTAATAAGCCAGGATGTCATGAAATGAAATGAAATGAAATGACACAAATCGAAAAATCAATGAAAACCAATAATAAACTATTATTTTTATTCTGATGCATCGAGGTTATTACGATATTGGTCATTACATTACAGGCCTCGAAGCATGCAGTGTTTTCTTACTCCATCCACAGTCCATAGAGACTGTGTTCATTTAGCAGGCTAGTCCAATTATTTACTCATGTTTATAATCTCATGTTTAGTCGAATTAATTCTATATAAAGCCATGTTTTAGTTTGTTTCATGCCTGAAAAGTGCAGCATGTAAAAACACAGGAAATGTGTTAGTAGTATGTCCCTATGTGATAATTTTCTTTACAATATGTTAGCTACTATGTATTGTAATTAGGCACCCTAAAAACTGTAACCACAATGAAAAATAAGCCTACATTAGGCCTAACCTCACTGTATTCATATGGTGCGTGGAAAAGACACTCACGTCAATGTTGCTCTGTCTTCCTTTGTCTCAGTCTTCCTTTGTAATCTACTGTATTTAATTTATGGATTTTTAGGATTAGTAATTTGGCCAGTTTACCAGGAGGTTCAAAATAATGAATGGTCAAATTGAATAGTAATAAAAAAAAAACAGCACAAACTCTAAATGGGTTATTCATGTGAGGAAATGCCCATTAATAAAGACGTAGTAACTGTTTTAACTAGCATCTGTCAGTTTGTGTATCCTACATACTATTGTATGTCAAGGGCAATCATTAGCAAATTGAGCCGGCACACATAGTATAAGTATAATTCCATAGTATAATTGTCATCTTTAAAGTTGACCAAGTTCACCATTTACTCTTTTTCCCCATTAAATATCTCTAAACATTCTGTTTCATCCCCACGCTGCCACTCCAATGTGCTGCATAGAAATGTATTCTTCCCATGATTACACTGCCTGCCTGGTTGGGATGTTATAAAAAATTACAATGTTACAAATAGGCTACTCATTACTTTACTTTAAAGAATGGATGTCTGAGGAAGAAATGATTCCTTGCTATTTCTTATTATTCTTAAGTTATTTATTTTTCTCTAAATAAGTTTAAATGTAAACATTTACAAATTGATTTTCAAAACCCCACAGGTTCTCCAACCCAACCCCTAGTTCTTCTGTCTGCTTTTTTTTACAGTGAGGCGTTCTCTGTTCATGCAGAAATGGATATCGGTGGAGTATCAAGGAAACCAGTGCCTATTCTCTCTGCTGAAGAGGCCATAGCCACATTTAAACAGGATGTGGACAGACCCCGCTGTGCCAGCACCCCTTGTTCCCCCATCAAAAGTACTGTTGCTGGATACCAGATCGTTCACATGGACTCCAACTACCTGGTGGGCTTCACCACAGGCGAAGAGCTGTTGAAAATGGCCCAGCAGTGGTCAACCAGCACCCCAGAACAGAGCTCTTTGCCAGACGCGTCTCCTAGCTTTGTTCCCGCCACTGGACCCAAAGCCAATGATTTGGGTATTCACCGGGGGTCACGCATCTTGAAAGCCAAAAGCCGATCCTACCAGCCTTACCGCGTTCCCGTTGCTAACGGACGGAGTCGGAGGCGCATGCCCAGCTCAGGTGACACCCTGCTCAGGTCTTTGACACATGGGGAGTCTCGGAGGGGCCTCCACGGACCTCTACCCCTCTGTCTCATCAAAGCGAACAGAGCCCAGGCCAAGTCTCTGGACTACCTCAATCTAGATAAAATGAGCATTAAAGAGTCAACGGATACGGAGGTTCTCCAGTACCAACTGCAACACCTGACGCTGCGTGGAGAGTGCTTGTTTTCCAGAAACCAAACATGAAAACGCATCAAAAATGCCTTCTTAAGGCACCATCTACCCTGGCTAAAGGGTTTGGTGCTGATAGCTTTGTTTTCATGTTCATATGATAGGCAATTCGCTAACGGGATAATCACCAAGCTTATAATCTTGTTGATTTAAAAATGGAAAGGTGGAAGTTGGTCATGGAGATGCATATTAAGTAAACGTTATTCACATGCAATTGTGGGAGAATGGTTTAGGGTAATGTTTAGAAACGAAGGAAGGTTACAAAAATGTGATACGTCAAAATTAGCAATAACTAGTTGTGTATTAATTTATGTTTGTACCGTAATTTGATTTATCTGTGCAAAAAAATTGATTATTTATGTGTGTGTTGGCAATGTTTCTTTTAACACTGGTAAACATGGATGATACCACTGTCACATTTGCAGAAAACTGTATCCTTTCCTCCACTTTATTGCACTTTGTTTGACACACAACATGTATAATCCAAACACAAATTATAGCACACTCTTAAGTTTTCAATCAATCTAGCCTTATAACCCAAAACTATTTGTATGATGTATGCAAGCATTGTGTAAAATCAACTACTCGACTATGTACGTTCTCATGGTTTTCCTCCTGTCCAAGATGAAATGTAGGCTTTATATTTACCTGTGACTGTTATTAGACTTGAGGTTATTTAAAACCAATCCTCTTTAGAGGATTTAGCAGGGTGAGGCTTATTGTCTGGTAGTGCCTGAAACTGAACCTTGCTATAAACAGACCTAATCCCTTCTCTTACTAAAGTGGTGATTGATACTCAGAAATAGAACTGTAACAGTGTTAGTGTAAGATTTGTTTTAGTTGCTGCCTAAAACTGTGCCTGGGATATTCAAAAAAAGTTAGCAAACTGTGTTGTTGTGGTTTTTCTTTCATACATTTTAGAAGGCTGAAGCAGGATGTCCAAGGAGCATTATAATTTGAATAAGCGTTATTATGTTAATGATGGGAAAACAAACTAAATTACTACATGTCAAGCCATTACATTTACGAATGAAATGTACCAAAATAACAAATAAACCCAAAAAGTATTATATAGTGTTGTTCACTTAATCATTACAGGTTCCTTGTCCTGTGAGATGTACTCAATCACGCAAAGAGCATTTACCTTTCACTTCATTTTGTTCTTTGATTAAAATCAAACTTTACTTTAATTTTTGAGACCATATTTGAAGGCTTTTTCAGAGCGAGAGAGGGATATTCTCTTACATCACGTCATCAACTTGCCAGTAAGGAATTGTACTTGTTCTTCCATAATTGCTAAGAAAGGGCCATTAGTTAAAACGATTGCATTGTCTTGCCATTGACTGGCCACTGTAGGAATACATTTGCGACTCTAATGAGTTTCTATCACTCTCAATTAATTTCCACCCCTCGTACACGTTTCCCCGCAGGTGCTGTGTAGTCCCCCCTATTGCATTGTGGAACTTTTGGATCCAAGATTAATTTTTGCCAGACAAGCCATAATGTAAGTATTGCAATTTGGGCTACTCATTCGTATTTCATGCATATGATTTGGAGATTGTAGATATATTAGAAAAAAACATGACTGATGTACTTAGTTCAGTTGTACAACTTGTATTATTATCAGTACTAATTAATAATATAATAGTTATTATTTAATGTAATTATTTATATACTTAACTCATTGAACAATGATGACAGAAATACTTGACAAATAATCTATTGATATCATAAATTGGATTGACTTATTGCTCAGAATGTGACCAAATTTCTTCAAACTTAAAGGTGCTAGAGATAACCTTTTTATGTTAACTACGTAAAACAGTACCAATCATAACTCAACATCACGCCACACTAAGTAACCTAAATCTATAGCTATATATCTGTGTAGCTACATATTGAAAAATTAATTAATTATGCGACCACGAAAGATTCATTACTTGACATGACTGAGTCTCACTCTACTGAGCATGAAATATGCGGGTTGTGCAACAAACTGGCAAGCACTGGAATGAAATGGAAGGGAGGAGGGGGACTACGACATCTAGTGGCTCAATGTTATCAATGTGATCAATAGCACCTTTAAATGCAGGTGGCACACTCTCTAACTTTATTGCTGCTTGCAGCTTTTTTGAAACCTGCTCACCCAAACAGCTTTAGACTCGACCCTGCACTTCCTTCTGTCTTCAGCAATACACCAGCCAGCGCAGTGCCCATGGCCGTTCAGAACGGACCGATTGTTTGCAGCTTTCTCGAGAACCGCTCTTCCAAACTACGTCACACTCAAGACTGTAATTCCTTGGGCCCTCAGCTATAAACCTGCCAAATGTGAAGTCGATTGGACAAACGTTTGTAGAGAAAAATCGAGTTACACACACACACTCCGTCCATTATAGTTAGATGTACAAAACACTTGTTGACTTGTCCCTTGTTATAAAAAAAACAACTGGTACTGCTCGTGTCAATGTGCCACAGCTGTCACACTAACAGTCACTCTATTATCTCATACGCCTTTTCTAACAAGCATCATCTAGCATTGTGCCACTGAACAGAAATATATAATAGTTATAGTACATGGTCCTTTTTGTATGATTTGACACATTCCTTCAGTCCTAAAAACCAAACCAAATAACCAAAATGTTATATTATTATTGTACAGTATATATTAGATAATATCTTGTATATATCACATAATATTTCCATGTCATGTCAATCTAAAGAAAAACTTTACTAACTAGCTACTGATTTTAAGTTAAATATCTCATTAGGAGTTAATTGTGAAGTACTTGCTAAGAAAACTTGCTCATTTTGGACAGTTTTAAATGCTGTCTAGTATTAAGCTATAATATAGATGTATAGATGTCAGACACACTAATCTTCAGCTGACATGGTGCTTGTAAGTGTTCATTGAAAATTAGTTTTGACTTACAGTATTACACTTGTTTTAAACACACAAATAACACCATTTTACTCTCACAAATAAAAAAAAGAGCAGAAAATACAAAAGTACAAAAACTCATGTCATACTTTATTTGATTTGTAAACCAGTATGTGACATTACAATCTGGAACATACAGTATTTAAAGTGCTAAAAGTACACAGTGCATGCCAATTTGTGGAGTTGTCCGGTAAGTAAAAAATATGTATAAAATGATAATAAGTTTCAAATATATTAAAGTGTAAATTAGTAGTGATAAGACAAATTGAAGACATTATTAAATTCTTTACAATTCAATATACAAATAAAACCTTTTACAAGTAATAAATGTATCCTCTGCAATAGGTGTCTGTATTTTCATCAATTCAAAGTTAAACTGTACAATTAGCTGCACAGCCAGCTGAATAACAGTTGATATTTACCCTTTGCCCTGAAAGAATACCGAAATTGAATTAGGTTCTGTTGACCAAACTATCGGCAGCACCTGGTTTGGGTTCTGTCACCGTCGAACTGTGCCTTCTCTGGGAGGGAATCGCGGGGAGGACCTGAACACTTCTCAGCGGTTCTCCATTCAGCATTGGTAGGAAGTAGCATAGTGACTGGCTTTGTGGCTTACTCAACCTCTGTGACTTGGATGTGACGGGTGGTGGAAGTCCTCCACAACTTTGTTCCACAGGGTGCAGTGGCAGGGATTTAGACTTCTTTACCCCTTTGGAGACTTGGTCGGGTGGTAAAGAAACTGCAGGCACACAGGGACAACTGAATTAACATCACCATAACACTAAGCCCACAAGGGCGAGGGTACCAACCTGCAAATTACAGCATATCTGGTAGATACATTGGGACACAATCGGAAATTGGAATCAAGAGTATAGGTTACAACCATAACTGTAAATACCAAGGGCATGTATGGGCTTACACAAAATAGTCGGCCATATATATATGACTATCTTTTTTTTTCATTTGATATCCATTTTGCTGACTAGAACAGTCTACCAGCCTACCCAGTGCACTGTGCCACCTGGTAGATTGATCTAGGTGGACACTCCCACTTGTGATGTCACTTTGTCACAGTGACTATTATAGTCACATGACAATTTAGAAACGGCTTGTAATGGCTAATCAAAAAATACTTACACCGAAGGGAACAATGGTCACGAATTGAAGCCAAGCAGTTCCGAGTAAGAGCAGTGTCTCGCATCTTCTGCCTGTCTATGGGCAGCAGGTGTGAATTCGGGACTGCAAATGAAATAGTGAAATATTACAAAGCTTGAAACTAGAAACCGGCAACAGAACTGATATTTTTACTGAATATCACTTTACCAAAGTGTTCATCTACTAAATTATTGATTGTATTTATGATTTGCATCACGTACAGTATATGAGATTTCAAATTATATAACGTACAGATAGTAAGCAACATACCTTGTTCATCTTTTTGGACATATGGGACTAGGTTTGGGCAGAGGACATCCAAATTGCTTGACATCTCGTGTTTGTCCAACAGACTCCGTGTCCTTTGTGAAGTCCAGGATTTATGGGCTAAAAGTAACTGGCTTGATTCCATTTTGGAGACATCACTGCCTCTTATCTGGTCCTCGAGTTGACTGTCCAACAACTCATGCTCACTGATGCTCTTCTGCGACAGATGGGCAAGTGGGTGCAAAGGGGGCACCGATGGATCATTTTGCAACTGAGAATTCTGGGAGCTCAGCAACCAGGAGTTGCCAAGAGTAATAGGGGGAAGACTTTGCATCCTTGCAGAGAGTGCTTTGAAATCATCCACATAGTTATCCAGATGCTGGGGCTTCTGCGTTCGAACCAATTGCATCTTAGTCTTCAAGCCCTCCTCTCTCTTTTCTTTGACCGACGAGGAACCGGCGGACGTGGCGTCCATAATGCTGTCGAACGTGGCGATTATGTCGTCCACTTCCGACGACGTGTCGCCGACCGACAGTTCGTCAGCGCCGCTCAGCTCTTGTTTACACACCTTGATGTTTTCCTTCTTCCGTTTACAGGAAAAGATTTGGTTGAGCATGTGGAATTTGCCGTCTTTCTTGTGGGCCTGGTCACACACGCCCTGTGAATGGAGCTGCCTTGCCGAATCCAATCTGTGGAAAGCAACAGTTGATTATTGACGGCAACTCATGGATTAATTGGAAAGTTTCATCACCCAAGACATGACAAATCAAGTCAAAGAGTACACACAGCTTAGAGGAAGCGGGCTTACATTATATAGTACATTTTAAGTGAAGAGATGCGAAAGGATTTAGCTTACACAGACTATAACCGTAACAACCAATTGGAACCATTTGAGCATCAAATGCACTTTGACCAAAAGTGTTACTGAGGGAATCTCTGGTGATAGTACATCAGGACTACAGCAGCATGAGCTATAATAACATTATATGTTACTGCCCATAGAAGGATGTGTTTAATACACATTTTCACAATTTAAAGGTGCTGTAGGTAAGATTCAAGAGCTATAATTTGAGTGTAATCTGCTAGAAATACCATAGCCATCTGTCAGCTGTTTGTGAACGAAAGAGTGTTTTGGGGTTGTTGAGGACTCTCTCTCTCTCTCTCTCTCTCTCTCTCTCTCTCTCTCTCTCTCTCCCGAATTCATGCAAATGATCTCATATGTAGACTCACCGATTAACACCTGAGAGAAGTTTAATGCAGGCCGTGTGACCACAATACATTGCATATGTCAGCGGTGTGTTCTCATTGATGTCCCTGGGGGCTGGCTCCGCCCCTAACTGCAGTAGCGCCTGGACACAGTCCTCCTTGCCGGCTGCTGAGGCCCAATGAAGTGGAGTCCTACGGGGCAGAATAGTGGACAATTGCAGTGTTAAATAAACGCATTAACAAAATAAACATTGTTTAATCGCACATCCCAAATGTTCAAGATTCAATTTTCAAGATTCAAGAAGTTTAATCGTCACACACACATACAGGATGTGCAGTGAAATGAAAAAAGTGGCGATGCCCAGCGGAATGTGCAACAGAATAATAGAAATATCACAAATACCACAAATTGAAGGGACAGCAAATAGAGCAGTTATGGGGGTTTTTTGGAATGAGAAATATGACCAAATAAAAAAATACCTTTCGTCCACATCCAGGGCCTGCAGGTTGGTCTCGACAAAGCGCGCCAATTCCAAGATGATGTCGCTGTAACCGGCCGCGGCAGCGATATGGACACAAGTCTTGCCGTTTTCATCGTCGTAGTTGATCACAGACGAACCAAGAGGATGAGCCAGGATGAGAGAACACATGTACCTACTGCCACTCTGGTGAAAGACGCAAAGACGACAATAGACAATGAATTGAATTGGTGCTGTGTAAAGTGAAGCGAGCACATTTACAATTCATCACAACAAGCCTTGAGGTTGTACCTGGACTGCCCAATGGAGAGCTGTTTTAAAGTCTTTGTCTACCAGGGTCGGATCTGCCCCTTTCTGCAGCAGGGCCTGGACGTGAGCAGGGCGGTTATGGAAGGACGCCCAGTGAAGTGCTGTCATACCCTACCAACCACACAGCATCAAAATGAGTCAGACTACATGCACTTTGTACACCTATTTCCACATACTGTTAATTGCTGTTCATTGACAATATTTCTCACCACGAGCACACATCGTTCAGCATTATTTTGTTGTCGTTGTTCTCCACAACCTGAACCTACCTCGTTGTCCTGATGGTTTATTTCAGAAGCCATGGATTGCTGAAGCAGGACTGCCATCAATCTAGGAGGCATAAAGACAAGCAGTCTATAGGCTGTTGATTGACAGCAGGCAAGATGCACACCCCGAACCAATCAAAGAAGAGAAAGAGATTTTTTCTGACTTATTTGTCAGAAATGAGCTGGGAGCAGTGGTCTTAAATCTAACTCGTATACAGGTAGTGGTGTAAAGTTACATACAATACTTACACTACTTTACTCGACAATATTTGATTAATGTATTGTTATTGATGGAGAAGGAGGGGGGGGGCACTCTCTCTCTCTCTCCTCTCTCTCCTCTCTCTCTCTCTCCTCTCTCGCTCTCTCTCTCTCTCTCTCATCTCTCTCTCCTCTCTCTCTCTTCTCTCTCTCTCTCTCTCTCTCTCTCTCTCTCTCTCTCTCTTCTCTCTCTCTCTCTCTCTCTCTCTCTCCTCTCTCTTCCTGCTCTTCAGTTATAATCTGGTTTTTATGTAATTTCGTAGGTCATAACTTGTTCTCGTTTGTGGTCCTGTCAGGTATCATCTCCAAAATAATTGCCCCCTGGAGAGGATCTGGCCTGATAAAAACTAGTCCTCCTCCATTTACTTTTCCTCCAGTATTACGCAGACAAGGTTTTAGACACGTTCCTTCTCAGTGAGATTTAGTATCTCACTGAGAACTGCCACCCCAGCTTGATTTGTCAGAAATTAGCCAGGAGTGGTCTGATAAAATCCAAATCGTTTTACAGAGGCAGACGGAGTCAATTTGAAACCAAAAATAATTCTCACTGAGCATTTCACTCATTTGGCTGACGGACGGACGGCCATGTCAAAGCTTGTGTACATTCATTAATGCTCTTAGATATTTAGTTATGGAAGTAAATAAGCAATAAATATACTTCAATATACTTCAATATAAGCAGTAAATATACTTAAACTGGACCAATTTGTTTCTATGTAAAATTTCAGGGCGCTTTTAGAAGATGCATTATGTGGGGATTGCACGTCCTTCTCATAGTCTTGTTGTTTTTTTAACCTGAGAATTTCATGTGATTTTATATAGATTTATGTGTTGTTGTTTTTTTGTAATGTGTTTCTATCTTGTGCTGTAATCAGGGCGTCCTTGAAAAAGAGAGCTTGCTTCTCAATGGCCCTCCCTGTATAAATAAAGGTTTATGGCAGCCGGCCACTGAGGAGCATAAAGGCTGATCCATACTCTGCGAGAAGCGAGAACTTTTTTCTCGGACCTAGGGCTACCGGGAACAAAATGACATAATTTTGTTCTCGCAGCCCTAGGTCAGGAGTTCTCGCAGCTTGTTCTCGACACATGAGCCGGACCGAACTTTGTTCTCGCGTCGTGTCCGAGCCCCAGCCGGCCGCTAAAACCGGCGTCCCGGACCCCGGGGCTCACAAGGGCGCCATTGAAGAGGCAGAGATGGGGGCTCCCCTGATGCCTGAGACCAGGGCCCAGGACGGCGTTCCCCCCGTCGCTACCAGCAAGAAGAAGAAATCTGCCAAGAAGCAGAGGGCTGAGGCTGCTGCCAGGGCTGACCCACAGGTCCAGGAGTCAGAGTGAATCATCTCTCTCCAGGAGGAGGCCTCCGTGGCAAAGGACAAGGTGAAGCAGCTCAGCCAGGAGCTGCAGGTGGAGAAGGAGAAGGCAGGCCAGGTGGAGGCCATGATAAAAGAGCTGGGGGCCATGCAGGCTAAAACCCAGAGTGGATACCAGGCGCTGGAGGCCATGCAGATCAAGATGGAGAACATGCACTCTGCAGAGATGGAAAAGGTGCGCTCGGAGTACACAGGGGTGCAGGAGCTGCACACCGAAAGGGACTCCCTGTCGGCCCAGCTGGATGCTGAGCAGAAGCATAGCCGTGAGCTGCAGCAGTCCTGGGAGCAGAGCCAGCAGGCCCACATCGTGCTGCAGGAGGACTGCTACGGAAAGGAGACCGAGGTGTCAGTGCTGTGGCAGGACCTCAAGGTGCAGGGGGAGAAGCTTGTCCTGGCCCAGGAGGAGCTGGCGGCCCAGCAGACCCATCAGACGGGCCTGGAGAGCCAGATCAAAGGCCTGGGGCTGAGCCGGGCCTCTCTGGAGCAGGAGCTGGCCACACGAAGCCAGCGGCTCCAGCAGCAGGACCAGACCCTGCAGGAGCTACAGAGACAACAGGGTGTCTCTACGGAGGAGCTGGGGAAAGAGAGGAGTCGGGGGGAGGAGCTGGTGAAGGCCCAGAGGGCGTTGGAAGACACCAGCTCCAGGTTGACCTCCGAAGTGTTAACCGACAAAAGCCAGAAGGAGCTGGCCGGCCTGCAGGAGGCCCAGCAGCGGTTGATCCAGCAGAAACTGGAGGTACAGGGCCAGCTGGAGGCAGCGCAGGCTGGCCTGCAGCAGGAGCAGCAGGAGCACCAGGCCACCCGGGATGCCGTCGCCCAGCGAGAGGAGCAGGCCCTGGGACAGGCCAAAGAGCTCCAGACCCAGCTGGTGGCTGGACAGGGCCGGAGGCGGGACGAGGCGGCCGAGGCCCGGGCGCAGACGGACGCAGAGCGCAGTCGCCTGGAGAAGCTCAACGCAGAGCTGATGGCGCAGGCGGACACCCACCGCAAGCAGGCGGAGCAGAGGGAGGCCGGCCAAGGAGAGGCCTTTGTCGAGAGGGTTCCGGTCTTGGCGGAGCCTTCGGGGGCTGGGTCCAGAGAGGGCGCGGTGCCGGTGACCCAGCCACCAGAGGCGTGGCTGAACCGAGAGGAGGAGGTGCAGGTGAGACGGGATGCAGCAGACGACCCGGGAGGAGGTGCAGCAGACGACCCGGGAGGAGGTGCAGCAGTCGAACCGGGAGGAGGTGCCACAGATGAACCGAGAGGAGGTGCAGATGAGCCGGAAGGGGGTGCGGTACAAGAGGTACCTGCTCCAGAGCCGCCTGGAGAACGACCAGAGCGAACCGTTCGAGGAGGGGACCCCCCGCCGCCGACATGGCCCCACTGGCAGAGCCCCTGGCTGGGAGATGCAGCTCGACCCGGATGGAGGACGTCAGCCTCACCGGGAGCCGGCTGGCCGACCAGATCCGGGGGGCCGAAGAGACGGAGAGGGCCTTCCAAGAGATAAAGGACGCCCTCTGCTCAGGACCAGGGTTGGTGACCCCGGAGTTCCCAAAGCCCCTCGTGGTCCAAAAGGACGCATCCGAGGCATAAGGGGAGAGCTATGGAACCATTATGGGGAACCGAAATTCCCCCTTCGGCCCCCAGAGGAAGCCCATGAGACACGGGTTTTGAGACAGGCAATCAGCCGTATTGGAATTGGCTGCGCCTCGTTAAGAGAACTCCGCGGCAGCCAATCAAGACCTTGCCTGCAGGATATAAATAGGAGAGGACCTGGGTGGTGGAGAGAGTCGAGGAGAGAGTGTTGGAAGAGGAGGTGGATGTGTTGGAAGTGGGAGAGGAGGAAGTAGTGGACGTGGGAGAGGAGGAAGAAGAAGAAGAAGAGGAGGAGGAGGAGGAGGAAGAGTGGAGATAAAGACGACGTGTGAGTTCTACAGAAGTAAAAGAAGTGGCTGTGTGCCTTGACCCTTTTGACTGTCTGAGAAACCCGTCTTGTGTATGACCCTCGCCTGCCTGACTACCCTCCCGCCTGCCTCGCCCTGATCTGTATGAGACTTCTTCCCGGTGTGATAACCCCTGCTTATGGACTACGACGACTCTATTGGATTACGGACTCGGCACTGATATTAACCCCATTACAGTCTATAAAAGTTGTATTTCATTCAAACCCTGGTGTGGAACTTGAAGTTATTATTTTCAGTCAAGTGAACACTCGTCAAACCCCTGAGTGTGTCACAATACATTTACATGACAGGACCGATACGGCACACAGAGTGTATGTGAATGTACGCAGGACAGGGAGCCTGACTTGACGTCGTTTTCAGCCGTGGCAGCATGCAGCGGGAGCCGTCCGTTCTTATCCGAGATGCTCTGCTTGGCTCCGTTCCGCAACAGGCAAACACACCCTTCCAGCCAGCCCTTAGGAAGACATACGTACAAAAACACGGACAAAAATTACCTATAGTAGATATATGCCTTAGGTCGCTGTATGAGGAACTCATACTGGACTCTCCATTTGACCATTCTTTTCATGAAAATAATCTATCTCGTATACAGTACATGTTAATGAAGTGTGTATTCTGATATTCACAGTTTGAAATGTTTGCAGCCTGTTGGTGTGTGTAGTTCTTTCTTGAACCCACCAGATGTCCTCAGTGCATTTTTTTAACCCCTCATTATCATGGCTTGATTGGCATCGGTGTATATTAGTTAAAGGTCGCCTATTATACCACAAGGTGTGAGTGTAATTAGCCATTACAACCTGTTTAACCTGACAACCTGTCTACCAGCCTACCTCAGTGGAGTGCACCAATGGGTAGGCTGATGATCTATCCATCATACATCTGGGTGGACACTCCCATTTGTGATCTGTCACTATGACAATTTTAGTCATGTGACAATTTAGAAATGGTTTGTTGGTTTCGGTTTAACTGTTTCTCTGTCGGTGTGTTGGAAGTCTTGAGTCAGCCAGTGAGTCAGTGTAGTTTTAGTTTTCAGTCAGTTAGTAGTTCTGCAGCTTATGCTTGTTTGGCGTGTTTTGGATGAAAGGACTTTCCTTTTGGTTGAACTCCAAGCCTGTCTTATCATGGATGATGCACTCACAAGATACGTTGCGAGGGAGAGCGATGTTCTCCCACAGGCATCCTGAGTGTTGATGGAAGCGCCCATCTTCAGCAGAAGTTTCACAGTGTCCACCTGCCTGCCAGACACTGCGTGCATGAGAGGTGTAGATCCTGTAGGAAATAGAGTCCACAGGTTTTCATGAGTAAATATACATTTAGATTATACATATACAGTCCTTTATGTTGTATTTATTTGTCAGGGACCATGTCAAAAACAAAGATAAAGATGACATTTGAAAGATATGACAAAAACAGTTTGTTTCAAAAACATGACCCAAATGTGCTGCAATGTGCCCCAATTTGCAACCCCTGTCCCTGGTTAGGCTTTTCTACAAAGGTACTATGGGGGCGGCAGTAGCTCAGGAGGTAGAGTGGTTGTCTCGCAACTGGAAGTTTGCTGGTCCGGGCTCCACCTAGCGAAGTGTCGAGGTGTTCCTGAGCAAGACACCTAACCCTAACTGCTCCTGACGTGTTGGTTGTTACCTTGCATGGTTGGCACCGCTGTCGGTGGATGAATGTGAGGCAACTGTAAAGCACTTTGGATAAAAGCGCTATATAAATGCAATCTATTTACTATGTGTAAGAATCAGAAATTCCTTCTCATAACTGGCCCCTTTGGCCGATAAGTGAACTGCAGCCTGCTGGAGCTTGTGCATTCAGAGCACTGGAGTGCGAGCTCTGTTGGTTGAGACAAGAACATCATATACTAATGTTAGTTATAAACATAAATAAACAGTGTAAAAAGTTATGACAGAACAGAGGTTTTTGCAATTATCTCCGTCGGAGAGTCGGGGAAGGGTCTAATTGTTTTAAGTGAAAAGGTCATATTCATATATCTGCATTTATGCATGTACAAATCCTACACAGTCTGTTTAATTATGGTAAATGGTAGCACTTTTATCCAAAGCAATTTACACACTCACATTAACCCATTCAAACACAGACGGCTGTCAACCATGCAAGGCAAATGCCAGCTCGTCAGGGGCAGTTAAGGTTAGGTTGCTCAGGGACATCTCGAAACTTAGCTAGGGGGAGCCGGGGGATCGAACCAGCAACCTTCCGTTTGTCAGACAGCGGCTCTTAGCTCCTGAGTCTGTGGTTCATTAGCATTAGTTAATTAGCATTTGTTAATGCAGTAATAAGCATTATTATACAGTATATCATTAGCATAGGGGTTAGGGGTAGTGGTTTGGGTTAGCATTAACCCTAACCCTATTAAATAATGTATATATACATTAATACCTTCGTTGACATGAACACCATGAGCTTAGTAAACAATGACTGATGAAAAATTGGCATTGTGACATACCTCACAAGTGAGTTTCCACCCAGATGTATGATAGAGTACCAGTTGGGACAGTCCGCCGGGTAGGCTGGTAGACTGATCATCATACATCTGGGTGGACACTGCTACTTATTATGTTGCTATGTCAAAATGAAAATTTTAAGAATGTTTGAAACAGCTTGTCATGGATAATCGTGATACATTCACACCTGGTGGTAAAATAGGGTCCCATTAACTGATGTTCCACTTCTACGACATTGTAAGCATACCTCTTCCCCCCCAGAGTCAAAGCCTGTTCATGGAAGTCATACTCTACCTTCACCATCACAGCATTCCAAAATGGACGGATCTTCCCGTATGATGGTGGTTAGTGTGTTGACATCCCCGTTTGCAGCGGCTTGAAAGACCACATTTATATCCACCTCCTCAACAGCATCTAGGTGAGGAATTAGAACCACACATTAAGGGTGTCATTCATTAGATTGTTTAGTAGATGTTTATTATGTAAAAATCATGTCCAATAATGAGTAGTAGTAGTTGGCAAAAACATTTTGGAGATAGAAAAATGTACTGTATACTTGGCCTACATACAGTATATAAATATATATAGAGAAATGTATAAATTAAGTGTTTGTGTGATTGATTTGAATGTTTTTGTGAGTAAGTAAATGCAGTCAATGCTAACATGTTAACCTCTTACATTCCATGAATGAAAATAAGAATCTAAGATAAGAAATCTCGATCAGCTTTGATTTGTGACATGACTTTCATATCTCACCTCCCAGCTCATCTTAAGTTTGTGCTTAACTTCATACAATATGCCCTTTCATGTCATTAAGGCCCCTGCCATTCAGGTCAGCCTTTTGCATGTTTTAATTTGTTCAACGCTGCCCACAACCAAATCAGCGGGGGAAAAAGAAATGCAAACAAGGCAACAAAAGGCACAGCCACGCAGGGGATGCATACACAGTGTTGCCATGGCAACAGAGGGCAGCTGTATCATGCTGAACCGAGCATCCCTGCATTCTGTAGATCCTGACAGATCTATATTGCATTGTTCCCACATGTAAGCGACACAGGACCTCCTTACCTTTGTGATGATCAAACACAGACGAGGCACTGAATTCCATTGCCAAATGGCTCGTAGTGAGAAAGACCAATCTGCCTTGCTCAAAAACGGTTTCTGTCCTTTTCTTGAGAATGACATAGGAAAATGTCCCTTTCCTTCAGTACCTCCTCAGTTCATTTTCGTCCTCTTTTGATTTGAGGATGTTTTCATTTTAAAGCGAATGGGTCTCCTTCAATTGTACACACTACACATACATGCAATGAAAAAAAAGAAAGAAAAAGCACAGGGTATTTTCTGCTCCAGATATTCTGGATTGCTGCGATGGAGAGACACGTATGTCCCCTTTTCCGCTTCTCTGGCTGAAGGATATAGAATAAAAGGAGGCTCACTAATCAGGCGACCATTTTGAGATGCAGTCTTGTGTGGAAGGGAGGCAGGGAGGAAATATGAAAGCAGAGGCAGCACGAGTATGCTCCCTACCATTAATATGGCAGAGAGGCAATGGAGAGGAGGGGTCTTATGAGCATGTCCCAGAGGGGAGGGGGGGAGAGGGCGAGAGAGAGAGAGAGAGAGAGAGAGAGAGAGACTAGATTCATTCTCAATATACTGTATACTCTTTGCATGTTTGTATGAATAAAGACATAAGCATGCAAACCTTCTCCCAAAAGACCATTACATTTTTAAATTGTGCTGTAAGCTAATATTACTACTATGAGCATTGTATAATCAACATATACAACTGCTTTTTAAAAAATACATTGAATGACAGGAATTTAAAAGTAATTATAATTATAGAGCTACATGTAGCTGTTGACAAGTTGTCAAAGCTATCAAGTTCAGACAGAGTAGGTGCAAGAGCCAGCTTTAGCCTACTTCATGAAAACAGGAAGAAACAAAACAAACAAGACAACAAACAACAAACAAGGAAGCGGTGAACCTGAAAGTCACACCTCCTGGTGTTCCTCCAGGCTGCTGTGGAGACTGATCAGGCTCAGGTCTAGGCACCTCAGGCTCGGGGACAGGGCTAGATAGTAGGAAGGTCGGGAACAGGGCTAGAAAGGTCAGGAACAGGGCTAGGAAGGACAAGAATGGGGATAGGTAAGTCAGGAACAGGGCTATTAAGGTCAGAAATAGGGCAAAGCCAGTCAGGCTCAGGGCTAGGATACACAGATCGTTATGGGAAATGTATGGCTGGACTACGAAAGGCTGTCCGTCCACACTGTGTATGTTCTGTGTACTGGAGAACAATGTCAGAGCCTTTAGGTGTGACCCCCTGGAACCCACAATAACTCCTCTGGACCAGACTTGGATGATTACAAGGAAAACAGGATGGGACAGACAATTGACCCCTGTGGAACCCCACATGACAGGAGAGAAAGAAACTCACTTGCCAATCGAGCCCGCAAATGATCAGTCAGAGCGGTATTGTAACACGTAATAGGACACAAAAGACGACACATATCACAGAAGTCCAATCACTAAAACAATATTTTTACAAATAGTTCTGCGTATGAGTAGATATAAATCATGTTTTTTTGTACTTGCATTTGGAATAAAATACTTTCTTGTTTGTTTCAAATGAACCCTAGGCTGTCTCCAATCAAAGCCAAGTAAAGGGGTTTGTGGAAGGGAACCCAAACGATCCCAAATACACTGAGAAAACAAAAACTGTATAGAGAAAAGACCAAGATGTACGGTCCTTGCTGCATTCTGCCCTGTAGTGGCTGTCTGGGGTCTAACAGTGTGGCACCAATTGTGACAGAGCTTTTTATTCAGTGTTGCTAGTGACCCTGACCAGTGTACAGGAACAGCGTGTCACAGGAAACATAGATTGTCTAAATAACAAGCAGCCCGTTTACACATTCTTTAGATACGTGAAAACCATATTGTGCCACTGTCTAATATTGGAAACGTGCAAGACCATGCAACTCTATTTACTATTCTATTTAGTCATTTGGACACTTTTATCCACAACAACTTATAGAATTCTGAGACATACATTAAGTAGAAGTCATTGTATATTGGACAGTGCCTGGACATCTCGAGGGAGATTGAAACCAGCATGCAGAGGACAACATTAATTCGCGTGAAATGAATGTGATCGATTTTTGATCAGGAAAGGAATAACTATTTATGCGATTTGATTACATTATATATTTGAGCAAGTATGGCTATAGGTGCACTAAATAAGTGAGTACAGGTTAGTGTCATAGGGTTGGGTCAGTGACAGCACCGTTTGAAGGCTAGTTTTGTTGTAGACCAAGAGTGCTAGATTTCATATTTTTGCAATAAAACCATAGCAGTGAGAATATAATTGATTCAACTGTTAAAAAAAGATAAACATTTGATGTGTACATTTTTAAGTGACCCCCAGAGATCTTCTTTCATAGAAATGTAATATCACTATTAAGGCCACAAGAATTCTCCAATACTTACTACTCCATTCTATAATATTTTGTACATGTAATGTGTGTCTATCCAAGATATTGATTAAAACTGTAAAACTGAAACTGTAAGTAAACTTTTTCTAATAATGAAATAGTTTAGGCCAACTTATTTCAATGAATTGTCAATTGTAACTATTCTACAATATTCTTGAATTACTTACATGCACCTAGAGTAAATTGAATCTTTATAATGAAATCAAATATGTGCCTCTTTTTTAGTATCTTAGCTTGCAGTGCTAAAGTGAAAAGAAGTTTTTGACTAAAGAAACGTATTTAGGTACTGCCATCTACTGTCGTTAAATAAAACTGAATTTTATCTCACTTTCTGTTTCGTCACCTCTCGATTTGATTCATGTTGTATTATATTAGTGTTGTATTATATTTTTTATCATACATTATTATTTGTATAGATAGTATTGACGATATACAATTCCTCATTTGTGAAATTCCCACAAAAGGCTTCATTGCTCATTCATTCATTGTAATGAACCTGTAATACAAAAAAAGACCCTCAGTGGTCCCCAACGCCATCCCAACCACAATAGCATAGTCATTGAATTTCAATAAGACAACAATAATATCCTCTAAGCGTGTGGCCATCTGCGTACATATTGAGTATCGATGCAAAATATACAGTTTGGGGAGTAGAGACCAGTGGCCATCGGGCATACCAGGACATCACTGGGTCGGTGGTCCGTCCAGCAAGATGTGGGAGGTTTGAAGCGGCCCTGTGCTCCTCTCTCTGCTCCTGTCATTCCTGATGCGTGTTCTGGGACACGTCAAAAAGTTAAGGATGGGCCGAAAAACTATGAAACTTTCAAATGTAAATAAAAGCTGTCAAAGAACAGTAGAGCAGAAGTCCCATGCAGAAGGCCTATGTATTTGATGTCATCATCAAATACACTTTTAAATAAGAAATTTAAATAATTGTATTTGACTTTTCATTTCGAGGACGTTGCTTTTTTCCTTCATTGTGAAACATGTATTCATTTTAATATTACATTACATCTACCGCAAATAAATACAAATAAAATATTTCCATTCATTTTGTTTGGTTGGTTGGTTGGTTTGCGTTTGATGTAATAATAGTTCCGCGTACATAAAACAAAATAAATTCTCCATTCGCCTCGGAAAAATTGGATGTCAATGTCCAGGGAACGGTTGTGCGTTTAAAAGCGCATACTGCTAATAAACGGGTGTCAATATCAACCCGAGGTCCGTCCATTAATTCGTTTTCCATTAATTTCGAGTTTGTTGTGGACGCATCGTCGTGACGTCACTACCCGGGGTTTCCACTTGAAATTACAACCTTGTGAGATGAACCCGACACCGTCATGGCTGCGGCCGGTTGTCTCAAGACTATTTACTAATATGTCATATTTCTACAGTCGTGGTTGATCGAACGAACGCTACACTTCGGTTGTTTGCGAGCCGCTTCGAGGCCACACGCGGAGAGGGGACCGTACTCGGCGCGCTCGGAGGGCCTTCATCGCGCCGCGCCGTGAGAAGCGGAACACCGTGGAAGTGTTTGGGTCTTGCTCTCCCTCTCGCGGGGAGCTAGCGGGCTACCTAGCCGTCCCTGGCTAGCGAAAGAAAACAAGAGACGGGGGGCGATTGAAGTCGCGCAAAGGATCCAGACTGGCCGCCTGCGGTGGCTTTCAGGTAACTTTCACTCGCCGACCGCTTGTTGTGATGTGAAATATAGAAACGTGACCGCGTCGTCCCGTGTGAGCGGTGAGATCGCTTCACGTCTACTTGAGCCTGGTTATGGGCTCGGGGTTTGATGGTGATGATCATCATCATCATCATCGGGGATTTAAGGCAAAAACGCACACATCGGGGAAACCAGTTGTGAAAAGTGAGCAGCTGATGAAACCGACGCTTGCCCTCGGCACGGATAACTCCAGTAAGTCTCGTGTGCTTTACTCCATAGCCAGACCCCGTGTGTCTGTGTGAGTCTCTCCGGGTATGCATGCTAACGAGCCTGGAGTGGACTCGCGTCTAGCGTAAGACGAGTGAGTGGCGGCGGCGGCTCTCTACTCTTCCTCTGGGGCTTTAGCTGCTGTTGGCGGCGTTATAGAAACACACACTTCCACGCCTGACTTGTCAAGTCAAACTGAGGTTTATTGTAGCTTGCGAGGACGGATAGTGTAGTGGATGTGTCATGTGATGGATGTGATGGATGTGATCCCGCACCATAAACAACTTAGCGAATGCTAAGATGTTTGGGCACTTTTTTTTTTACGCGTTTCCGGGCAATGGCAAAAGATTTAAAACTCTTCAGTCCCGGCAGGCGAGGAGCGGCACTAGCGTGGCGTGATTATTGAGCCGTCGTGGACTAAAATGTACTCTGATCGGGGGGTGGTGGTGGGAGGGGGAAGTGTGGCACCGTGTCAGCATGCGTGTGTGTGGGCTGCGGTGCGCTATGCTAACGACCGCGCTGGCTCTGCCTTCATCAGCGAGCGTCAACCCGCCAAGAGCCGCCCCGCTCGCCTCGTTAGCCCATGCTAATGCTAAATGCTAAGCGCTAACAAGGCGGTACGCGTTAGCCGCCGTTGTAAGTGTACACTCGGAGAAGCGAGTGTGTCGCCGCCGTCCAGTAAGTACGTGGAATAAACAGTACGCTCGATCCTCGAAACACGGCGGGATTAGAGCGCGTCTCGCCGGTGTTTTGGCGCCACGGTGCGCTGCGGGCTGTTGCGCTTTAGGAGCATTGTCTGGGAAAGCGCTCAAGTTGTAGTGCAGGCCTCGGCAGGCCTCTGCGGCCAGGACTCCCGTGTACACTTCAACACACACACACACACTGGACTGGAGGGACGTCTGTTTCCATCCACTGTGTGTGTGGTGTGTGTGTACCATAGCCATTGCCTATATATTTGTATATTTTGACTGTACATTTGTAAATATTTGTATTCTGTTGATTTCTCTATAGTTGTACTGTATTACTATGCAACCTGGCACAAGAGTTTCCTTCGGGATTAATAAAGTTCTGTCTTATATTATCGTATCTCTTATAGCGTTAACTCGGCCCTTTTAATCCCTCAACGCAGAATTGACCATGTTGTTGTTGTTGTTGTTTTTTTCCGCATACGATGTTAAAACGTGTTACAGGCATCTGATGGCTGGTGTTGATTGGCTGTCTTTCCCGAAAGTTCTCTTGAGTGCACAGAGATTTTCTTTTTAGCTAAACGTAAATATAAGAAGAAATGAATTGAGCAAGACCTTCTGCAAATAGTTCAATCAGAACTAGTACTACGCATTTGGGAATAGGCGTCATATGATTTATACTGTGTTATTATCCTGTATTGCAGACCTAAATATGGCTGGGCGAAGTGAAGATGGCAGTGTAAGCAAAAGCAGTGGAGAATCAAGGTAAGACAATTTAATCCAACCTGGAAAAACTCAAATTCAAGTAAAATGAGACCTTTTTAGGTTCATTACACATGGGTGATACCATTCTCAGTGGATGCAATTGAAAACTGTTAGGCCTGATTGTTTTTGACCCTGTGTGCAATTATGACTGACCCTTGTGTCCGTTATATATATATATACATATATATATATATATACATACAGGGGTACATGCACATCCTAATTATTACAAATGACTAATGGAATAAAAGTAATGTATAAAGAGAATATATTTGCAATAATCAAGTTTAATACATGCAATGATTTGTACCCTCACAACAGAGCACATTTGAAGGATTTTTATTCCTAATTGTATATGGAAATCTACAAACGTATAACATAGCTTATACTACTACCCAAATATGTACAGGCCTACTTGTTAGAAAGAACAACTAATGGTTTCAAATACCAATTATTAATTTGTGGCTGTCATTGGATTATTTTATTGTGGCTTTGGCTGATGAAGAAAAACTTTAAAATTTAGCAGAACAAATGTTTGTCAACAGTAGGGCAGACCAGTAACTAGTGTTTAACAAACTTGTTTGGTGTCATTTGTAAACAGCAGTAGCAATGGCATACGTGGCTGAAAACATCCATGTTTTACATAGCATCCATAACAATGTTGGTCATTGGACAAAACCTATTACTTCTACCTGTGAACCCTGCAGCTCTGAATGAGTTTGAACAGGATTGCTGAATATGTGGCTTCATGTGTGACACTTGCAGAAATCATATTATTAGTGTGAAGGGTACAAATAGTACACTTGTTATGGTAAACGCAAGTTAAAAATTATGTTTTTTTCCCTTTTTTCCTATTCCATTTATCTTCTGGCTTACCTTTGAGCATAGATGTACAGTTTACAAAGTAATAATTATAATATTTTTTTAAGTACTGCTTTCTTAGAAAAACACACTTTTCTTTCCGTAATACTCGGAGCTCTTACTACTTATTACTCACTCATAGTCGGTGGTTGAAAGCCGACGAGTTATTTTAACGGCATTGTTTTTGTGTGGTTCCCAGTAATTCCGACGATGAGTCTGGCAGTGGTTCGGGCTCGGGGTCGGGCTCTGGCTCCAGTTCCAGTTCCAGTTCCAGCAGCAGTGCCCGCTCGGGCAGCAGTGACTCAGGAAGCGGCTCTGACAGTGGCAGCCAATCGGATTCTGACTCGGGCAAATCCAAGGAGAAGATTGAACCACCGAACAAGTCAAACATTGACGGGGCAGATGTAGGTCACAAGTGTCTCAAACTGTACGATGGGACACTATTGCCCAGTTCAAGATTGCTGCATACACACATAGCAATAGAAATGGAATGATTATATAGTCATTCTAAATATAATATGTTATAAAGTTGTGTTATTTATGATGGTACCAATTTAATGCATTGATTCGATTTAACTTTGTTTGGTGACAGTTTTGGAAGTCCAACCCCAGCATCCTGGCAGTGCAGAGGTCCGCTATGCTCAGGAAACAGCAGCTTCATCAGCAGCACCAGCAGCAACGGCAACAGAGCTCATCAAACAGCGGGTCTGACCAGGCAAGTGTCTCCCTCCATAACTAACATGAGACACACGGCATGGCCGATATTGAGCAGGGAGTGCATGCAATCAGAATGGGTTTTGGACTATCTTTTAGAGGAACACATTGATGGCACAATCAATACAGTCGGCAAATTCAGAAAATGCAGAACTGCTATATTTAGTGAGTGACGTTCACACGCTCTAAATCTAACCAAGCTAATTATTGCTATGCTTGTCTTTTTACAGGACTCCTCGAGCAGTGACGATTCAGACTCTTCGAGCGGATCCAAGAAGAGACACAATTCCGGCTCAGATTCTGGATCCGGGTCCAATTCCGGTAGTGGATCTGGATCCGATTCATCCGGCGCGGACAACAGCGATGAAACGGCGTCTGATTATGAGCCAAGTAACAAAGTGAAGAGCAGGAGGCCTCCGGCAAAGTAAGCTTTGCTGTATTAGCTGGCTAGCTAACTAGCCTAGCCACCATTAGCCGGCTAGTCTCACTTCTTACACGACACCTTGCCTGGGAATCCACTCGACTGGGTTGGACATTTTCTGTCCTGTGTCACTCACATACCTGTGTGATAGTCTTGGTGTGGTCAACTTAGTACTGGTGGTGTTATGCAGATTTTTTTTATTAGATTTTTTACAAACAGTTACTTTGTGATTGGCGTGCCGCTAAAATATTGCAACACAGCTTGTGTTTTTAAGGTTGTGTCGATATTCTAACCGAACGTATTGCCGCTTTAATTTTATCTTTGTCTTTTTTATATATACATTTTTTTTTATATTACCTTGTTGTTTACATGCCTACTTGTTTATGCTTATTTTGTTACATTTCTCATTCCTAAGGAAAAAAGGCTGCTCTTTTTTGCTGTAAATAGTGTGGATATTCTGATCCCTCCAATTTGTGATATTTGTATTGTTCTGTTCCACATTCTGCTGGGCATCGCCACTTTTTCATTTCACTGCACATACTGTATGTGACAATTAAACTTCTTTAATCTTTTTTTGTGTAGGGTGAACGCCAGAAACGGCAAGAAAGGCAGCAGCCAGAGGAAGGCCCACAAGGGGTCGTCTTCGGACGACGATGATGACAGTTACAAGAAGGCCATGTCGGCGGGCCCCCGGCGGCAGGCCACGGTCAACGTCAGCTACAAGGAGGACGACGAGCAGAAGACGGACTCGGACGACCTGGTGGAGGTGCTTGGGGAGGACGTGCCGCAGCCTGAGGAAGAGGAGTTTGAGACCCTGGAGCGGGTGATGGAGAGCCGGATAGGGAGGAGAGGAGGTGAGGAAGCAAGCAAACAAGCGCGTGTGTGTGTGTGTTTTACCGCAAGGCTTGAGGAACATTGGTGGGAGAGTTGGGATTTCCTCACGTTTTTTTTTTCCTTTCCTCACAGCGACGGGAGGAACCACAACGGTTTACGCCATCGAGGCGGACGCGGACCCCAACGCCACCTTCAATCCCAACAAGGAGGCGGGCGAAGTCCAGTACCTGATGAAGTGGAAGAACTGGTCCCACATCCACAACACCTGGGAGACGGAGGACACGCTGAAGCTGCAGAACGTCAAGGGGATGAAGAAGCTGGACAATTTCCAGAAAAAGGACCACGAGAAGAAGAGATGGTGAGTTCTGAACACGACGATGGCCTCGTCTCATCGTTTCAATAGATGCATCTGAAACTGTGACTGGTGCAATTCTTTTTGCATCACATGGTTTTGCATCCCCTATTGCGGAAGTGCTGCCTAAGTTGCACAGTGTGCCGGCTCTTGCACGGGCAGTTACAACATAATATAATGGTTTGCCGAATGTGGCTGAAGTGATACCTAGAATCGGCATTTGGTGGGAAATGTCACATCACGACACAGGATCTGGTTGGAAAGTAATTTGTAAAAAACGTGTAATGGTGTCGTTTTGCCCAACAAGATTGTTGGAGTGTTAATGTATACAGTAGCTCTTGTAGTGACATGTCATGTAGTCTGTAGCCTACATGTCAGTATGCATGTGTGACCTATAGGCTATGTTAAATCTAGTAGAGGATGTTTATAGAGAGACACAAATTCGGGTGTAGAGGTCTGCATGTTGTGGCCGGAGCTGCGTGCTGCCCGTAGTTATACGTCGTTTCCATCTCTGATGGTCTTTGTTCCAACGGCACTGTGGAGGCTAGCTGCAATGTTTGTCCTTTTTTGTTTTGGTTTTTATTATTCTATGCGTTATTTTCCCAGCACATCATAGTAAGAAAAAGTTACCGGTAAATACTCCAGAAAATATGTTGCTTTAAAATGTAATAGCTATACGAAATGTGTAATAAGCTGAATCGCAGGCAGATCTCACATTGTACACTTTTTTTAATTCATTTTTTTATTTTTTTTATCAAACATTCAACAAGCAATGCAGTGTGGAGCATGGTTTTGTATTCACATGCTTCTCTTCCTTGTGCTCAGGTTGAAGGCGGCGTCCCCAGAGGATGTGGAGTATTTCAACTGTCAGCAAGAACTCATGGATGATCTGCACTCCCAGTATCAGCTCGTGGAAAGGATTATAGGTGCGAGCGCCTTGCGGTTCATTACATATGAGAGAAACACATTGCCGCTCGTTGAGGTGACTTGTTGCGTTGACGTCTCGACAAACGTTTTTCTGTTTTTCCACAGGGCATTCAAACCAAAAATCTGCAGCAGGCTTCCCCGATTACTTGTGCAAGTGGCAGGGCCTGCCCTACTCTGAATGTAGCTGGGAGGACGGCGCCCTCATCGGCCGGAAGTTTCAGAAGTGCATCGACGACTACATGAGCAGGAACCATTCCAAAAACATTCCCTTCAGAGAGTGCAAGGTGAGGTCTCTTCTCAGTCCCTTCACTTCTTAGTCGCCGCACCAAGGGTCGGCCTGAACTTCAATACAAAGTGCAATAAAACAAAAACTAAACTAAATGGAGACGACGTGATTCAATACTTTTAACAATGTCAAATTGGGTACAATTTGACAACTTGTGTCTGTGAAAATGACTTAATTTCCACAATTATGTCAGGAATTGTTTGTACATTGTACATTTCACTGTACGTGTATGAGATGCATGTGTGTATGAGATGCATGAGTGAGTAATCCCAGGGTTGTGTTTGCAGGTGCTGAAGCAGAGGCCCAGGTTTGTGCCCCTGAAGAAGCAGCCATCCTACATGGGAGGAGACGGCCTGGAGCTCCGAGACTATCAGTTTGACAGCTTGAACTGGATGGCCCACTCGTGGTGCAAGTACGATGACTTCAATAATTTCTATCACTTTTTATTGACACATTTAGAGGAAAGCATTGTGAAAGGAGGCTATTATATATTTGCAATATACCTTTTGTGTTAAGGAGGACTTCAAGTCCCATGTGTGCATCCTAAACCGCGAGGAATTGATGACTCATTGCTGATTGCTGATCAATCTCTTCAAGTTGTTGCTTTTAGAGTTGTCTGTCACTTCCGCCAATGACCCAACTTCCCGTTAAACTTCTATTATATTGCGCCATTTGCATGCTGTGTAAAAGCAGTAATCAGTATGTTGGTACCTTCCTGTGCGTATGATCATTATATGTTCATATAAACGTACTGGTGGTGACCTTGGGACCTTGTTTGCTTACAAATTGGTCGACTAAGCCCCGTCTTTCACTCTGGATTTTCTCAAGGATGTGTTACTTATGTAAAAGGTGTGCGGTAGTTTGTCTGCACTTTGTTTGTCACTGTAGCTTTATATATTTATATTGAACTCTCTTCAAAATGCAGAGACAAGCCTCCTAATCTTGGCTAGATGTACCTGATGATTAAATGCCCCAACGTCATATTAATTAATTTTGTATTCAAGAGAATTGTGGTTCTTATTTTATCTGCAATCACGCCACACAAATTAAGAATTAAACCTCGGCAACACTTTACGTTAAGGCTACATTAATTCCCCATTTAATTAACATTAGTTAATGGAGTAATAGAAATTATTATATAGCATGGGTTAGGTTCAGTGAACCCTTAAATCTATGAATTAATACCTTGGTTAACATGAACACAATATTGGTAAATGATTACTAGACAGTTAGTTAACAGTTAATTAGGTGTTGGTTAATGCTTCATACAGCATTAACTGATGTTAGTTAATGGTTAATTCATGTACCATTATCATAATGGTATGTCATTTGCTGAATGTGTAAAGTGGGTCTTTGCTAACATCTCTCATTCCCGTTCACTCCCAGAGGCAACAGTTGCATCCTGGCCGACGAGATGGGCCTGGGCAAGACCATCCAGACCATTAGCTTCCTCAGCTACATGTTCCACGAGCACCAGCTGTTCGGGCCCTTCCTGCTGGTGGTGCCCCTGTCCACGCTGACCTCCTGGCAGAGGGAGATCCACCTGTGGGCTCCCATGATGAACGTGGTCGTCTACCTCGGAGACATCAGCAGCAGAAACATGGTTTGTCAAAACGGCTGGCTTTTGCTTTCATTTATGATTTTATAAAGATTTAAAGTTGTTAATCGATAGTTATTTAGCAGATGCTTGTGGATGGGTATCAAGCTCATTGATTTTAGTCCAGACACCCATTGAATCAATTGGGTATCGTATGAAGTTGGGTCGTTTCAGTTCTGTTACAATCTTTCATTGTTGCTTTCTGCCATCTTCAGAGTTGACGTAGATACAACTTGTTTAGTTAAACATATACAGTCTTATAATATGTCATGACTAATCCGTTCATGTGTAATCCTTTTTGCGGTGCACAGTATATTCAAAGTGGCTCATCTTGTGTTAATGTTGTTGATGTCATTTCATGGTTCTAGATCAGAACCCATGAGTGGATGCACGTCCAGAACAAGAGACTGAAATTCAACATCCTGCTCACTACGTACGAAATCCTCCTGAAAGACAAGGTAGGCCAGGCTACACCGCGGTTATCTTCCCAAATGACATCCTTGTCTGCGTTCTGATCCTCAGCCATGAGGCGGAGGTAGCGGAGGGTGAACATAACCTCATACCGTTTCACCCCCCAATGCTAGTCATTCCTGGGCTGCGTCAACTGGGCCTTCATCGGCGTGGACGAGGCCCACCGGCTGAAGAACGACGACTCGCTCCTCTACAAGACCATGATGGACTTCAAGTCCAACCACCGGCTGCTGATCACGGGCACGCCGCTGCAGAACTCCCTGAAGGAGCTCTGGTCCCTGCTGCACTTCATCATGCCCGACAAGTAGGTCATCATCATCATCATCTCGCCACCCTTAGAACGGAGTGGCGTGTTTTGTTTTGTTTTTGGGTGGGGGGGGGGTTTAAAGATGGTCATTTGGCAGCATGTCAAAACACAAGCACCGAAATATCGGGACGGAACTAAATACGGTTTCCGTTGCTCGTTTGAGCCAATTGGATCGTGCAACAGTCGCAATGACCTCACTTTTACCGGAGGCCGGTGATGTTGCCTCTGAGGTTCACTTGTAGCTGCTGTTCTTTTAGACATTTTAAATCTTTGTCTTTTTGAAGAAACTACGATGTGCATGTCTGTGTTTTTAATCAAATGATTCAGCATTTCTTGGTTTCCCGTGCTGACGTGAAGCGGTCTCTCCTCGGCGTCCAGGTTCCACTCTTGGGAGATCTTTGAGGAGGACCACGGCAAGGGCCGGGACTCTGGCTACACCAGCCTGCACAAGGAGCTGGAGCCCTTCCTGCTGCGGAGGGTCAAGAAGGACGTGGAGAAGTCCCTGCCCGCGAAGGTGGAGCAGATCCTCCGAGTGGAGATGAGCGCCATTCAGAAGCAGTACTACAAGTGGGTGCATGATTTGCATGACATTTGTATATCGAAGACAAAAAGTCACAAATTTGGTGACCAATTTGAAACCCCGCCCTTTGGACACACAGGTGTTGGCAATGGCTTTCAGTGCCGTGAATACGTTCTGCAAACATTGCGTTGGATATCGTTTCATATTCTATACTTTTTTCACAAGTGTGTGAAAAATGGCCTTATCATATTTGGCTCGATAACCAGTATAATGAACTGGTGCTTGAATTAGGTCAGGGCTTCAAATCAATATCATGATTATTTCAAACTTTTACATCAATTACGTTTTAAATAAGATCTATTTCACGATTTATTGCATCCACTATCTTTTTTACACTGCCCTCATAGTTCTCTGACTAGGTCTGTACTGTAAATATGCTGAACTATAACTGGTGTTTTTATCTTTGTCATTTAAAAAGTGCTTACATTGGCTATTTATTGAATATTTTCAACAGTTGAAATTAACCAAATGAACCGACATGATC
Organism: Coryphaenoides rupestris; assembly: GCA_002895965.2. NCBI lineage: Eukaryota > Metazoa > Chordata > Actinopteri > Gadiformes > Macrouridae > Coryphaenoides > Coryphaenoides rupestris. The sequence continues at coordinate 284,227 of PIJE02000059.1, forward strand.
AAGATAAAGTTGTGAGAGGTTCTTTATGTCGGTTGCAATACATGTTTGGTTAACTGCCCAGCCCTAGCTTAAATGTATTTGGTTAAGTGAAACAAATCCTGTGTGTGTGTGTGTGTGTGTGTGTGTGTGGTGTGTGTGTGTGTGTGTGTGTGTGTGTGTGTGTGTGTGTGTGTGTGTGTGTGTGTGTGTGTGTGTGTGTGTGTGTGGTGTGTGTGTGTGTGTGTGTGTGTGTGATCAGGTGGATCCTGACCAGGAACTACAAGGCCCTCAGTAAAGGCGTGAAGGGCAGCACCTCTGGGTTCCTCAACATCGTCATGGAGCTGAAGAAGTGCTGTAACCACTGCTACCTGATCAAGCCACCCGATGACAATGAGTTCTACAACAGAGCCGAGGCCCTGCAGGTACTGTTGTCGTCGTTGTATCTGATATACGTTTTGGTATAATCTAGAGTCCCAAGATGAGCGTCATCTTCAGATCATCACATTGTTCCCGTTTTGTTACCGGTAGTCCGTTTGCTGTGAATTAACCGCTATGCGATGGGTTCGGGTGAAAACTACTCATGGCCGACAGCTGTGCGTTAAAATTGTGCCGTTTAGATTCATCCGCGACCCAACTTGTATGACGTGGTGTGATCTAGGGCTGAGGTTTGGTTGGATAAAACACATTATTTTTTTTCTATGGGTACAGACCCTGTTTGGTACCGACCCCAACAAATGTCACCTCAGTGACCGCTGTGCTTCATAACCTTTCCATTTTGAGTGCACAACTTTCACCAACAAATGTGTGAATGCTTTTATTTTTCTTTTTTGGCGATTGACTATGGTATAAGTGATCAACGATCAACGCGATCAACTTGTAGTTGTACAGTTGTGCCTCAAAACCATTCAGCATACACCTACAAGTTGGTTATTAACGGGTTTAAGGCAAAGTGCCTTAAAAGCGTGCAACGCACACACCCACAAGTGGATGATCCCTAACGTATCCCACCCCCCCGCCCTCCAGCACCTGATCCGGAGCAGCGGGAAGCTGGTGCTGCTGGACAAGCTGCTGGTGCGTCTGAAGGAGCGCGGCCACCGCGTCCTCATCTTCTCTCAGATGGTCCGGATGCTGGACATCTTGGCCGAGTACCTCAAGAGCCGCCAGTTTCTGTTCCAGGTAAGCGTGCGTGCGTTCACCTGGTGGCAGGAGCTCAGGAGGTGGATCGCTTGTCTGGTTCCATTCCACGGCTCGATGCCCGAGACGACTCCCCGTAGCCAAGTGTCCAGCTGGTTGTTGCCTTGCATGATTGACACCGGCCGGGTCACTGTATGAATGTGTGCATGAATGGGCTAATTTGAGGCAATGTTAAGCATTTTGAATAAAAGCGGGATTTAAGTGCAATCCATTCAACATTTGAGACATTGGTGTCTGTGTGCTTATCTGTATTCAAATGCATCTGGACAAATGTAGCTATTATTAAGTCGCTTTTCGACAAATGCTCCTGCTTAATGCCCTAAATGTATTCTAAATGTATACGTGTGTCTCTTGTTCAGCGGTTAGACGGTTCCATAAAGGGTGAGATCAGGAAGCAGGCGTTGGACCACTTCAACGCTGAGGGCTCGGAGGTGGGTAAACATACCATGCATGCTGCCAGTACACAACAAGATTCAGGATAATGTCTTGGGGCACGTCCTCTAAACACTCTCCACTTTCCCCCTCCAGGACTTCTGCTTCCTGCTGTCCACGCGGGCCGGCGGCCTGGGCATCAACCTGGCATCGGCCGACACCGTGGTCATCTTCGACTCGGACTGGAACCCCCAGAACGACCTGCAGGCCCAGGCCAGAGCCCACCGCATCGGGCAGAAGAGACAGGTGTGTGTGATTGTGTTTGTGTTCTCTGTCTGTCTGTGTCATGCATATACACTAAATCCTATACTTTTGTTTTTGTAGGTGACATCTATCGGCTGTGACGAGGAGTTCGGTGGAGGAGGAGATCATCGAGCGGGCGAAGAAGAAGATGGTGCTGGACCACCTGGTGATCCAGAGGATGGACACCACGGGGAAGACGGTCCTGCACACGGGTGCTGCTCCTTCCAGGTGACGCCACTCCCCCGACAACACCCCGATGGCCGCGGCGCTCCCGAGGAACCTTGCAAAAGCTAAACGATCCAGTCCTGTAGCGAGCGAGTGTAGTCGTTTGACAGATAGACTTTACAGATTTGAATACATTTTGCTTGGCTATCGCCAAGAGAATAGTCCGGGCACTTGTTATATATGAACGCAGGAAGTCCACGAGTATTCATCGAGCTGTTTCCCCCCCCCCCCCCCGTCACCTTCAGCTCAACGCCATACAACAAGGAGGAGCTGTCGGCCATCTTGAAGTTCGGTGCCGAGGAGCTCTTTAAGGAGCCCGAAGGGGAGGAGCAAGATCCTCAGGTATGGCTGTGATTCACCCTACCACATCATCACCATCATGATCAACATTGAAGCAATGATTTGCATGCTAGTGTGAGACAGTCATGGCAGCTCTTGTCCTCGTGTGATTGTATAGGAAATGGATATTGATGAGATCTTGAAAAGGGCGGAGACCCGGGATAATGACCCCGGTCCCTCCACCGTGGGGGAGGAGCTTCTGTCCCAGTTTAAGGTGAGTGTCCTGTAGAGCTGAACGTTTTACATTGTGACCATTGTGACCGATATTGCGATATTATGAGTCATCTGTTGGTGGGAATGATTGTTTTTGCTTCTCAATTTTCATTTTCAAGGATGCCTAAAAAAGCCCAACCTCAAACAAACAAAACGTTTTCCCACATTTGGAGAAAAAGCTGTCGTTTTTATAATGACTAAATTATAGTGACTATATTTATATTGAAACATGTTACCCTTTATCTAAAAATTGCATCCCCTGCCATTTGGATTTAGCGAATATTTAGATGAGTTGTTCAATCCTCCGTGTCGCTCTCGTTCTCTCCAGCCACGTTCCCGTGGCAACGCTCTCTGTAGTCCAGCTCTGTGTTGTCATGAGGGCTGCACGACTATGTAAAAAGAAAAAGATGATTGTGTTTACTTTCCCCAAAATTATGATGATTGAAACAGATCATCGATTCAACATGATTCCCTCAGACCATCCATGACACGCACATGCGCGCAGATTCTAGTAGGCTGACAGGGATGCAGGTGATTCGGTAGAGCGCGCATTGCTGAGTGGTAACAGTTGTAGGTTGTGGTCGTAGGTGTGCCAAATCGGACGTGTCGTCGTTTTAGAGCGTCGATTCATGTTGCCCTGCGATCCGACAGGTGGCCAACTTCTCCATGTATGGAGGAGGAAAGAGATGCGACATTGGACTCCGAGCGGCAGTTCACCTGGAGCTGGGACGACATTCATCCCCGGAGGAGCAGCGGAGGAGGATTGGAGGAGGAGGAGCGGCAGAAGGGAGCTGGAGGCAGATCTTACATGGCTGCCACTCGGCATTGCGGCAACTGCTGCCACAGCAGGTGAGGACAACAACCTGCTCGACTTACGCCTGAAAGTCGTGTGCGGGAAGAAGCGTCTCCCCTAATCAAACACCTGCCTATGGGGAAGTTTAGAGGGTTTACCTGCATCACTTTCAACTCACTCGAGAGCCAACTAGACATGAGCTTTGCGGATCACTTGTGTTTCGCTCGTACCCGCTTTTCCACCACAATGGAAAGGGTTCTCCGTTCCGGTTCAGAACGGAACCAGAGCTAATTTGGTGGAAAAAGGGCTTCCTAAGGCCATGGGTCTGGCACATGGTTCCACTTTGACAGCTCTGTGGCTGGAAAACGTATTCTAAACGACATACTGTATATTGTTGAAATGCGACAATCGCTACGCGTATAATAACATGCATATGATGGACCAACGAGGGAACTCTGTTGAAATAATGTGCATGTATCGGACAGCCCTGCCCTCTTGCTCACCCCTTCAGCAAATCTGGAAGTGTCCCGTCCTCCAGTGATCAAGTAATACAGAGCAGACCGCAACCTTATCTTATGATCAGTCTGCACGTTGATATGAAAACTTGGCATTTACACTTGGCGGAGCGTCACCAATACAAAACGAACACGTGAATTACCCCATGTGTGTGTGAGTCTGTCCCTTGGCCAACACGTCTTCTACCTGCTGCCAATCTTTTCTGATGTCGATGTTTGCCGTTTTTTTTTTCGGGTTGCCAGATCAGCTTCAATGGCAACGAAGGCCGGAGGAGCAGGAACAGACGGTACTCGGGCTCGGACAGCGACTCGACCTCCGACCGCAAAAAACCAAAGAAACGTGGGCGGCCACGCACGATCCCACGGGAAAACATCAAGGGGTTCAGTGACGCGGAGATCCGGAGGTGAACCAACCCCCCCCCCCCCCCCCCCCCAATCAATCGGCCTGTCGGATATTTATTGAGAATCGGATGCTAATAATAGTTGTCCTCCCGCATGTACGAATAATTTCAATGTTTCTCACAAAAAATTGCAGATTTGTGAAGAGCTATAAAAAGTTTGGCGGACCTCTCGAAAGGTGAGTCACCGTTTTCATTTAATCTCGGTCTGTCAGGTTATTGTGTGGCCCTGCCGAAAGGTACCGATTTAACCGTTTTACCGTTGGGCCGTACCGACAGATTGGATGCGATCGCTCGCGACGCAGAGCTCGTGGACAAATCGGAGCAGGACCTGAAGCGCTTGGCGGAAACCGTGCACAACGGCTGCGTGCGGACTCTCAGGGAGAACCCCTGCGAACAGGAGAAGAGCTCTGGTAGGACAATCACTCGGCGATCATCCTCGCAACTCGCTCACTAATTTACGATCCATTTTCAACGTTCTGGGTGTTGATGTGTTTGTCCGTGTGCGTCTGACCCTCAGGGGGACGAAGAGGCAAGGTCAAAGGGCCGACGTTCAGGATCTCCGGCGTGCAGGTCAACGCCAAGCTGGTGATTTCGCACGAGGAAGAGCTGGCGCCGCTCCACAAGGCTATTCCTTCTGACCCCGAGGAGAGGAAGAAGTAACTATCTGTTATCATAATAATACTAATAATGTATGGATATTTGCTTATATGATGATAATCGTTTGAACACGAAATGAAACGACCTTTGAAGGCTTTCAGAATATTTCAGAACCACTTGTGATTATGACAATAAGCTTGCTGTATTGGAAAGCCTTTTGTAGAAAAAGTCAACCCTGAAACAACAGCCTTATACACTTTTTCCACCAAAAGTGTGCTGTGTTCTAATGCCACTCACATTTGACCCCACCCACCAATCTCTCGTATCTTTCATACGTGTCCACAATTTCATTTCATCCCCTTAAAATGTGCAAATGTGTTTGATTGAGTCGCGTCGACTGCATCTTTGAATATTAAGTGTGTGTGTGTGTGTGTGTGTAAGGTACATGATTCCGTGCCATTCGAAGGCGGCCCACTTTGACATCGAGTGGGGCAAAGAGGACGACTCCAGCCTCCTCATCGGGATCTACGAGTACGGCTACGGGAGCTGGGAGATGATCAAGATGGACCCTGACCTCAACCTCACGCATAAGGTACGGCCCGGCGGCTCCCCGTACACGTGGTTCCGTTTATATCATACCCTGTTATACCACCAGGTGTGAGCGTGATTAGCCAAAGTGACATCACAAGCGGGAGTGTCCACCTAGATGTATGCTGACTGGATCAAGCTACCAGCCTACCCAGTGGACTGTACCAACTGGTAAACTGATCTAGTCGGCATACATCTCAGTGGACACTTCGTCACAATGATAATTTTGAGTCGCATGCCAATTGGGAAAGACTCCCGGAAAGATCAGTCACCTCGCCCGGACAAGGGAAACCGGGGCACCCTTCTGGAGCCAGACCTGGGAGGGGAGCTCGTCGGCGAGCGTCTGGTGGCCGGGCCTGGATCCACGGGCCCCGGCCGGGCCAAGCCCGAAAAGACAACGTGGAGTCACCTCCCTGTGGGCTCACCACCTGCAGGGAGAGTCATTGGGGTCGGGTGCATTGTACACCGGGCGGTAGGCAAAAGCGGGGTCCTGGGCGTGCGGATCCCCGTCATCGCCGACTGGTTCTAGGGACGTGGAACGTCACCTCACTGGCGGGGAAGGAGCCTGAGCTGGTGCGGGAGGTGAAGCGGTACCAACTAGGGTTGCACGGTATACCGGTACTAGAAAAGTACCGCGCTACTCTGCCGTTAAAAGCGGTACTATACCACATTCATTTAGTATCGGTACTTTAGAAATGACATGAGTTGCGTCAATGTGCGGGTTTGACAGCGGCGCAGTGTGTGTGTGTGCAGCTTGAAGGCTGAGTGCTCTGCTTCAACTCCCTGCAGGGGGCGTGTCAACAGCCCTCCCCCTCTCTCACTCGCCTCAGTGGGCGTGTCAACAGCCCTCCCCCTCTCTCACTCGCCTCAGTGGGCGTGTCAACAGCCCTCCCCCTCTCTCACTCGCCTCATTCAGTGCTCAGCCTGGACACAGTGAACATGGCTGCTGCGAGGACTACAAGCGGTCTTGTCAGCCGTCCACAGCTTGTGGACAAAACGGACGCACGGAGCGAAATATGGAAATATTTGGCTTACGTTGCCGACAGCCACGGCCCACGGACACGTCAAAGCCCGTCTGTAAACGGTGCTTCAAATCTACGCAGGCGAAGGGAGCCAACACATCCAACTTGGCAAAGCATCTCGCCGACAAACATCCCGACATATTAAAAGAGTTCAAATAGCGACAGGTTAGCGAATGTGATGGATAACATAATTACAGTACATGCCCTCAAATAAGTCAAACGAGTGATTTATTTTGTGACAAGCAAACTTGATTCACCATCGGAGTTTGACGAGACAATTAAAGGCAATGTGCTCAGTACGATGTACACAGACCTGGCGGCAAAGAACTGGCGGCAACGCAGTTGTTAAAAAAGCACCAGAGTTTTGATTCCTTCAATACTCTTTGCCCAAGGAGGTACATTGAGTCATGACGGTGTGATATCAGGTTGCTAATATAACGTTAACTATCAAAGAAATCACATAAACTCAAGTATAGCGGACATCAGAAAAAAAAGCTTTAATAACACTGTCATTGATTTAATTATTTACAATCATTTTTAAACATAAAGCTCAGCAGCTGCAACAGAATAAACTTTATTTTTGTAAAAACATTTTAAATAGCTATATAGCTCAGCAGCTGTGTGAAAATATATTTTAATTGATTTATTTAGATTATTATTATTATTATTTGTAAGTTTAAACAGGTCACATTCCTGTTAACTCTTAGTTCACTTACCAAAAAGTAGCTGCAAAAGCAAAATATGTTTGTTACAATCTAAGTAACCTGAATTCCTGCAAAAGAGTGAATTATCAATAAAATAATTTTAAGTTCCATGTTCTGTCATCCATTATTCCACTACTTTTCCTGATGTTTTAGGTTTTTACCGTGGTATCGTTTCAGTATCGGTATCGAGATATTTAGGCAGGTATCGGTATCAAACTCATAATTTTGGTATCGTGACAACAAGTGGTTCTGTTGGCTACATCAGACCGTGACCTCCAGCATGCACTGGGGCGGTTTGTAGCCGAGTGTGAAGCGGTCGGGATGAGAGTCAGCACCTCCAAGTCTGAGGCCATGGTTCTCTGCCGGAAAACGGTGGAGTGTTCCCTCCGGGTTGGGAGTGAGTTGCTGCCTCAAGCGAAGGAGTTCAAGTATCTCGGGGTCTTGTTCACGAGTGAGGGCAAAATGGAGCGGGAGATGGACCGACGGATTGGTGCAGCGTCTGCAGTGATGCGGGCGCTGTACCGGTCCGTTGTGGTGAAGAGGGAGCTGAGCCGGAAGGCGAAGCTCTCGATTTACAGGTCCATCTACGTTCCAACCGTGACCATAGGTGAGGGTTGGAACAAGCTTTGGGTAGTGACCCCCGCAGGGTGGCTGGGCTCAGCCTTAGAGATAGGGTGAGGAGCTCAGACATCCGGAGGGAGCTCGGAGTAGAGCCGCTGCTCCTCCGCATCGAAAGGAGTCAGCTGAGGTGGTTCGGGCATCTGATTAGGATGCCCCCCGGGCGCCTCCCTTTGGAGGTTTTCCGGGCACGTCCAACTGGGAGGAGACCCCGGGGCAGACCCAGAACCCGCTGGAGGGATTATATATCTCGTCTGGCCTGGGAACGCCTCGGGATCCCCCAGGAGGAACTAGAGAGTGTGGCTGGGGTGAAGGAAGCCTGGGGGGCCCTGCTTAGCCGGCTGCCACCGTGACCCGGCCCCGGATAAGCAGACGAAAATGGATGGATGGATGCCAATTGGGAAACGGCTTGTAATGGCTAATCACGGTCATGCCTGGTGGTGTAATAGGAGCCCCTTTAAAATGGATCATGCAATCTTTCTCTGTCTGCAGTGTTTACTATCCATCTCTAGTCTATGCAGTCTCTTTCGTATCCACGTCGTAGGTTCCATTGCAACGGCGTGTATATCTACCACACGCACACCCACAGACCGTCGTCCCATTGTCTCTTGCAGCTTCTCCCAGACGACCCTGACAAGAAGCCGCAGGCCAAACAGCTCCAGACCAGAGCAGACTACCTCATTAAGTTACTCAGCAAGGACCTGGCGAAAAAGGAAGCACAGCGACACGCAGGGACGGTGAGTCTGGAGTGAAACGTGCCTGGAGGCCTCGGGGTCTGGACCTGGTCGACCTCTGACCTGTGTCTACGTGGCCCCTCTGCTATTTGGAGGAAAAAAAAAATAAAGTACATTCTACAATTTGAAACTTATCAATCACAGAATATTATTGTGATTAACTCTATTAATAGTTTTAATTGATTGACACGACTAAAATGAAATATGTATTATATAAGCGTGCTTCATACTAGTGTTTAAAAAGTGGACTCGACCACTTGAACTGCATCTTCAGGCACTAGGGGGCAGAGAAAGAGTCTTAAACCTTAAACTAGTGTCTGATCTCTAGCACTTTTTCAACTTTTTTATTTTGTATTGATTTATATATTGTAGATGCCGTTTTAATAAATCCCACTACGCTCCTCAAGTATTGCAAGAAAGTGTGAGTTAAAGCGTACGGTTTGCTGGGGAGTTGAGCAGCTGTGCAGGCAGTGCTGCAGGACAACAGAGTGAACAGGAGGAGAAGCCAGTGGGCAAACTCAATGGATTTGGCTGTATGCAAAGCATCACGCCACTGTGTTCAATGACCTGTATGAGGCCGCGACAATCTGAACTGAAGGGGACCTCTGTTTCAATACAAAAGATGAATCATGCAGTATTCAATCAATGTGTTATACATAGGGGTTTTTTTTTATATAGATGTAACCTAAAAAGTGACAATACCATAATATAATTAATATTTTAGATTAAATAAATGAAATCAAAACCTGAAATTTTGCGGCTTGATTTGGTAACACATTTTGTTTAAATGTTTTCATAAAAATGATGAATGCTGAAAAGGCAACAGCTGCTATTTCAGTGATGATCTGCACCCCTCAGGAGAGTGTAGCCACACATGAGGCACAAGTTCACCTTTACTCTCATGGATGGATTTGGGACGCTCATGTCTTTTTTGTTGTTGTTGCTGTCATTGTTGTTGTTTTAGGCCAATTCAAGGAAGAAGAAGCCCAGGAGCAAGAAGAGCAAGGCCCTGAAGGCCATCAAGGTGACGGTGGCCATCAAGAGTCCGTCGTCAGACCCCCCGTCAGACGCCAGGTCGGAGCACGAGGCCGAGGAGGAGAAGGTACCGCAGAAATAGGACGTTACATTATTTAAAGGTTACATTTGCTGTGTTTCAGTTCAATTTCAGTTTGTTTCAATTCCTCTGATTTCTTTGGTTTTGTTTCCCTTTCAGGAAGCGGCACTGGTGAAGCCTCCTCCCCGGAGGGCCCGCATGGAGCGGGTCCCCGTGAAGGAGGAGCCCGAGCAGGACTCCCCCGCCTCCCCGCCCGAGGAGCCGGAGCCCAGGGAGCCCGAGGTCCGGAAGGAGTGCAAGAAGGAGAAGAAGGAGGAGAGCCGAGACGTCAAGGAGAAGAAGGAGCCAAAGGAGAAGAAGGAGGTGAAGCCGCTGGAGGCGGTCTGCAAGCAGCAGGAAGAGGTCCTGGAAAAGGTACGATGACGAAGTCGGTGATGAAGGTGTGTAGTGGATTTGTCGTTAGCGGGGGTCCCTTCACGTCCCTCAAAACGTCCCTCAAAACCCCTAGCAAGCTGACTCGCTGTGCGGATGCACACTGAGGGCTGGGTGCATTTATGTATGTCAACAATTGTGTAGATATATGTATTGGTAGTGGTATGCCCTATTCAGGATTAATATTAATAATATTATTAATAATAATAATTAGATTATTAAGAATACTTCATATTCTTAATATTCTTTCTATCATGTGCAATACGTCCTCTTAACATTATTATTATTATTATTATTATTATTATTATTATCACAGTTGTATTACATTTCAATTATGCCAAATTGTTTTCGCGGACTGAATACCTTATCTTGCCTATATATTTTTATATTTCACCTATATTTTTATTCTACTAGGACTGTACATTTGTAAATCTGTTATTTGATTTTTATTATTCTGTTTATTTCTCTATTGTTTGTATTGTATGCAACCTGGCACAAGAATTTCCTTCGGGATTAATGAAGTTCTATCTTATCTTATCTTAAGATTCAAGATTTCTTTATTGCAATATGTAACAATGCTTACTCCCCATTCACTCCAGCAGTATTCTTCTAAATAAACTCTAAACAATTAGTAATAATACCTAATAAGTACAGTAAAAAGTATTCTTCGAAAAGTTCTCAGCGCGCCTGATCTGAGCGAGCCGACTGCTTGGCCTCAGGTATTTCTGCTAGGCAGCTCTCTCTCTCAAGAACCGCTCACCCAAACAACCTCAACACAGGACTTCTCCCTGGGGTCCTCAGCAATAAACCTACCAAGTGTGGATACGTCGCTAGGAACGCTTGTTGAGAAAATCAAAGGGCTGCCAGAGACTCTTCTACTTTACAGCTGGATATTGTATTGGAGAGGCTACATGAATGCAAGCATCATTTATATATCTATATCCTGGGGAATTAGTCCTTTTTTAAGAGTAGGAGAACGGATTTGTTGATGGACGTATCGTTCACCGTCCTTACCTTCCTTCTAGCAGAACGACGTGAAGTTGGAGATCCGGGAGAAAGCCAAGAAGCTGTCGGACACGCCGGTCCACATCACGGCCAGCGGGGAGCCGGTGCCCATCTCCGAGGAATCCGAGGAGCTGGACCAGAAGACCTTCAGCGTGGTCTGTGTCATCATATGTTCTGTCGTGCGTGTGTGCGTGTGTGCGTGTGTGTGTGTGTGTGTGTGTGTGTGTTTTAACACTATGGAGAGAAGAGATGGCTGCTGGGATATATTAATGGTTCTGGTTCTGGTCCTGGGTCCCAGTGTAAGGAGAGGATGCGGCCGGTGAAGGCGGCTCTGAAGCAGCTGGACCGGCCGGAGAAGGGCCTGTCGGAGCGGGAGCAGCTGGAGCACACCAGGCAGTGCCTCATCAAGATCGGGGACCACATCACCGAGTGTCTCAAGGAGTACTCCAACCCAGAGCTGGTCAAGCAGTGGAGGAAGTGAGTTGGACGCTTTGGTTTGGTTTGTTTTGCTTTTTTTGATTGCCGCTCGACCGCAGAGATCACTGTTGTTGTCGAGTGGCTGGCACTTGGCTTTGTGAACATGATTCAATTAAATAATTGGAGATTAATTACAAGAGCAACGTGCTCTGGGATTGTATAAACTTTAATGTAGGTGCACTAAATGAATGCTTCGGTGCCTCTGTGTTTCTGTCAAGGCAGTAGTGCATGCTGGTTTGTGCTGGACAGTTCATCAAAATATTATCAAAAGTGCAATATCCAAATCGCAGAAGCTGCATTTGTACGGGTAAAATGTGGAAATGCAAATGTATAACGCCATCACAAATGAAGTATTGTATTGCTGAAGCAATCCCCTGGCTTTTTCCAGGTAAAAGAAAAATGCAAATGTGTGTTTGATCCAGACGCCAACAAATGTCATATCAAGATTTAATATTTACATTTTGTTTTTAAGGACAATGAAAATTGTGATTCAAAAATTATCCTTCCAACTAGTAATCATGATCATATCACAATATCTGTCAAAATGATTTCTTTGTTTATTATTTTAATTGTTTTATTTCTGCCATAATGCTTACACTATTTACTTATTATTTAAACATCCTAGGATAATTCATGTAGTTTAGTAATTCATAGTCCTACCAGAGAGCTTCAATCAATGTGAATGTTTCTTGAGAAATAAAAAGCACAACAGAATAACATTCCAAACTCTCCCCTGGAATAAGAGATGGCCAATTCCTCATGGCGATCATGATCAGATGACCCTCAGAGTCTATAGACACTACAACTAGTCCGAAACGGATTCTATTCTCACAAGGTTATGTTAAAATAAGGTTATGTTAAAATGCATCCTTAGGCCTGTGGTATGTAATGTCGTGCTCATGTAACACTTACAACATGAGCATTACAGCAGCAGCAGCACAAGACCTCAACTGGCAACAATACCATGTAGCCACACTCAACATTGCACTTCTAATGTTGCTTTTGAGACTATTAATAGGTAAGATATTCAGTTCTAAGTATTATTTGACATCGTTGTGTTCAGAGAGCTGAATCGGTGAGTGTTGGCGAGCATAACGACAATCAACAAATCTACAACAACAACCGTATCATGAAGCCGATCGTTTTTGTAATTCTGGCCAGAAATTGCATCATCACGTTGCGTTCATGAATGTTGTTGTGCAACTCGTAGCCAGCCTATCGCCACCGAAGGTTTGCATCATGCAAGCGTGGCAAGTGACTGGCATTTGTTGCCTGAAAATGTGTTGCAATATGCTAACCGGCTCCATTCTTTTTGCCTCAACAGAAACTTGTGGATATTTGTCTCCAAATTCACCGAGTTTGACGCGAGAAAATTGCATAAGCTGTACAAACATGCGATCAAGAAAAGGCAAGAAAGCGCTCAGGTATGTGCATCAGGTTGCATGTCGGCGTACCGATTAGTAAAATGTTCCAACACCAAACAGTTTATCCAAGGGGATAATATAATATCCCCCGAGTCGCTCGCCAGCTTCCGCAAGAGACTCAAGACCCACCTGTTCAGAGTTCACCTGGACTCTACATAACCCCCCTCCTTAACAAGAGACTCAAGACCCACCTGTTCAGAGTTCACCTGGACTCTACATAACCCCCCTCCTTAACAAGAGACTCAAGACCCACCTGTTCAGAGTTCACCTGGACTCTACATAACCCCCCTCGCTTAACCAAGAGACTCAAGACCCACCTGTTTCAGAGTTCACCTGGACTGCTACATAACCCCCCTCCTTAACAAGAGACTCAAGACCCACCTGTTCAGAGTTCACCTGGACTCTACATAACCCCCCTCCTTAACAAGAGACTCAAGACCCACCTGTTCAGAGTTCACCTGGACTCTACATAACCCCCCTCCTTAACAAGAGACTCAAGACCCACCTGTTCAGAGTTCACCTGGACTCTACATAACCCCCCCTAGCACTAACCTGCGTGTTTATACGTCTTAACATTTATTAATGGCACTTAGCATTGTTGTTCGTTCTCAGATGTTGTATCATGCTTAGAATTGCACGCCTGCCCAGCTACTTATGCAGGCAACTTGGCAATTATGAAACTCGTTCTATTCGTCTCGTCAATATGAATGCTGGAAAACAGCTCTATTCTTATCTTCAGGTACCACAGTGATATATTGCTGCCTCTCCTTCAACAAATGTACTCTTTGTAAGTCGCTTTGGATAAAAGCGTCTGACAAATGCCCTAAATGTAAATGTAAATATAACAGTGCTGTAGAATAATGCAGTATAATAAGAGAGATTTCCTTCAAAACCACACCCTGGAAATATTATTGCCATGCTGCATGATATAACAATGGTGATCTCTATTCTCACACCGACCCTTTTCTGTCCCCGCTAGGCTGCGGACCAGAACACCAGCAACGCCAACACCTATGGCGTTAAACATTCAGGTACTCAATCCTTGCTGCTACTACTACTACTGCTCTCATACTCCTTAGGAGGACAATACCAACACCATTTGGTTGTTAAGTCGTTGTGACGTATCTTTGTTCTGATCATACTGTTTCCGTGTCCAAGTGGGTCCAAGCCCCTACTGCATTGGCTGAGCCACTGGTCTTTTCAACATGCCGCAATGCTGTGTCCAATTAATACATTAATAGGCTTTTCACACTTGAATAAGTTAACCCAGGGTTAACGTTAACCCTGGGTTATAATAACCCTGGGTTAATTTTCTGACGTTTCACACTAGTTTTCTTTAACCCTGGGTTAACAATTGACCCCGGGTTAACGTTTCACACTGTGAGCTTGTAGACGTTCTCATTTGCATATTTACTGGGTTATCGAAAATGATTGGCCCGGCCCAGCACGTGACCTTTGTTTACATTTTAGCCGGCTTAACTGTCAAAATGACGTAATCACGCCGCTGTGATGGCGATAGTAATTAAACACACACACAAAAGAGAGAGAGAGCGACGAGAGAGAATAACAATGGAGAAGAGAAGAATATATCAGGAGGTTTTCGATTTTATTTTAAGTACAGAGAAATTAATGAATTAAAATTTACATTTCAAGATCGCCTTCACAGATGCGTGTGCGATTAATATGTAAATGAAGTGAGGTTGCGGTCTGTGATTGGATGGATAGTTGTTGATATCGCTCTTACCTTCTAACCCCACAATCATTTCACACTCGTGTTCTTGGCCCCGCAACTGCGGTGCTAACCCTGCTTCGTAGCAGGGTTAGTTAACCCAGGGTTAAAAGCGGTGCTAACCCACTTTCAAAAATGCAAGTGTGAAGCGCTGCTTAACCCGGGTTAAGTGTAGTGTGAAAAGCATATAAAGGTACTATGTGTAAGAATCAAGTGCATTCTGAGCTCCGTGGCTTGAGACAATAACAATCACAAACTAATATTAGTTCTAATCTTAATGAAACCTTGTACACATTTAGAAAAAGCTATGATATATAATATATTTTTTTATGATCCATGCTTACATGTCAATTTGTTCAATTTTTCAGCGAAATCCGATCCGACTCAAATATAGAGAAATCATCCCAAAAGCTGTTCTACCAACAGAGAGAGTCGGGGAAGCTCTCATGTTTTAACTTCAACCACAACCTGCTCCAACCTGCTAGAACTAACATTAGTTTCTGATTGTTATTGTCTCAACCCAGGAGATTAGAATGCACTGATTCTTACTTATAGTACCTTTAAAAGAATTTTTTGTAATTACACATTTTAAACAAGGGTGAAAAAAAATAATAATTTAACCCTCAGTGCTGCCTCATTAAAGAAGGAAATGATGGTAAAAAGGTTTACAGGCTCCACCGTTGTGGTTTGCTTTGGGACCTGAAGGAGCGTTTGGACCCGGAAATTAATATTAATATTAATATTAATATTACGTCACGCATGGAGTCAGACTTAACAACCGGCTAGTGTACAGTACTGTGCTGACTGTTCAGTCGCCGGGGGGTGTGATGTAATGCTGGGTGTGTGTGCTGGACCCACAGACGTGGAGCGGCTGAGGGACGGCGGGCAGCAGGACGACAGCAGCCGGGACAGCTACAGCTCGGAGCGCCACCACCCGGCCGCCGCCACCGGACGCTACGAGCGGCGCAGCAGCAGCCGGGAGCGCCACGCCGCCGACGCCCACCGCAAGGCCGCCCCGGGAGTGGGGGGCCTCGGGGAGTCCCGCAAGCGGCCCTACTCCTCCTTCAGCAACGGCAAGGACCACCGGGACCGGGACCCCTACCGGCCCGACAGCAGGGACCGGGATCGGGATCGGGAGAGAGAACGGGACCGGGATCGGGACAGAGACCGGGACAGAGACCGAGACAGAGACAGAGACCGGGATCGGGATCGGGATCGGGACCGACAAGACAGGTGAGAGAATGTAATTATGCAATTGGGTCCAAGTTAACTTCTCCTCGTTTTAATTTGGAAAAAATCTATTTAGCCATTGCAAGCAAGTTTCAGAGTTTCCCCCCCCCTTAATGACATCACAAGTGGGAGGGTCCACCCAGATAGACGTATGCTGGATAGATCAGCCCACCAGTGGCTACAGTCCACTGGTAGACGGCGCAGATTCCTCGCTACTTTGGAAGACCGGGCTTAGGCGGCGTCCTTTAAACGCCATCTTAGCCCAACCGCTGTCATTCCACTCCCTCAAATGATGGAGTTGGGATAAGATTGGACATCCGTGCTGAGCCCCAGAGGAGCATTGCGGAGCATTTGGCAACAAACTGCACCCAAGTCTTCCACACTTCATCCATAATGCTGATAGGTGGATAGATATGGTTTGATAAACTAATCCTTGTAAAATTGGGGTGGCATTTGTATTGTAAAATAGGTATAAAATAATGGCGGTTTTCACAACATTTAATGTCAACGCCGGTGATCACTGATGCTGGTGGTGAAACCTTGTGTGGATTCCAAATATTCCACTTGACCCGAGGTTCATCTTAATCAAACGTTTATATTCACTGTTCGCTGCACACATGTCCTCTGTGGAGATGAGCACAGCCAACTCAACTACAGGAACAGGAAGGTGACTTTTACCCTGCTACTACAGGAACAGGAAGTGTCCCCTTTAGCAACATTCAATGGTTCTGGCGGGGAAAGATACGTAGCAGACTTTTCAGCAGTTGTTTGTGTGTATGAAAGAAAAAAAAGGGTGGGGGTTCATATCCATTCTTGTTTGGCTGACAGTCTTTCCTCCCTCCCTGCAGATACTACAGCGACACCAAGCACAGGAAGCTGGAGGACCAGCGATCGGGCCGCGACCACGCCCACTCGGACTACCGTGCGGCCGCCGGCGACTACCACAAGTCGTCGTCGTCGTCGTCGTCATTGACGACGACGACGACATCGGGGGCGTCATCGTGGGACTCGTACCGCTACCACTCGGACTGGCAGACGGGGGACCGGCCCTCGGCCAGCGGGCCGCGCTCGCCCCGCGACCAGCGCTCACCCTATGACTCTCGCTCGCCGCTGGGCCACCGCTCGCCCTTCGAGTACTCGTCGGACCACAAGAGCACGCCGGAGCAGGTGTGGAGCAGCCGGAAGACATAGTGGACCCTCCTCGACCTCCTCCTCCCGCTCCTCCGGTTTACAGCCTCTCCTCCCCTGGGCCGGGCTAGCAGCTAGCAGCAGCAGCAGCAGCAGCCGCCGTAGCCTCCATTGACTCTCAAAACCCAGGAAATGCCTTATGGGGACGGTGGGGAAACGACGTACTGAGCACTGTGTGTGTGTGTGTGTGTATGTGTGCGTGTGTGTGTGTGTGTGTGTGTGTGTTCCGTCCGTCCGTCTGCTCGGTGTGTGTGTGTGTGTATGTATGTGCGCGCGTGTGTGCGCGTGTGCGTGGCGCTCCCCACTTCTCTGCGCCGCGCTCCGTTCCCTTTATTACAAAAACTGTCGAGCGCGTGGGGGGGGGGGGGGTGGACATGCAAGCAGATAAAGATGCATATTTTTGTATTTAAAAAGACTTTAACGCTGAACTGTAATGGAGGTGTTGCAGCAGGCAGCCAAGTTATTGTTTTATTTTTTATTTTGGTTTTTTTTTTTTATAAAGTTGGACTTTTCTTTTCTTGTTTTTTTTATTTTATTTTTTAAACCCTGAAAATGGACACAATGACCGTGGGTGCTGCCTGACCGTCTGGCCCTTGACACTGGATTCTGCATTTGACTGTTATTTCCTTTTACCCCCCTTTGTGGTTTTTAGTTTCATTTTAATCAAACAGCAAATGATTATGTTTATCAAAGTGATTACGGATCGTGTGTGGAGTCGACTAAAAGGACTTTTGGTCCGAAGTAGCTTGGGCTCAAGCTGTCCTGTACCTCATTTTCTGTAGTTTTCCATTCATTTTTAGTTTCTCTATTTTCCTATCTTACGTGAAGTATTTAATTACTAGTATGGATTTGTCATCATGTGACTTCCATGAATAATCACTTGTAAATTATTGTTTATAATGAATCAATGGTCTCTTTCCTCTCAGGCTTTTGGATTTTGTTATTGTAATTCAACCTTTATCCATCGACTCAGGCTTTGGTGTCAGTATATCAGTGAGTTTTTGTAGTTATTGTAATGATATTCAGAATGTACCTTTCTGGGAATGGGAATGATTCCGTTGGTATATTTCTTTAGCTTTAGTCCTTTTGATTTCCTAGTGTCCGATTCTTGTTATTGTTGTGTGTCTACATCAATAAAACGGAAAAGAACTGACTTTTTACTAAATCAGTCTGAAGAAACTTGTCTTTTAAAAAGAAGACCATGCTAAATCTTTTTTTATTTCTTTACAATAATTTGTTTTTTTCTATGTAGTCATCATCAATCTTCTATGCAGCCAAGTGTATTTCTGGTAAACAGCCTCGTTAAGTAAAGTTGCTGTTACAGGTCACACTGTTGTAAATAAATTTGCTCTATATTTCAAATGAATTTACACTGAAAATGCCATGAATTTTTAAGATAATTCACTTATATAGTTGTTTATAAAGCCATTAAACTCAAAACACTGTACTCGCTTGTAATTTGGAGTCTGTATCCTCTTATTGTTGATTGACAAAATGTAATATTTCATCATGTTTTCCAAATGTTTTCTCATCTCACAGCTTCTTGGTACAAAGCTACACATTTTTAATATTAATGTTGGGTCCGACAAGTTGTCTTCATGACATGAGTTTGCATCAGCTCTGCCAGTACAGGTTACATGTTTCCATGCACCTCCAAACACATTTTAGCATAGTTGGAGAATAATGTGACTTGGTCAGATTTTATTTTGTTATTAATCTGTTCAGTTAGCAGACACCTTTGTCCCAAGTGATTTGTGTGAGGCTGTACACAATTATAGGACCAAACTCTGAAAAAAATATTGTCTGCAAATTTCTGTATATGATTTTAGTATTCATATTTGTAATCGTGACATATCATGGGTTGCAGGTGTGCATAACATGTCTAGACCACAAATATGAATTCTAACACCATTGTAATTATTATTATTGTAAGCCTGATGCGTAAATACACGTTCTCTCTCTAAATTATATTTTACATCGAATCACAGATGCAAGATACTAATTACAGTTGATCTTTAATACTATAAATTCAACTGCTGCACTAAAAATGTTTCCCAAAATGTGATGCAAGTACAGAATACCTGCAGGAAAATCGTTTTGGTTTTTTTATTGTATCAAACGCTCATAGGTCAGTAATATTAATACAAAAAAGCTCTGAAACGAATGGCTGTAAACATACAAGCTGTGGATCGGTCAGATGGTAGACACACACACACACACACACACACACACACACACACACACACACACACACACACACACACACACACACAGACAGGTAGAGTTGGAACGTGTGTGTCTGCCCAAGAGTCCCCAATGGGCACCGGAGCGTGAAAGACCCTCTGCTGAGAAGTCGGAAATTGGTTGGCTGCTGATGGGAAGGATCCAAATTTGGCACAAGCAACATGAGTGCGTGGAGCCATCTTGTTTGGAGTCAACAACAGAGAATGTTGCTGTGCTGGTGGTGGTGGGGGTGGGGGTGGTGGTGTGAGGTATGGGGAATGCTTCCCTGGCGTCTTCGGGCCTCGCGTCTCAAGATACTTCAGCAGCAGGGACACAAGTATTGGGTTTGGGTTTTCATGGCTTCAAATATTACTGGATCTCTGCACAGACCCTTGATTATCTCAACCCTGTTGGTTATGTTTGGGATGAGTAGGAAAAAAGCAGCTCACAGCATGATAATGCACCGCAAAAAAAATATTAATGGCACATTTACACTGTGGGGCAATAGTCTGATTGTTTCACAACAAATAGCGCCTACGACGATACACAACTGCTACACAGAGGGGCAGTTGTCAGACCTAGGAGCCCAGGAGGCCCAATAGCAACAATATGAAATGTTCTAGATGTGGACTAGAAACTCATAAAGCAGACGAATGTGGAGCCAAGACAGCAAAACACCGGCTGCACTGTAAAACATGGAAACTGGACATTTTGCAAAACTTTGAATGAAAGCTACTTAGTCAGTCAAGGAGACCAGTTCCGTCTATAGAATCCATTATCGATAACAGAAGTTGTAAAACCAGGGGAGTGGCATGACAATAATCATTGAAAGCCTGAATGAGGGATATCTGCTGATAAGAAAGGTATGAAAGTGACTATCAGCGGATTAACGCAACTGTATACTGCAAGTAGTGAATGATGCAAGTAGTGATGTAAACAGAAAAAACCACTCAGAGCAGGTTTCTATACCTAGTAACCAACTGATTTCTGATAAAAAAATTCATAGCAAACTATGGCAAACATCTCGTAAAAAGCTGCCACCCTATGCAAAGGGTGGGAGCGGATTCACACACAGAGGGAGTACTGATAAGTGAACCACCCTGAGCAACGTATCTGATCGCTGCAATGATGGCCGCCATACGTGAATGTAACAGGAAGAATTTGGTCTGGCAACGCAAAAAAAGAAAAAGCTCATCGTCTATGGTGCCGTTCACTGGCCTGAGGTCTATTCTCAGAGCTTGAAGCTCTTACGTGGGAAATGACTAATACGATATTCATACCACACTAAATGACAAATAATGTATGGATTATTTGTCCTATATACGTCAAATGTATTTGCTAAACAAAAAAAGACGCACACGTATTCAAAGAGAAAGAGCTCAAAAAAGGAGTCATCGAAAAAAGTGTTAAGTCAGAAATGTTTTTATTGACATTCACGAAGCAGATTCTGACAGGAGATTACTCTTTGGCCTTCAAACGAGTCATACCTAATTGTCTCGGTAAAAACCTTACTAAATATTTGTATGTCTTGACCATTAGTGTAGCTTTTTATGAAATATGGCCAGAAAGTTACATTCCAGTATAATTTAAACGATTCCAAGGCAACATATCTTGTCGTAGCACAGTTCCCGCCACCCGCTCCTCTTCTAGGAAGCCTTCTTCTCTTCAAAGGCGATGTTTGCGACCGGCTCGTTTTAGCTGTGAGGCGGATACACGGATAAAACAGTCAGCAGGCCGCCACTCTGAAACCACGTGCGCTGCAAATATGACTACATCTTCTCACTATTTGTAATTGCCCTCATGTAGGCCGGAAATGGTAGCCCAACTTATTCATTTCATTTTGTAAAAGGTTCATTTTAGCGCAGTGTAGTATGAATTATACCAAGCTCCGAACATTGTAGTGGTAATTAAATACTATGATATAATAACAATATTCATATCATATTTATAAGTGAGGTTAAAAAAGAGCAAACCTTTAAATCATTAATGATCTCAATATAAAAAGGTAAAACAGAGACAGGCAGGCAGACAGACAGCCAGACATCGTCCCTCACTCACCCCTCATCCTTAAACTTGTCGGCCACATCCGTCGCCTTGTCCGAGATGTTCTTGAAGGCGTCGTCGATCTTGCTCTCGTTCTTCAGGAAGAAGGGTCTGATGATGCGCGTGTAGATCAGCACTGAGCCGTTGGAGGGAGTGGGAGCCATGCACCAGACCAGGAACGCACACTGCAGGGAGAACAGGGGGTGAGGACTCATTTTATATACATCCATCCTACCGTCGGTGTATGAATGGGTGGATAAAAGCGCTATATAAATGCAATCCATTTACCATTTACAGTACAGGGCTGTAAAATGCCCTGGCCTACAAATGTGGGGCTGGATAGGATCCGATGATGTCATAGCACAAACAAGATAACCGCAGTGGGCCTCGGGTTGCTGTTGTGATTGTGTGGTTATTGGTTATATGGTTATTTTATTAGCCGTTTAGACCAACGGATGCCAAATGTACTATTTTATTGAAAGGGTTAAGCTTCTCTCAAATGCAGTTTTTGGAAAACTCTCTGAAACAACTCTCCAGTCCAGTGATGACAAGTCACCTCTCAAACACTCACTACGCAGTGATGACGTTTGTCAGTGCCCTGTGCAGCACATATATAATATGTAACATGTACATAATATGTACACACACACACACACACACACAAAAACCTACCGTAAACAGACATATACTAGGGACGGGCAATATATATTATCGATATCGTGTGATAGGAGACAAGATAGCATCTCTATCGATTTTGAATATTGTAATATACATCTTGTCTTCTCCTGGTTTTAAAATGCTGCGTAACAGTAAAGTGACGTCATTTTCTGTTCTATCATGTGACTTTAACCCACTGAGTCATCATATCCACATGACTGATTACTGATTGTTTAGAGTGTATGTTGCTTATGTTTTTTATGTTTATTTATGTTTAGAAGAATACTGCAGGAGTGAATGGGGAGTAAGCATTCAATTGTACTTGATTATTTCTCTAAATGCTCATCGTGTCAATATTTTTTTGCGAAAAGCACCAACAGTCAACCACAACGCCGTCCCGATGTCGATGTATATCGGCGGCGTTCGGTGGGACCTGCAGGGACGTCGCTTTGTCTCCACATCTCAGCCCGGCTCTAACACACACACACACACACACACACACACACACACACACACACACACACACACACACACACACACACACACACACACACACACACACACACACAGGCGCACCTGCTCAGGTAAGGACCCGAAGCCACCCCGTTACCTTTCCCATGTAGTAGAAGGGAAACCAGGAGAGGAAGATGTCGCCGAAGAACTCGGCCACGCTGAACACGCCGTACACCACCCAGTAGGTCAGCCATTTGGTGTCGTCCTCCTTGGTGGCGCTTTCGATGGCTTTAATCCTGCGAAGTGAGGGGGAAGTCAGAATAGAGGAAGAGCGCTCTGGCTGTAACCAGGCGTGTTGCTTTAACCCCTGTGCGTCACGTGATCAACTCTGAAGGGTGACAAGGTGTGGTTCCTGGTTAGACGAGCATCCTTATTCTTATAAGACAGCCGCTAGGTGGACAGGCAGCAGCAGCCTCACGTTGACGCGAATCTGTTGTGTTCAATGACGTTTTATACTCTGCGTGTGAATCCACTCGGATAGGCCCAGACGACGCCAAACAATGACTCTGCCGAATAAGATCACAAATATATATAAATCCGCTAGAATGCGGGTGTTTTGCAGGATAACGTCCGATCAGAAATGGATCCATTTATGTTTGACGTTCAAATAAGATCAGCATCGTTCAGATCCGCTGTGGAATCGAGTGTGTGTGTGTGTGTCTACGTGTGACAGTGTAAACTTGGGTGGGCTGGGGCCCGCTGCTTTAGCCCACTGCGGCGACGACAACAACGACGACAACAACAACGACACAACCACCGAACGCTACTTACGATATATATGCTGGATACGCAAACCCGATGAGGTTGCACAGAAGCGAGGCTCCGTATCCGATCACCAAGTAGATGGCGACGAATCCGACGATCGCTGAAACACACGGAGAGTATTCGTGAGTCTCTCGGCCTCATCAATAAATCAATAAAAGCCTCGCAACACAAACACATCACACGAGACTAAAACCATCGACGGGTCATCGATCTGATCGAGCGTCGTTCGTTTGTGATCGCGACCGTGTCCTCGGTGTCTCTCTTCCGTCTCTGCGCCGCGGGCCTCCATTGTGATCGCGTTTCATTTCATTTGGTTGCCATCGACTCACCCAGCGCGATGTACAGCCTGCTCACTCCGGTCCTCTCCTCGATCTTGGCCAACACGTTGGTCATGAGATTCTTCTCGTGGAGAAACTGCTCGAAGCGTTGCTTTATACCCGCTGCCATCTTGTCGTCGTTGTTGTCGTCGTCGCTGCGATTTCTGCTATACTTTCGTCAATAGGTGATGGGTTCCGTGCGCTGCGACCATGAGACTGCTGCTGCTCCGCGGAGTCGAGCTGGCGCGGCGGGGGGGGCGGGGGACGTCTCTGGCGGCGCAGGGATGTGCGTCACGGCCCAGCGCGCCCGCAGACACACCCTTCACAACACTACGGATAAATAATATGGTCCACCTCCCACAGTCACACACACACACACACAGAGCCTGAACTCCTCTGATCTCACAGGATCTCACCTGATCTCATCTGATCTCACAGGATCTCACCTGATCTTATCTGATCTGATCTCACCGGATCTCATCTGATCTCACAGGATCTCACCTGATCTTATCTGATCTGATCTCACCGGATCTCATCTGATCTCACAGGATCTCACCTGATCTCATCTCATCTGATGAGGTTGCATAGCAATAGAATAAAACAATAGAGAAATAAACAGTAGAATAGAGACTCCCGGAAAGATCAGTCACCTCGCCCGGACAAGGGAAACCGGGGCACCCTTCTGGAGCCAGACCTGGGAGGGGAGCTCGTCGGCGAGCGTCTGGTGGCCGGGCCTGGATCCACGGGGCCTGGCCGGGCCAAGCCCGAAAAGACAACGTGGAGTCACCTCCCTGTGGGCTCACCACCTGCAGGGAGAGTCATTGGGATCGGGTGCATTGTACACCAGGCGGTAGGCAAAATCGGGGTCCTGGGCGTGCGGATCCCCGTCATTGCCGACTGGTTCTAGGGACGTGGAACGTCACCTCACTGGCGGGGAAGGAGCCTGAGCTGGTGCGGGAGGTGGAGCAGTACCAACTAGATATGGTTGGGCTCACCTCCACGCACAGCACCGATTCTGGAACCAAACTCCTGGAGAGGGGCGCCAGGCGGTGTGGGGATACTCACAAGTCCCCGGCTGAGCCCAGCTATGTTGGAGTTCTCTCCGGTGAACGAGAGGGTCGCCTCCATGCGACTGCAAGTCGCTGGGGGGAAGGCTCTGACTGTTGTGTGCCTACGCACCAAACAGCAGTTCAGAGTATGTCGGTGCCTGTCGTGGCGGTAACCCAAGAACCCGTTGGTGGACACCAGCGGTGAAGGAAGCCGTCAGGCTGAAGAAGGAGGCCTTTCGGGCCTGGTTGGCCCAGGGGTCTCCTGAAACAGCAGATGGGTACCGGGAGGCCAAAAGGACCGTGGCTTCAGTGGTCGCTGAAGCAAAATCCCGGGTGTGGGAGGAGCTCGGGGAGACCATGGAGAAGGACTTTCGGTTGGCCTCAAGGAAGTTCTGGCAAACTGTCCGGGGACTCAGTAAGGGAAAGCAGGGCTTGACTCAGGCTGTGCTCAGTCGGTGAGGAGAACTGCTGACCCAGACTGAGGATATTGTCGGGCGGTGGAAAGAACACTTTGAGGAACTCCTGAACCCGACCAGTACGTCCTCTGGGGAAGAGGCAGAGTCTGAAGACTCGGGGGAAGTCTCACCCATATCCTTGGTAGAGGTCACTGAAGTAGTCAAAAAGCTCTTCAGTGGCAAGGCGCCAGGTGTGGATGAGATTCACTCTGAGATGCTGAAGGCTCTGGACATTGTCGGGCTGTCGTGGCTGACATGCCTAGTCAATGTAGCGTGGAGGTCGGGGACAGTACCTGTGGAATGGCAGACCGGGGTGGTGGTCCCCATTTTCAAAAAAGGGGACCGGAGGGTGTGCTCCAACTATCGGGGTATCACACTGCTCAGCCTCCCCGGGAAAGTTTATTCCAGGGTGCTGGAAAGGAGGCTCCGGCCGATTGTTGAACCTCAGCTTCAGGAAGAACAATGCGGATTCCGTCCTGGCCGTGGAACAGTGGACCAGCTCTTTACCCTCGCAGGGTTGTTGTGGGGGGGGATGGGAGTTTGCCCATCCAGTCTACATGTGCTTTGTGGACTTGGAGAAGGCTTATGACCGTGTACTACGGGAGTATGGGGTACCGGGGCCATTGGTACGTGCCATTCGGTCCTTGTACGAACAAAGTGCGACCTGCGTCCGTAGTCTCGGCACAAAGTCAAGCACGTTCTCAGTGGGTGTTGGACTCCGCCAAGGTTGTCCCTTGTCACCGATTCTGTTCGTGATCTTCATGGACAGAATCTCAAGGCGCAGCCGAGGTGAGGAGAGTGTCCGGTTTGGGGACCTCAGAATTGCATCTCTGCTCTTTGCAGATGATGTGGTTCTGTTGGCTACATCAGACCGTGACCTCCAGCATGCACTGGGGCGGTTTGCAGCCGAGTGTGAAGCGGTCGGGATGAGAGTCAGCACCTCCAAGTCTGAGGCCATGGTTCTCTGCCGGAAAACGGCGGAGTGTTCCCTCCGGGTTGGGAATGAGTTGCTGCCTCAAGCGAAGGAGTTCAAGTATCTCGGCGTCTTGTTCACGACTGAGGGCAAAATGGACGGGAGATGGACAGACGGATTGGTGCAGCGTCTGCAGTGATGCGGGCGCTGTACCGGTCCGTTGTGGTGAAGTGGGAGCTGAGCCGGAAGGTGAAGCTCTTGATTTACTGGTCCATCTACGTTCCAACCCTCACCTATGGTCACGAGCTTTGGGTAGTGACCGAAAGAATGAGATCCCGGATACAAGCGGCCAAAATGAGTTTCCTCCGCAGGGTGGCTGGGCTCAGCCTTAGAGATAGGGTGAGGAGCTCAGACATCCGGAGGGAGCGCGGAGTAGAGCCGCTGCTCCTCCGCATCGAAAGGAGTCAGCTGAGGTGGTTCGGGCATCTGATTAGGATGCCCCCCGGGCGCCTCCCTTTGGAGGTTTTCCGGGCACGTCCAACTGGAAGGAGACCCCGGGGCAGACCCAGAACCCGCTGAGGGGATTATATACCTCATCTGGCCTGGGAACGCCTCGGGACCCCCCAGGAGGAACTAGAGAATGTGGCTGGGGAGAAGGAAGCCTGGGGGGCCCTGCTTAGCCTGCTGCCACCGCGACCCGGCCCCGGATAAGCGAGAATGGATGGACAGTAGAATAAAATAACAGATGTACAAATTTACAGTAGGTCTAAGTGCTAGTAAAAATATAAAAATATAGGTGAAGTATAAAAATATTGATCTCATCTCATCTGATCTCACGGATCTCAGCCAGTCACACACAACGCAACGTAGATGAGAACGTAATAGATCAAGGATGCAACCGACATGATCATATAGAGGTGAATTTACTAGATCCGTGATGCTTATTCACCGTTATTAAAAACAATATATTGCAATATTTCCAACAATGGAAATGTAAATATTTGATATTACAAAACCAAATATCCGAACAAGGAAGTTGTTCAGTAAGAACATAATTAGCTGCACACACACGTTCACACGTAGGAGATATATCAGACTGCTTAATATTAATATCGCATAAATTAGACATTTTGACATAAATATCGAAGATAAATTAGACATAAATATCGAATGGCAATAACGTGGGATTTGGGCGGAAGCGTGTATTCCACGTGCAGAAATATTGACTGACAGCGTATATCTTATACACATCTACCTATTAATTACTGCTTATATTGCAATTTCAAGCAAAACACCTACATAGTGTACAGCTCATGGTCTCATGTATGTATGTATCCTACATACATATTCACACTATAGACACATATACACACACAATAGGCACATGCTTTATTTACTTTAATGTAGGTTGTTTGAATGGAAGCATTATTCATAAGTCAAAGTCCTTTACATATATTTGTTCCATAGTCGACTCATTGACATTCATGCTTTCGTCTCAAGGCATCAACTATGGGACAATGATATATACAGTATATACTGTAGATGTAGCTCATTAGAAGTTCATATATATTGCTGTAATCCAACATCATTTTAGAAATTCCGAATGAATCAAATGACACACGTGACAAAGCAATCCGACACGGTTTCACATGTAAAATATAAAAGGCAAAGAGGTAAAAAGGTAAGAGCATATATACAGCCGAGCATTTAGAATGACTATTTCATTAATAGTGGGTGGGTGTTACAGTTAAACTGTTCCTCTTCTGCGATGCATAGTTTGTTGTCCGTGTATTGGTAGAGTAGCGGGGATGTGAACCAATCACTGGGAAATTTCGTAGTAGTAGTCCCTTAGTCTTGGCTCAACCACTGTAAATCCAGGCCTATCATCCAACCTTCAGAAAAACAACACATCACGCAAACAATTAGTCTTTATGTTATATGAGTAGAACATCGCAAAAAACATCTACAGGGCATCTACAAGATGCCCTGTACAAAAAACACACCTTTTTACAGCAAACTCTCCTCACCTCGCAGGCCCTCTTTCTGCCCCTTAATTTGTATGCTTTTAAGTGTTTTAATGTGACCTTTTATTTATATTTCGTTTTGTTCTCACTGGACTCTATTTTGTCTTTTTATACTGTATCATGTGTAAGTAAGTAATATACTAAAAGTATATAAGTATATATAAATAAATACAAGTAAGTATATGT
This sequence comes from Coryphaenoides rupestris, assembly GCA_002895965.2. NCBI lineage: Eukaryota > Metazoa > Chordata > Actinopteri > Gadiformes > Macrouridae > Coryphaenoides > Coryphaenoides rupestris. The sequence goes on from PIJE02000059.1 coordinate 312,508, forward strand.
GTCTTTGAGCACTCAGAAAAGTTCAAGTATATTATTATAGTTGTTGTGTTGTTGTTGTTATTATGATTACAGTTACTGATTATGATGGTGATTATTATTATTAAAAGAAGAAATATCAGATCACTTACTTGAATGTCCAGCACTTCTTCATGAGGTCATACATCTCTTCTGGACAGCAGGCCGGCATGTCCATGCGCTTGCCACTCTCAATCAACTGCATGACTTCAGTCCCTTTCATCCCCTGTGGAGTGCACTAGTCCATTAGTCCCCAGTCACATTAAGAGCAGCGTCCCACAATGCAGCGCACCATTCCCACCCTGGTGCTGGCACGATACTATGACGTGAAAGTGCTTCCGATCTCGGATCCGGTCGGATACATTAGTTTAGATGCTTTACGGACAGACCGGCGCGGCCTACCTTGTAGGGCTTTTGCCCGAGTGAGTAGGCCTCCCACATCAAGACGCCGAAACTCCACACGTCGCTTTTGGAAGAGAATTTCAAGAAGTTCATGCATTCCGGTGCGTACCACTTCACGGGCCACTTCCCGTGACGTTCAGACTTAGGAGGAGACACACGGAAAATAATTAGTAAACAAAATATGCCCGAAAATTGTACATGCTAAAACTTCAGTGATTGTCGGAAATTCCATCGATATAAAACGGATGCAGTCTGAGTCAATACAAATGTAAAAAAGTCAAAGCTAAATAGAAATGATGAAGACAGTTTGTATATTTCCCTGCTGCGCATCAATGTAGGCCTACGTGCTTGTTTAACCACTGAGGCTTAGATTAGCTCCCTGTTTCCACGACAGCAACTTTCCCCAGGAACTAGGAACCTTTGAAGGAACTGGATCAGGGTCTGAATTAAGTTCAGGAGACATGATTTGTTTCTCTGTAGGGATGCTTTACAGAATTATTGTCAGACGCTTATGATAATCTGAGCCGGTCAGCAGTGATGGGAAGTATCTGTACTTTACTTGAGTATTGATTTTCTTTACAACTTTTTACTTTTACTCCCTAGCATTTAAACACTAATATCTGTACTTTCTACTCGTTACATTTTTAAAACTGGACTCGTTACTTTAGTTTTATTGCATTTGAGGGGAATTGTCTGGGTTTTTTTTTACATCATTGCACATCTTCCCAACATCAAGACCGATCTCAACCTAAATGGATGGACAACAACACATAGAAGAGACGCTCGCTGCGTTCATCCGCGTTAGAGGAGCTCTGATGTCACGCATGTGACGTCAGACGTAACGAAACAGACTTAGAAATAAAATACGAGAGGAACACGTGAGTAGAGAGAACTAAACATGATGAACAAGAAGCCGATAATGAGACTCTAAAAGTTTCAAAAATGTCCAGTTTCACCAGTTTCAAAAGTTTCCAGTTCTGTTGCTGGCATTGAAAGCTGATGTTCTGCATTGGAGCCTCACGTTAATATTGGTCCAAGTTAAGTTGATTATTTTCAATATATTAAGAATTAAAATGGCTACTTTTTACTTTTGTACTTTGAGTACATTTCAGAGCCTGTACTTTTTACTTTTTACTTGACTAAAGAAATTGAATCAGTATTTAAACTTTTACCAGAGTCGTTTTTTACACAAGTATCTGTACTTCTACTTAAGTGAAGGATGTGTATACTTTTGCCACCTCTGAAAATATGCATATTCATTTCCCATGCCATAGTGGATAAATGAAGAGCACAACAGTGACAAAGAGCAATGTAAATGTAATACAGTATCATCACGATTGGTATTATTTGGATATTTAGATTTGGGATCTAAATGTATTTACTGTATATCTGAATTATTGTTGTAAATATTGTTGAAGGAAATGTTTATATTTACTGTAGTTTTATGTATAGGCATTACCCCTTGTAATGGTTTGACCCAAGACTGATTTCCAACAGAATCATTTGTGTGATTTCTTAAGGCCTATGGAGAGTCATCCATCTACTATGTAGGAGACAGCAAATAGATCTTGTTTTGTCCATCCACTTTGTTTTTGTTGTTCATGCTGAATACTTTCAGAAAGGCAGTAATAGAAGTAGAATTAAAGTTCCTATTCCCTTTTATTATTATATTTATATTAATATGACGTGAGGTTCTGTTAGCTTTGAACAAAAACAGCCGAAAAAAGTTACTTTTTACTTTTTACTTTGAGTACATTTCAGAGCCTGTACTTTTTTACTTTTACTTGAGTAAAAAGTTGAATCAGTACTTCTGCTTTTATCAAAGTATTTTTTTAGTATCTGTACTTTTACTTAAGTACAGAATGTGTGTACTTTTGCCACCTCTGCCGGTCAGTGACAAAACAAGCACTTTTACGTTGAAGCAATTTCGCTTAATACTGGACCAATTTAAACAATGGTTGTCTCCATCAGTCACTTGGACCCAAAATGATGGAAAAATAGGGTGCTATCTACTATACTACTATTTACTATTTTGTATGCTAGTATAAGAATATTACCGTACTGCACACAGACACGACACATTTTTGCACTACCCGCCAGAGTATTGCTACTCTCACTTTGTACTGTACATATTGGGTACTATCTTACTAATACTTTAGAGTTGTTTGAGAATTTATGTTTAGAAGAATACTGCAAGGAGTGAATGAGGAGGAAGCATTCCATTGTACTTGTTTCATATGGCAATGAAGGAATCTTGAACCTTGAATCTTGAATCAGGTAGAAAAATCCCAAAGTTAACCTTTAAATGTGTGTGTGAGAGGCAAAGCCAGCATCTTAACAACAGTACCTTATAGTAATTCTCTTCCTCGGTGAGGGCTTTGGACAAGCCAAAGTCACTGATCTTTGCATAGTGCTGTGTGACCAGCAACACATTCCTGGCCGCGAGATCTCTGTGGACAAAGTTGTTCTCCTCCAGGTACTTCATCCCCATGGAGACCTGATGCACCAACTCAGTGATGTTCTTGACACTGATATGTCTGTAGGTCAGACACAGTCCAACCATTATTATTTGCGTGTACATTTCTACAACTCCTATTGTGTATAGACATATCTTCTGAATATTATTTGTTTAATTCTTAATGAATTATGTTTTACTCTCTAATATTTCCTTTCCTTCTTTTCCAAAAATGTATTATTAAGATTTTCAACCAAAGGGTTCTCAGGGTTGGGCAGGCATATTCGACATTGTCATAAAATATACACCAATGTTGCATCATATAAATATAAAAACAGTGAAAACTTAGAATCGAGGGGTGATATCAGGGCTGATGCTAGACAATTTAACCTTGACCTTGACATGTGGGCCCTGATGAACGACTGTAAATTGCGCTATTGCAGCAGGCAGTGCCATCATGCCCAGCGGGGGGATTTGTGTATGTGAGGATGGAGTCCCATTCATTGATCAGCAGACCGTGAACGCCCCAAATCATGTTCCCAAGCTACATAGGCGTCATGAGGTACGATCTTATCTTATCTTATATGTCTCTGAACTTCGATTATGTTCTGCATTTACCCAGGTATTAAAACTCTTGTTGAAATGATGAGGTATCAGGAGGTAAGAGCGGTTGTCTGGCAACCGAAAGGTCGCTGGTTCGATCCCTGGGCTCCGCCTAGCTAAGTGTCGAGGTGTCCCTGAGCAAGACACCTCCTAACCCTAACTGCTCCTGACGTGTTGGTTGTTACCTTGCATGGTTGGCACCGCCGTCGGTGTATGAATGGGTGAATGTGAGGCAATACTGTAAAGCGCTTTGGATAAAAGCGCTATATAAATGCAATCCATTTTACAATTTTACATTCAAACCATAGATATTTTTATTCAAAAGAGAGATGAAGAGGAAGGAAGGAATAAAGGAAATAATAAAGGAAGGAAGGAAGGAAGGAAGGAAGGAGACGTGCCTGTTCTTCTGCAGGAACTTGTGGAGCGGGCCCAGTTCGGCCAGCTCCATGACCAGCATGAGGTTCTCCACCTCGCAGATGCCAATCATGCGGACGATGTAGGGGTTGTCCAGCTGCTGCATGACGTTGGCCTCGCGCAGCATGTCCTCCCGCAGGCCCGCCTTGTCGTCCGGGCTGGTCTTCAGGATCTTTACAGCCACCTGCTTCTCGCCCTGGTATGGGGGGGGGTCGAGCACGGAGGTACGGCTTAGAGGGACTGCATGTTGTGACTCGGAGTACTTTCTCTCCAAAGTGTAGAACAGCCTCTGGGCCGAAATATATATTTGAACCGGGCCGGTTTTGCCGGGAAAAAAGGACGGAAGTGACGTCTAAGAGTGGATAATGGCAAAAACTTTGGAAAATGGCCAAAATGTTGTATGATTATTACTAATATTAGTTTATGATTGTTGTTTATTGTGTCATCAACACACAGAGCTTGTACTGCAGTGCTCTGTCTGAACAGCATGAGCCCCAGCAGGCTGCAGTTCCCTTACTGGCCAAAGAGGTCAGTAACGAGAAGGAATTTATGATTCTTACACATACTACCTTTAAAAAGGGACAAAATGATCAGCCATTTTTTCTAGCTGCATTTACAAATGAACAATCAAAAATATAGTAACCCTTCTCACCTCTCTGCCCTTCTTTCTACAACTGAAAAGGACAATACTGGTCTGGGTCTCTCCCGGCTTTACTCAAACATCTGCTACCAATATCATTTGTCCAAATGACTTCCTGCTACCGATTCTGCCAAAGAGCATTTAGCATGAGAGCTCCTGCCACACGAGTCAACAATAGCAATATAGCACTTTCCTCTCTTTTGGAATCTATGTGTGTTGGTGAGAATGAGAGAGAGAGAGAGAGAGAGAGAGAGAGAGAGAGAGAGAGAGAGAGAGAGAGAGAGAGAGAGAGAGTGAGAGAGAGAGTGAGAGTGAGAGCGAGAGTGAGAGCGAGAGTGTGTGTGTGTGTGTGTGTGTGTGTGTGTGTGTGTGAGAGCGGCGGGCAACACACTTCTTCATCTTGTAGATGCCCTTAATGACCGTGCCAAAGTTGCCCGAGCCGAGCTCCCCGTCCTCCAGGAAGAGGTGGTCCCGCTGCACCGTGGAGCTGCGGAGCTCGTTGGGGTCGGCGTAGGGGCTCTCGTACACCTGCGTGTCCATGGGCATGGCTTCTGGACACACACACACACACACACACACACACACATCAGTCAATAACCTGTCAACAACTGACTATCTTATCTTAACTGTAATAATAGTGACAATCATGACAATAATAGTAGTAATAACAAGGTTAATTGTGATATTGATCATAACAATAATAATAATAATAATAATAATAATATGCACTGCAAATGCAAGGGCTTTCATCAGTGGACCATAGGCTCAGTCACCATTGTGTTGACTCGTTAGTGACGTTACAGACATTTATTTACAGGAAAATCTTCAAGATTACCACTTTAACAAAATAACAAATGCATGATTTACCTTTGATCGATTGATAAAGATGTATGTTAGTTGCATAGGTATTCAAATGGTCTGTTGTGTTGTTGCGTGATCCCCACTTCTGTTGGTAAATCAAAGAAGATATTGATTAGATATTGAAGATATTGAACTGTCAGAATGCTAAATGTATCTGAAATAGCACAAACAGATCATTGAATCTATATTTCCTCGCAATCTCTTGTCACTTTCTCACGGACCCTATTCTGTCCATTGATTTTACATTTTGTGACATTATCATTCGAAATTATGTACGACTGTAAATGTAGACCGATGGGAGAGATTATTAGATTTTAGATATTAGATGATTAGATATAACAGTAATAAGCACCATGCAACTTTTGCCCGGTCACCTTATACAAGTCTAATACAAATAGTAATTTCTTAATGCAAGAACCAAAAATGTCCGAATGTGGAATTTGCTTGTGATACATCAGAATCAGAATTTGTGCCCGTTTGCAGGACAGCAGTGTGTGCGGGTGCACCTTTTTGCGTCCAGGTATGGGCACGGAGTAGTGTTTGAGTCTGGAGAAGAATCCTCCGGCCGCACCTTCCTGGAGGGCAGAGAAGTTAGCAGTGGGCTGTTTGCCATGACACCCGTCGGGAGTCACAAAGAGAAGCAGCATCAGGTATTGAAACAAATAATGCGTGCAATCATCACAAGCAAGTATCCAATACCCTGACACTAAAATGTACAGTATGTGCTGCGGATATGAAACAGTTTATATTCATCGTGCATTGTAAATCATCATCTTATCTTCCTGAGAGCATTAATCAAATGAATCCTGTCTATTCTATCATGTTTCGTCGCTTTGTTAATGAAATGAAAGACAGCTGATACCAAAGAGAGCCCGTTTCCATTTGCATGCGGCCCGTGAGCTACGTGTGCGCAGGCTGTTTATAACGTAACCAAGAGAAGCTCCAGAGACACGACTTCCTGTCAGGCTATCAGCCCGGCGACACACCACCACCACACCACCACCACCACACGCAGAGTCGCGCTTCCCAAAACAGTGTGTTGCTGCGCGTCCACAGATGACCACCGTACATTATTAGTATTGTTGCAATAATGCACTGTATACCACGATGCAAAAAAGTTACGAATTCATTTTCTATCTACTATAGCGGTACTTCTATTACTTATTCTATTACTTATCTTCTATTTTATGAATTGTTTTGTTTATAATTTCATGAGCGATATTGTCGTTTGTCAAATCGTATTTGGCATTAGAAAATAAAAATAAATGTGTTATAGAGGCTATTTTTTTTCACATCGCTGTGAATGCAGGTGTGCCTTCCGATCTGAATTTGCACCTTGCCCCCCCCCCCCCCCCCTTGGGCACCGAAAGTTTGAAAGAAACCCACTGGTGCAGAGCACTGGGACAGCCACTGTGTGTGTGTGTGCGTGTGATTCTCTCTCTCTCTCTCTCTCTCTCTCTCTCTCTCTCTCTCTCTCTCTCTCTCTCTCTCTCTCTCTCTCTCTCTCTCTCTCTCTCTCTCTCTCTCTCTCTTCTGACTTCCTCTACCAACACTCGTACCTGCCCCTGCAGTTTCCTCACCGCCGTAGCAAATTATAGCAACGTTTGAACCCAATAGACCCTTCTCACAGATCCTCAGTAGCAGGGTGAAGTAACTTCCTGTTCTTCCTTTCATTTTTAACGTTGGGTGAGTTTTATTTATGTCTGCCGCAGCACCAGCAGCATGGACCGTAATGTATATTTACTGGACTAGTTGTGTCTGTACTGGTGCCCTGCCAGACCTAAACCCATCAGTTATGCTATGAGCTACACTGGTGTACTTATCCTGTGAAAAGGCTCTACAGCTAAGTCTCCCCAACACCTAAAACATACACATAATACATTGTGTTCATTCAGTGTTGTGTTTACTTACGTCAGGGGGATCTGGTAGATGCGGTCGTCCAATGTTACCTGTAAAGTATTTTTTTGGTCATATATTTTATGGTATGGAATACATAGTTGACTGAAGGATGGCAAAGAGACTAGTTCCTTAAGTTGCAAAGAAAATAAAATCATCCCTCTCCCGCCCCAGTACTTTATAATAGACATGGGTTACTTGGCTAATTTCACAATTGAAATCAATAGTAAAAATTGCAAGGATGTAACCACTGAAAAGTGACCCATCTCTATTATAAAGTACAGTAGCAGGAGGGTGATGATTTTATTTTTCTTTGCAACTTAAGGAACTAGTCTCTTTGCCATCCTTCAGTCAACCATGTATTCCACACTGTACTCAAACACTTTGTTGCAGAATCTGTGGTACAGCTGAAACCCCATTGAGATGCATTGGAGGCACCTTATGTCAATTGTGCAAGAATGATTCAAAACCCCCTGTTATTACATCGAATGATGAGAAAACTTTTGCTCCTGAGCCGATTTAGCCCTATTCTAAACAAAGGGGACAAATACTTTTTCACACTGATAACTACGGTTTTTCATTTTTAGTTAATATTTGAAATTTAGGGGAATTCTTCTTTTGATGTGACATGATGCTCAAGACTTTGAAGATCGGTGGAGAAAAGTCTTAATTTAATCCATTTCAAATTCAGGATCTGAGACAACAAAATGTGAAGAATGTGTTGGGGGGGGCAAATACTTTTTCACGGCACTGTACATACATACATGCAGACAGACACACAGACAGGCATGCATACAGACAGACAGACAGACAGGCATGCATACAGACAGACAGAGATGACTCTAGTTCCAGGTATCCCCGTGTGTATTTACCCAGGTCTCCGTCTCCGCGGGAGCAGGGTTGCGTCAGGACACACAGGAGGCCGTCTGGTTTGTAGGAGTAATGCTCCACCAACTGTGGACACGTCACAGCATTACCCTCAGTCACAGCTTGATTATTATTGTTCTCAATTATCAGAACAATAATTGTCATATCTCTTATTAATAACTTATTAATAGGAAACAAGAAGACGGATAATTTAGAGCTGGTGGTTTGGTAAACAATCACTTGGCCAGGGTTTCAAATGTCAATGTAGTTTAGTAACCAATAGATATATTTTATTTTACAGATGAAAATACACCATTACTCACACGATTTGAGTCTATTTTCAGAATATTATTTCTTTGGTGCAGATTATTGAAACATTGGGAAGGCCCAACTGAAGGCCTAATTACAAAAAAGCGTAACCTGCTATTAAGCTAGTAATCCTAAAATCATAAGGCCTCAAAATATGAATAGTTCTGTTTAATGTTGAAACACCTCACCAGTCAGTTCTCGGTACTGGTGAACCACAGCTGATTGCAAAAGCGCAAGCTTCTGTTCCTTGTTTAAAATGACTTGCATTAATACGGACCAGAACAAGGGATGGAGGTGAAAGTTGAAAGACTCGATGCTCAATGGCATTATGTCAATTCTGGAAATGGAGTTGACTCCAAACTGTGGAATCGAAGAAACCATTTGATGGAGGGTATTTTTTGTCATTATATTTTTATTCAAAAGCCTATCTTTACCAATCTGTGTTTGATTCCTATAGTAGTCTTTCTGTGTGTGATTTTCATACGGATTCCAACACATTGAATCACAACTGTGATGATGATGGTTTTTAGGCCATAGATAATTCGGTGAACTCCTGAACCTGTCAGATTCACAATGCGGTCAATGCCAGCACAGGTTTTGGACTTTGGAAGTGTTGGACTGGTCTTCTACTCAACAAAATGAATCTAAAAGATGCTTTTATATAAATAAATAAAAACACCAAAAACATTAAAATCACACCAGGATGTTGTTGTCAGATGAAGTTTCCTGTTGGTGAACACATGGAATCGGTGCTGACCAAAATTCTGACCACGTTATGCTGGGTGTCGGTAGGTGTGAGTTAGGGGCGTTGGTGTGTCAGCACCTGAATGTCACGTGCCCAGCCATACCTGCCAGAGCGTGTCAAATTTCCGCCCATCGGGTATGGAGAGCTTCTCAGAACCATCTTTGTCGATGCGATAGTGCATGACCTGCCCTTCGTGCACCAAGCACAGGGCATAGGAGTTGGCGTCCTTCTGGCGGATTCTACAGGCGGAAAAATAAGGAAGATATCAATGGATATAATATAAATGGTGAATTGCATTTATATAGTGCTTTCATCCAATGGCACTTTACATTGCCTCCCATTCACTCATTCTTGCACGCCATGCAAGGCGACAGCCAGCTGGTCGGGAGCAGTTGGGGTTAGAGTCTCGCTCGGGGACACCTCGGCCCTTAGTTTGGGGGAGGGGGGAGGGGTGGGCGGGGATGGAACCAGCAACCTTCCTGTTGCCAGATATGCAGTATACTGTATACGCAGTATACTCTGACAAAATTGTCATAAAGTCAGTAATAAAACATAAATATGAAGCTATAATCTCTCTACATATTTTTTCTCTCTCTATATATTTTTCCAATACATATATATATTTAAAAAAATCTCTCTTGCTGTTTTATCTTTTATCTTGCCATTTTATATTTTATCCTTTTTTACTACTCTTTTGCGTGCTGTCGCCTGCCATGTCATACGAATTTCACTGCTCAGAATGGCCCTGTGTTATGAAGAACATGTGACAATAAAACACTATTGACTATAGCTAATATAAAGAAATACAATCTATACATATTTATATCTTTATATACCGTATCTTTTCTAGATATACAGTATATCAGCATGCTGGGAACATCAACCCCACCGACTAGACACTGTCTACCCGTGGTGCTCTGGCTAGTTCAGGAAGTCACAGCGGAAACCATAGTGCGCCTCTCCGTCTAAACATCTGAAAAAAGGCACTTCTCTGTCTACAGTACGTTTACTAGAAATGAACAACGCTCCGTCTCTGATCACAACAAAGCCGAGAGAAAGCTGATGTTTAGAAGTCAGGAGGAGTGGGGGGGCAAAGCGTGAGCTAGTAGCCATGTTTGTATTTTATCATTTGTCATTACGCTACCCAAGACGACCGTTAGTAACCCTTTATATTGTTAGCTCTATTCTTATCTTTATGTACCACAGCGATATATTGCTGTCTCCTTCAACAAATGTACTCTTTGTAAGTCACTTTGGATAAAAGTGTCTGCTAAATGCCCTAAATGTAAATGTAAATGTTATTTTACTGTCATTTTAAATTGTTAAGCCATTACTGGTGGAAATTGTTAGAAATCTTCCTCTCTACGATCTTTTCTTGCACTCTCACTTTACAACTCCTGAAAAGTACACATTTAGCCAATGACCACGTCAGAACAGGTCATCCGCACACAAAAGTGGCAAAAAAAAACGTACAAAAATCTTCCATTACTGCGATGGCCATTCTGAAGCCGAGGTTCCGAGTCCTCCCGGGTGATGTTGCCATGGAACCAGGGCATCTTCTCGTGGGCCGTGGTGGCGATGAGCTTCTCCAGCTGAGGCCTTTGGCTGATGATGGCTTGTTCTAGTTCTGTGTCCTGTAACACACACACACACACACATATATATACAACATATATACATATATACAAACAAACAGCTGAATACAGGGATCTCCCACACAAGGAGGTGAAACAAATTATCAAGGAAACAAGATTCTCATAAAATGTCTAAATCATAATTTTCTTACTTCAACATCTCAAAAGCGTTCCTATCTAAAATACAGTATTTCCGAAACCCAACAATATTCTAATTAAATAATATCAATATATACAGTATATCAATATTATATATCTATATTTACCCCAACCCATACTTAGGTTACTTACCTATACATATTATACTAATGATGCATTTACCATCATAGGTACCATAAACATTGTTTTTTTAATATACACGTATACCCTTGCACTGATCACTAACATATATATAGTTTATCTCATTAAAACATAAGATACATTATATGAATGACCCGCCAGAGTATTGCTACTCTTACTTTTTACTGAACTTATTAGGTACTATCTTACTAATTGTTTAGAGTTGTTTTAGAATGTATGTTCAGAAGAAAACTGCAGGAATGAATGGGGAGTAAGCATTCCATTGTACGTGTTACATATGACAATAAAGAAATCTTGAATCTTGAATCTTGAATGAATCTCATTGAAAAAGCCACTATGAACACATGTATATTTAACATGTATTTCAACAACAACAATCAGAGCGGGCAATAGCTTGTTAGCATGTTAGCGTGTTAGTGTTGAGTATGAACTCACCGAGAGGTTCCAGGTCTGCTTCACGTACTCCCGGATGAGCCTCTCCTTCAGGTCCTCGAAGGGCCCCACCTTGGGCTGCATGTTCTTGGGTCGGTTGCAGGGCTTCTTCAGCAGACACACCAGGCCGTCCATCTCCTGGGAGTGGTAGTCCATCACGTCCACGGGGCTCTGGTGGCTCTTGCCGCCCACGATGGCGTACCGGTTGTCGGACCCCCGCTCGATGGTATAGTGGTAGCACTTGTGCATGTAGGACACGGACAGCGCGAAGCCCCCCAGATAGTTCCGACTCTGCCTCAGGAGGTAGGAGCCGTTGGCCATGCCGCCCTGCCGCAGGTAGTCCTCCGCCTCCTCTCGGGTGATGTTGCCGTAGAAGAACGGCAGGGTGTTCACGCTGTCGGCCATTTTGGCGACAGACGTGGTCCTCGAAGAAGCCTAAAAGAAAAGTAGGATATTTGTAGAATACCCTACAATCCTACTATTGTTAAAAAAAAAAAAAGTTATCTATTTTTTACAATTGCACTCCAACAATACTGCTTCATGTATCTACTATAGGAGGCTTTTACGTGCTGTTGTACACATTCCAAGCCACCATCTTTTATGATAAGATTAATAAGTGGTTTCTCGGTTAAGAAGTAACAAGATGGCAGGTTGGAACTTTTTTACCATGGAAGTTTACATCACATTATTGAAAACATCGTATACCATAAATGGATAAAGGTGTTGTTGACACCTGTGCATCTTTAAAAAAACAAAAAAATCAGCAATATCTACAGAACATTATATTGTAGTGAGTTATAGACCCATACAAACAATCCAAAATGTATTTTACATTACAAAACAAATATTTACAAAATTTACCTTTTAATTGTTTTCAATGGACGCTTCCAGGTTTTGTTCTTGTAAAAATTCCTGTGATCTATTAAAATGAATACAAATATTAAATGTTACTTTACACTCATGACAGTAAAACAAATGACATTGTATCATAGGTGGTAGAGATAAGTCAATAAAAACACAGTTGCAGATTACATTAAATACACAATGTGTTTGCATTCAAGAGCGGAAGTTCGCCAGTGCAATCAAACTAACAGCCAAGTAAAATCATTATGATTTCTGACGCTGATCACAACAACTGGACAGGTCTGAAACAATAGGAATCAGACTTCTTTGTTCCATCGTTGTGTCCGGATCTCTCAGAGCACTGAGAGTCTGCATTTTTATTGCATTTACACTTCAACTGAACAAACCATACTTTTAGGTGATAATCTTGTTTGTTTGTTTGGGGTTTGTTTTTCTGACTTTTCCGAAGTTGCAATACAATTATTTATATCAATTATATCAAGACATTATTTCTTCCCTGGCCCTAATTTCCTTGTGTAAACAGACCTAACTGAGTTGTCTTCCATTAATATTTATTAGCTTGCACTGAATCTAACCCTCCATAAGACCTATGCCTATATCACCGTTGGTTAAAAAGAAACACTGTCAAAAGCCTGACTCGACATGCACACAAACTGTTCTCTGAAGCAAATATAATTTAGAATTGTTGTTAGTGCATCCTACAGCTGAGATGAAAGTCTGGGGTTGGCAAACTACATGTTCCTACGCTCAGTATCAACAAGCCACAAGCGTCTATCTACTCACTCAGCTAACCACATCACGCCTTCCACAACACACGAGTCACATGTTCTAATAACTAGGCGATAGAAACATCACAACAGCAAAAACAACACAATTTTGTTTTGCCTCATGATTCAGCAAAACAAACACAACTAATGTTAGCAGTAGGGTTAACAACTACTGCCGTCCTCTCATTAGGCTGACCTGGTTGGCCTGCTCTGACCCTACACTGTCACCTTATTTACATTTACTTTTACATTTTACATTTAGGCCATTTGGCAGATGCTTTAATCCAAAGTGACTTACGATACGTACATTTGTCGAAGGAGACAGCAACATATATCACTGCGGTACATAAAGATAAAAATACTGTAGAACCGGTTCTAGGAATAAATACAGTAAAGAAGAAACAATAAGAGTGATTATGAGGCATAACATTACTATTAATAAAACTATGGATAGAATTTAGATATCTAGATCTAAAAATAGTTTCATGAAACTATATTTTTAATATTGTAGCAATTACACAATTCTTGTTGTATGTTATGCTTCGTAAAATTTCATTTCATAATACCAATTTTAAAGGAGTAATATCAAGTAATGGCAATGAATGTGTGCTTAAAATGTATGTTACATAATATAATATATATACGTTTACTGATACATTTCCTTTGGACGATGCATTTCAATATTTCCATACATTTTATAAATATACATATAAATGCATATTGAGGACTATATTCAAGTACAATCCATATCAAATATTTGTATTATTAGATTATTATATACATTTGCTAATTTATTCACCGGCATTATTTATTCTATTAGAGAAGAGATAGCATAACATAATATTTAGTAGGCTACGTTGCATTCCATCAAATATGTGCTGTTATTGCAATTGCTGATAATAACGAAGCATATTTGCATAATCCTGAAACTATAAAGCACAATACATATCTTAATTTACATAGCATCATTTTGTATATATTAATGTTAGAGGATAGATTAATGCTCAACTTACTAGTACTAAACATATCATAGGAAGTGTTCAATTGTGTTCCACACAGAAGATGAGACATACTAAGACGTCATGTACTAACAGTAGGCCTACTATACTATACTATACTATATGTACTGTTTTATAAAGTTCAACAAGCTATGAACGCAGCCTCACATTTCGACCATTTTGGACTTAAAAAGGGAATTAGTATACAATCTGAATGATAAAGGCAGATAAGAAACACATTTTTATGTGATGTGGGTTTCAAATGAGAGAATACCTAAAAACCGAGCAGTGGTCAATGCAACATCCTTGTCAGAAAAAGCGTTCCTAAAAATAGCTTTGAAGGCACAATCATTCTAAATTCATGGCATAAAATGTAATCGCTTGGCTTAAATGGATTCAGACTGCACACTCATACACACAATAAATGCACTGCAATACATGTAGACTAAAAGTCCTGAAGATAAACACATAAATACGTCCTTTTTTCCTCACTTACTATGAACTTGGTTGTCAATGCAGCTGGAGACGTGTGATGTACTGGTAGTCCTTTAGTTCTGCTGTTGGCAGTCCCGGCAACTGTGCACTTAACTGTCATGCGTAGGCAGCAACAGGATGTGAATAGGTCCACTTTACACTCGTGTTGCTTCACAACCGTAGCCTGATACTGAAACCATAATGTATACTATAAATCACACTGCTGGAAATGTGACAAACTGACAATTCTGGCTTTCTGAGAAAACGTTGTCATTTGGACACTTGTGTATAAAATGCTCACATAAAGTTATTCAGTTCATATGGTGCCTGTGAGATAGTTTTTAGGCTTCCTTATTTTAGCTACTTCCTTGACAGTGTGTCTGTACTTCCTCTTTTATCTGCAACAGTGACCACCACAAGTTTACTCAGAAAACAGTGCAAACAACAAAAATGAACAAGTGTTTCCAGTACATTGAATCAAAGATAATTTTATATATATATATATACATATATACATATATTTATATGTATTTATATATATATATAAAAATGTATCATGTTTATATGTATAAACAATTTTAATAAGAGAATTATTTATTTTTTTATAAATTTTGAATATTTTAATCATATTTATTGGGCAGCAGTAGCTCAGGAGGTAGACAGGTTGCTGGTTCGTTCCCCGCCTCTGCCTAGCAAAGAAGTCGGTGTCCCTGAGCAAGACACCTAACCAACCGAAATAGTTCTGGGTTAAGCATGTGTAACATCACTTATATTACATATGTTGCATTTGTTTTTTTAATTGTTTACTATTGCTACTTTTCCATAGATAACTGATTTGTCCAAGTAAATGGTGCCATACTCTCCCACTAAAACAGAAGTGGGTATAGCAAGGTTACATTCAATTCAAACGCAAACGAAAACTGAAAGCTTACATGTCGAAGCTGTGTTTCATTGTGGTTCTCCATATCATAGTGCTGCTGACCCAGTTCCACATTGAAGAACAGTGACCACTGGTAGTTCCTTAAATGCTTTATTATTACTTCTGATCTCAGACAAATTCAACAGATTGTTTTAAAGTTTTAAAAATTTTATGAAAATGTTGTTTGTACGTCTTGGCATTATTAATACTACTTAGCATTGTTTAGCATGTTGTATGTTCTTAGATGTTAGTACTGCATTCAGATGCAGGCAACCTAGCAATTATATCACGACTCAGGACGGGAATCAAGCGCTGATCCGAATAACTTTGAAGTGATGGAAATGTATTCACCAAACAGACCGGCAGGCAAAACAGAGTCCAGGTACAGGCAGGGTTCGTAGACAGGCAGACAGGTACAGGCAGATAATCCAGAACCGACAGGCAAAAGACTTCGTCACCAACAGGCAGGGTCCAGAACTTGGAAAAAATTAACTTTTAAATCTCTCAATTAAGAGCTTCACGCTCGTCTCACTCACGTGGCAGTCAGGTAACATAGTACACGCTGTGGCGATCAGACAGAGAACTGAAAAAGCAGGGTTTAAATACTCAAACTAATCAACACAAAATGAGAGACAGGTAAACAGAGAAAATGGAGGGAAAAGAACAAAGGCAGGAAGTTGCCCAAAAAAGGACATGTGCGTGACCCCGGGCACATGACTAACACTGTTAATTTTTGAGCAATACACAAATGGTGCTTTGAATCATATGACCAATCATGACGCAGAAGAGATGGTGTTATGCGCAGTTCCGAGTGGTCATCTACTGTGGCTGGAGTTCGGGTTCTGGTTCAGGTTCAGGTTCTGGATTGTCTGTAGCAAAGCAGCGAGCTCGGGAATCAATGTGACACAAGGCAGCATCACTCGGAATGATTCCAAGTTTATTCAGATACATAGAGCATATATACATTTTGGGATGGGAAGAACAGAGGAGCAGACACAACAAATCATCTTGGGAAGCAGACGTGGAGACGCACCCCCTCCCCCTCTCAGACGGCCATTCAGGGAGCAGGGACAACAAGGCCTTACATGGAGACCCTTCCGTCCCCACCCCCCAGACAGCCAATCCAGAGAGGCCAGGACACCAGGCCCCACGTGGATATGTAACAGACAGACAGACAGTTAACTTGTGAAGCAGGGATACCACGGCCTCACGTGACCCACATGGAGATGCACCCGTCCCTATCCCCCAGACCGCCAGCCCAGGAAGCAGGGACAGCAAGGTCTCACGTTGAGACGCTCCCGTTCCCACCTGCCAGACAGCCAATCCAGACAAAAGAGGCAACACGTTCCCACGTTCGACGACAACAACACTCGACGACAACAACACCAGCGAGTGCATCTCAGAGGCCTCCCAGGGCCAACAGATAAGAGTGAAGCTAACTAGTCACGTAGGCCAAACAGCTAACTAGTCACGTAGGCCAAACGGCAGAGTGGAAAGTTACTGGCCCACAAGATTAATACATCCACAACTCCCAACAGATGGGGTAGGTAGCAGGCACGCAGATGGAAACATTGACAACAACAAGATGAAGAAAATGGTTCTCACTACTGATGGAAAGGTTCTTGACATATTACTCACACGTAAATATCTATGAAGTATGGCGTGTCAAGTCAAAACTACCACATTATCAACCACAAAGAAGTCATCCGATCGACCTGACCAATGTTGGTACGGAAACAAACTTTGTGCGTTGTGAGAGTCGCTTAAAAAATTCTCACAATTCTCAAAATGTGTTCTAGGTCGTGTGAACTTGGGAACCATTTGTATCTATGGCCTTTCCTGCAGCTGCATGGTATTGTAACTGTTCATAAAAAAGACTTGTGAAAGGCTGTGGAAGATCTCGCATGATGCATTGAGGTGCTTTATGCTCACTGACAATGGAGAGATGTGACCCTCCCTGTGTGCCAACATGAGAGGAGGCTGTAATGTTGGGAATTGTCCAGCAGGGGTCAGAGTTGAGCATGCAGTAGTGTAGTCAGGAGGTAGTTGGGCTGAACGGGCGTTTCACTTTCCTTCCTATTTGCTTCATCATGTTGCTGGAGGTGTGGATCTGTAAACGTGTAATTGGCAAACACAAACTTGGCACTAGCACTAGTTAACTGTAATAAAAAAAGTGTCAAGGAAAGTTTAAAGGATTAAAATCAACACAGTGTAGAGTGACCACTGTATAAATACCTATTAACGTGTTATTATTAAACATACCAACAGAAAGATAGCATCATCTGACGACAGGGAGCACTATACAACCCTCCCCATGGGGGTACATGATCAGATATCTCAACCCATTGTATTGGTCACACACAATACAGAGCAGATCAAAGCAGGTGGTGGTGGTGGTGGTGGTGGTGGATTAAATCCAGTTCAGCACTTAACTCACAGAGAGTGTGTGTGTGAGATGGAAGGTCTTATACTGACTGCCTGTCTGTCAGTGTTTGACTAGCTACGCCCCATGGAATGGAAAATACTCGAGATAGATCTTGCTAACATGTTTTGGTAGTCTAATGGGAACTCAATTTCAATTTCAACCATGCATTGTTCTATAACATAAGTACATAATATAAGGTAACATAACATAACATAACAGGAAACCCAAACAAGAGTTTTAAGAAGTTTCTGGGACTTGGAAGGAAATGCAGGAGTTACAATAATTGTTATATTATTTGTACGTTACATATTCATTTACATATACACATGCATACTGTACATACAAATACATTTTATTTTTGTTCCTCACATAAGTAAATATTTGAACAGCGAGTTCAAATATTTACTTGCTCAGTGCTTACTTACTGAGTATTTACTTTGTCACACTAAACACACTTGAATAGAAGTGCTCTATTCTGTGAGTGCAGCGTGAGTAGTGATGTGAGGACACTGTCTATCTCCCTGAGTGGCATCAGGAGTGTCCCCTATTGCAGGGGCCACTTTGACAGCCCTGGTGAGCATCTGAGGCCCCTCGCTTTTTTCGTTGACACTAGTCGGCCCTTGTCGGCGGCTCTTCCGACCAATTGAGCGTGTTGAATCGGCGACGGAGGCCGCTGGTGTGAGAAATCACTCCGATTGGCTGTTCGGCTTCAGCGAATCAGGGCACGAGAAGAGAAACGGAATGGAAGGGAACATAATACAAAACGTAAGTGGTG
>PIJE02000059.1:332246-377525 GCA_002895965.2 Coryphaenoides rupestris
GTTCGTCCATGATCCAAAGCGAGGAGACAAAGAAGAAGGGACACCAATTCCTGCATGTATTGTGGTAAACCTGGCCATTACTCCGCTCAGTGCCCAGCAAAAGGGCAGCACTCACCCGTAGAGGGGGGATTACTGGTGAGTGTTACTCCTCTTCATCCCTCCCCTACAGTCCGTACCCTTGTCTCTGCCACGCTCGTTACAGGAGCTCATCGCCACATCGTCTCCGTCCTTATCGACTCGGGAGCCGAGGGCAACTTCATGGACACCTCTCTGGTTTCTGAACTACACCTCTCCCCAGCCAAGCTGAGGATACCCCTGGAGGCCAGAGCACTAACCGGAGTAAGGTTTTCCCAGATAACCCATGTCACGCCCCCGGTGAGTCTACTCATTTCTGGCAATCATCAGGAGAACCTAGTGTTCCATATGATAGACTCACCTCATGCGCCCATTGTCCTCGGTCGGCCCTGGCTGGTAAAGCACAATCCACATATTGATTGGGCTAATAACAACATCCTAGGCTGGAGCCCGTTTTGTCTGTCAAACTGTCTAAGAGATGCTCTTACACCCCTGTCTACAGTCCCACCAGCCACAGAGGACTCCTTGGATCTGTCTGATGTACCGCCTGAGTACCTGGACCTCAAGGCCGTGTTCAGTAAAGCCCGAGCGACCTCTCTGCCACCACACCGACCCTATGATCTGGCCATCGATCTTCTACCGGATACGTCACCTCCTAAGGGCCGCCTGTACTCCTTGTCTCCACCCGAGAGGGAGACAATGAACAAATACATAGGGGAATCACTAGCTGCCGGTATCATTCGACCCTCTTCCTCTCCTGCTGGTGCAGGGTTTTTCTTCGTAGGGAAGAAGGATGGCTCCCTGCGTCCTTGCATAGACTATAGGGGCCTAAACAACATCACGGTGAAGAATCGCTACCCTCTTCCTCTGATGTCCTCAGCTTTTGAGTTGTTGCAGGGGGCCAAGATTTTCACCAAGTTGGACCTTCGCAGTGCTTACCACCTTGTCCGAGTAAGGGAGGGAGATGAATGGAAGACTGCATTTAACACTCCCTCAGGCCACTATGAGTACTTGGTAATGCCATTTGGTCTCACCAACTGTCCAGCTGTGTTCCAGGGTCTGATTAATGATGTCCTGAGGGATATGCTAAATAAGTTTGTTTTTGTTTACCTGGATGACATTTTAATTTTTTCTCAGTCTAGTTCACAGCACACCCAGTATGTCCGTAGTGTCCTGCAGCGCCTTTTGGAGAACCAGCTGTTTGTTAAAGCGGAGAAGTGTGAATTTCACAAGGAGACTGTTGCCTTCCTAGGGTATGTCATCACAGCAGGGGGGGTACAGATGGACTGCCTTAAAGTAAAAGCAGTTACAGACTGGGCTCGTCCAACGTCTCGGCGGGAGGTACAAAGATTTCTGGGGTTTGCAAACTTTTACCGGCGGTTCATCCGCAACTATGGTTCAGTGGCGGCTCCTCTAACCGCTCTAACCTCCTCAAGAGTGAGATTCTCCTGGTCACCAGCTGCCGAAGCAGCGTTCAATGATTTGAAGAGCGTTTCACATCACGTCCGATCTTGAGCCAAGGCCCGGAGCCGACCAGCCCGTCAAGCTTATAGTTTGCAAGTGGATGCCTCGGATGTCGGGTGGGTGTCGTTCTTTCCCAGCGTTCTGGGGCAGATCGGAAGCTCCATCCCTGTGCCTTCTATTCACATAAACTCACTCCTACTCGAGCGCAACTATGACATTGGCGACAGAGAGCTCTTGCAGTAAGTTAGCACAGAGGAGTGGCGTCATTGGTGGAGGGAGCTAAAGAGCCTTTTAGTTTGGACGATCATAAGTATCTGAGTATCTCCGCTCGACTAAGCGTCTAAATCCCAGGCAAGCTCGCTGGTCTTGTTTTTCTCCGGTTTGACTTTTGTCTGTCCTATCGACCAGGTCCAAGAATGAAAACCGGATGCCCTGTCTCGTCAGTTCCCGGAGTCGGATCCTGCCCCTCACCAGCACCATCCTGTCTCCAAAGTGCCTCATAGGAGCTGCCACGTGGGATATTGAGACAGTCATCTCACAGCCCCTGTCTGGTGAGTCAGCCCCCAGTGCTTGCCCTCCTAACTGTCTCTTTGTACCCACATTCTGTCCGGTCCAGTCCTGCAATGGGGTCACTCATCCAAGCTGGCTTGTCACCCGGGCGTCAGACGTACCACTGCTCTCATCAGCCAACGCTTCTGGTGGCCTGCTATGGAGGGAGTGTGCGTGAGTTCGTGGAGGCCTGCTCCGTGTGTGCCCGGAATAAACCTTCAAACCAACCACCTGCCGGCTTACTGCAACCCCTGCCAGTACCCAGGAGACCCTGGTCCCACATCGCCCTGGACTTTGTCACTGGTTTTCCACCTTCTCACGGTAACACCACAGTCCTCACTATTGTTGACCGATTTTCTAAATCAGTGCACTTAGTTCCCTTACCCAAATTACCCTCTGCCAAAGAGACAGCTGAGTTACTCGTGCAGCATGTCTTCAGGGTACATGGGCTCCCTGTGGATGTGGTTACAGACAGAGGGCCCCAGTTCACCTCAAATTTTTGGCGTGCTTTTTGTAAGCCTCCAGTGTTCCCGGCCCAAGAGGAGGAGGTCGGGGTTCCCTCAGCACAGGCGTTCATCCGACGCTGTCGCAGAACATGGAGGCGGACTCGGGCCGCCATTCTTCGCGCACAGACCAGGACGAAGCATCAGGCAGACCGTCGCCGCACCAGGGCTCCCCACTACTCCCAGGGGCAGCAGGTCTGGCTTTCCACACGTGATATTCCTCTGAAGGTGACCGCCCCAAAATTGAATCCACGCTTCATCGGCCCCTACACCATCGCCAAGGTGGTCAACCCCTCTGCGGTCCGCCTGAACCTCCCCCCTGCCCTCCGCCGCATCCACCCCACCTTCCATGTTTCCCGTGTCAAGCCCTTTGTGTGCAAGCCCCTTTGTCCCAACCCCAAGCCCCCACCTCCCATCAAACTCGATGATGGGTCCGAGGTCTACACAGTCCGCCGCCTGCTCGACGTCCGCCGTCGGGGTCACCAGTACCTGGTGGACTGGGAGGGTTACGGCCCCGAGGAGAGGTGCTGGCTCTCATTGAGTCCTCTCTCATCAGGGACTTTCACCGTCAGCATCCTGCTCCTTCCACAGTCAACGCCAGGAGGCGTTGGTAGAGGGGGGGGGTACTGTCAGGATTCCTGCTTGGACTGTTGTTTTTGTCTCCCCCTACCTGTTCGAATTTGACAGTTCGGGACTTTGTTTGTTTATATGGCCATATTCTCAACTGACTTTTGGTAATTTCCCATAGGTTTTAATGAAAAAAGGCAGTGCCTACAGTACAAACAGGCCCTTAATCATCTGCAACAAACTCTGAAACGCACAATCACTTCCCTTTAAAGTCTCTAAACTCAGCCATTTGAACTCAGTTTGAAAGTGCTGTTGGTGCAAGATCTCACCATTAGCACAGCGCTAGATGGCTGTACTTCCTCTGTCCCTTCAGGGTGTTGCCATGTTGGAGGAAGTAGCTTCTCATCTTGTGATATCTGTAAATAAAGAGACTTTAAGAGGTATCATGCTTGTATGCACTTCTCAGTTGTTCCCGAACAAAGCACATTGTGAGCGAGCACACACACACACACACACACACACACACTCACACAGTGTACACACACACAGATTTGTTCAAACAACAACAACAGACTTTTTAAAATTGGGAACAGAAATTAGCTCAAGGCTTTTCTAGCCAATCCAACACATTGTTCTGCTCCCAATTCAGCAGCGTCTTGTCAATCAAATGGACCACAATGTTGCTACGCTCACACAATCCACAAGATGTTGTTTTCAAATAGTTTGCTTCACCAAAGAAGCTTTCAAATATCAAATCAAAGCATTCCCAAAAGGTTTTGGGGCGAATGCCTCCTTCTCATTCTGGATTCCTCCAAGCATAGAGAAAAGTGACACTGACTGCCTTGGACATGTTGGAGTGGGAAGAGATGTTATTGCTATGATATCATTTTGTATCTTTATGACTGTGTGTTGTCTTTATGAATGGGTTATAGTGCCTCGGTCTACAAACAGTAAACCTTTTGTTATGCTGATGAGTAAGATAAAACGTCACAAATTTTAAAGTCAATTTCGAAATTCTAACGGACTTTTACGACTCACCTTTATAGGAGTGTGTTAAAGTTTGTTGTAGAAAGTATAATGTTGGTCATAACCTGGCTACTACATGTCCAATCTTTCTTCATTGAGCCAATAAATTACAAAAGAAAACCTCCCAAATGCTGAGGTTTGTCTGGCAGTGCCTTGCTCTCCTGCATGTATTTGACATGATGTATGGAAAATCATCATCATCATCATCATCATCATCATCATCATCACCACCATCATCATCATCATCATCATCAATGAGGTATTGGATTTAAACAGTATTTTAAAGTTTGGATAGTGTTTGGACAGGCAACTCAAAAGAATATTCAGTCAGAAACAGCCAGAGAAATGTTGACCGATTGGACATAGAAAAATACTGGAAAGAGCGGGAAGAGAAGCAATCTGTGTTCGTGTGTTAGTTGGAAGTAAACTAATCAAGTAATTAAGCAATAAAAAAAAGGAAAGGGTTACTTCATGTTCATAGATGAGTTCACCCAAATAGACGACTTTTTACGAAATTGGATTTTCCACACAATAGTTATGGATCAAATGTACCAGAAAAATTACTATAATTACTCAATAATGACGACTAATCAAAACGATGATCCTTAACAATCCGCGTGAAACTACTTACACTGGGAGAGTAGATTATGCGTCCTTGCAAATGCGTGTGTGTGTGTGTGTGTGTGCGTATGTGCGTGCGTGTGTGTGTGTATGTGCGTGTATGTGTGTGTGTGTGTGTGTGTGTGTAACGGAGCAGGTGGGGGGGGGGGGGGGGGGGCCCTCGCCTCCTCCCTCTCGCCGTCCCGTTATAGAAGACGCATCCCGCATCCCTGCAGCCGCTCCACCGCAGGCTGCGCTGTGTGTGTGTGTGTGTGTGTGCGTGTGTGTGTGTGTGTGTGTGTGTGTGTGCACTGTGCACTGTGCACACCGCGCATTGGTGCTGATGACGAGCATCTCGGCGTGCACGAAACACGACGTCAAATACAAGCTCGAGCCCGTGACGCACGCAACATGCATTTGCAAATAAAACACCGAATAAATGTGACGAGTGTCGGCGCACAACAATGGAATCAATGGAATCATTCACGTGGACTCACCGTGGCGTCGTTGTCAAGGCTGCACAGTTAGCCCACCGCTAACCCGCCTCCCTCTTCCAGCGTCACACTACCGCCGACTAAACGGAGCGGCGTCGGAGCCATCGTGTCGACCCGACGCTCGAACGTAACGATATCACAGACGAACTTAACGCGGAGAGTTGCGCGGTGCCGCCGTCTCCCGTGTGAAGCGAGGGGGAAATAAAGTGCGTCTGCTGCGCTCTTTTCAAATTAAAAGCCACGTCGAGTTCACACGCGTGGAGTCTTCATCCGACGCGTGCACCAGAACACCCTGAATTCTTCCACCCAGTGGGGTGCAAACGAGTGATAATGGACCCATTATTGATGATTGACGTTTTGTTTTCTGGTTAACATCATCCAGTTTTGTTTTTTTTATATATAGGCCTGCTATATTTCTTATATTTTATTATAATTCAAATTTGTTTTAGTCAGGTGAAAAGCAAAATAGGTATTGCACTTCTGCTCAAACACACCTTTGAACATCATCCATTGACTGTCTCTTGTGCTGTGGAGAACCATAAGATGCACATAGGCCTACAGCGTCGTTGTAGCTTTGGGTAAAAGCAGCCCAGAAAGCCCTGTCTGTATCTTCATGTGTTCTCACCACTGTGTGAATTTGAAGCCAATAAATGAACACATGAGTTGCTGTGGCATATAGCCTGCATGGAGGGATGCCGGCCACAGATCTTCTTCAGTTGCATGTATCCAATGCCAAATGTGTGTGCTTGTGCCTGACTAGACCTGGACCACACATGAAATGCTCAGACATGTGTGAACGGCATATGGATAAACATCTGAGCACTTTGCAGGCCCTCATGCAGTTCACCTTTGGGACAAATTTGCAAGTCATCATCTGTCTGGTTAGCAATCGATGTGATTGCTGCAGTGGTAAACAAAGCATGCTCTCATATTTAATTCATGACAGGTCTACTTGTATTAACGTGTTTCATGATACAGTTCTTTTTCATTTCAGATGATAAGCTTGTGCTAAAAACTGCTCTGCTCATAGGCATAAGAAAGGCTCAGAGCTACATGGCTGGACAGAGAAGAATAGAATAGAATAGAATAGAATAGAATAGAACTTTATTAATCCCAAAGGAAATTCTTGTGCCAGGTTACATAGCGATACAGTACAATAAAACAATGTGGAAAACAACAGAATAATAAAAATAAACTAACGGATTTACAAATGTGCAGTTAAAATATACTAATATGTAGGCTAGATAAGATATTCCGACGGCGAAAACAATTTGGCATAATTGAAGTGTAATATTATTGGACATGACATTAAGAATATTGCACATGATGATGAGAGGAGATGATAGTGTTATAGTGTTATAGATCATATTTATAGACAACATGATAATAATAATATAGCACATGATAGAGTATTGCACATGATGTTGGACAGTAATATTAATATTGCACGTAATACTGAGGAAAGTGCACATGATGTTGAGAGGTAATATTGCACATTATATTGCTGTGTTCATTGTCTTGTATTTCCACTGTCCCTCCACAGAGGGGGGAAGAGTATAGAAGTTTGATTGGTCACACGGGCAGAAAAGACCTCCTGTGGTCGTTCTGTGGCCCTGGCACCTCGGTAATCTGCAGTCTATGGGCTGAAGGTGCTCTGGTATGACTCCAGTGGTGGCGTGAAAGGGGGATGGGGAGGCGTTGTTCCCAAAAGTAGTTTACTCACATCCTCCTCTCCGAGACCTCTCACCAAAGACTTCCAATTCCACTCCCAGGACAGAAACCCGCTTTCTCCTTGATGATCTTATCTGAGTCTGTTAGCCATCGGCTGCCTTCACCCTGCTGCCCCAGCACACAACAGCGTAGAAGATGACTGCTGGCCACCACATCTGCAGCATGGTTTGCAGACGTCTCCGGTAGGAAATACAAGGCGACCTCTGACCTTTCTGTGTTTTAGTCCAATCCATTTATATTGTCTAGTGGTTCAGGGGTGTCAAACATGCGGCCCGGGGGCCAGAACGGCGGCCCGCGGGCTTGCATCCAATCTGGGCCCCCACACAAACAAACAAATTCTGTTGAAACATGCGGGGGAAAATGGGAAATAATATTATAAAGTTATTGGCCTAAATATGTCAGATCCTAGCTTCGTGTAAATGCCTAATTTCATTAGTTTTATAAAGGTAGAAGCTGTTTAGTGCACAGAGAAGACATCTTTAATCATATCAAAAGTATTTTTTTGTTAGTCCGGCCCCCCTCCGAGTCGCACTTGGTCTGTTCCGGCCTCAACCTCAAATGAACCTCAAACCCAGGTACTTATATTCCTCGACAATGTCTACCTCGGTCCCCCTGATGCTGACGGTTTCGGGTGAGTCGGTTGCTTCCTGAAAACCACCACCAACTCCTTAGTCTTAGAGATGTTGAGTTGCAGGTGATTTAGTCCACTGAGCTGGATTGGTCATTTGGTGTGGGATTCTGTGTGGATGTTCAGGTCACAAACTCAGACTTTCCCGCCACCAGCATTAGCATTAGCACTAGCGGTCTAGCCCACTTGGCAAGAGGAAACCACAGCCAATCCCTATGGTCCAGCAGGCGTTAATCTTGTGTTTTTCTTCGGTGCAACTTGAGCCCATTACACACACGACACGTTAAACACTACTAGTGCTTGTGCTCCGCAGTGAGAGGCTAAGCTGACATGTCTGATGACGTGTTCAGCCTGATGAATCAGCTGAACCTGTCACTACAGGTCACACAACGCCCACATGTTTCCCAGCTTGTCGGAATATCTTGAGGATTCAGAGTGGCACACACTGTGATCAGTTACAGCACTTCCTTACTACTGCCACAGTCTCAAATGAATGGAGACCATGTGGCGTGTCCAGGCTAATTTAGTAGGGACGCAGGGCACACCAAATAACAACGTTGTGGATAATGTGTGCAGTCTAGGCTTACTTCACAAAATGAAAAATCGGACAATCTGACAATCAGTCCTCAAACTAGGACAATAAAGTATTTGACTGATTACCCCCCTCCCCCAACACACCCTTCTCTGAGACCCATTTCCTAACCTCAAACCAAAAGGACCATATATTGATCAATATGGAAATTCTGGTTGTTCTATGTTTGTTCAAATCTTTCATCCCGTCTTTCATATGCAGATTAAGCCTGTGTCAAGATGGTTTCTCCAGCCAACCACAAAGCCTAAACATTTAGATCCCTGCGTCTTGCGTTGACATGCTAATAACCATCAGGCTGGGATCTGGAATCAGCTGGCATCTGGCATCAGACCTACTTGACGAGTAGTTATATACATCGCCACATTTAATCCAGTTTTTTCTATTTTTTACTTTACTTACTTTACTAAAGCAGATACACTAAAAACTGATTTGTAGATATATGTTCTATGAGCATGTTTTACTGAATCATTCCATGATACCAAACTATTTGAAACTGTTCTGTGCTTGCCTGGAAAACATGTATGAATATGAAGATGAAGATTTTGCATGTGTTTAGCACGTGTTCGAGCTTTATTATATAAATAGCATAGTGTGACGCACTTACTTTAATGATCTGGTCAAATGGCCTCACAATTATTTTTCCATACAGAATAAGGCGTCATATAGTGACCCTGTACTTAATCTTGCAATATACTGTACATGTGACTCATGCTTAATTAATAGGTAGCCAGTGAGAACATATTAGTGTATACGCGAATGGCTTGAATGAGTTTAGCAAGCTATATGGAGATCACCAGTGGTTCGTGAGATCAGATTAGACGTAATAAGCTGCTTTGAGTTGAAAATAGAATCGATAAGAAGTGGAGCAGACTCGGCCAGAGTTAATGTGGTCTGGAGAAGAGGCAGCATCTCTTGATGACGTCTAGCAGCGCCTTCAGTCGGAATCTAACAATTGATGAACAATTGATAAAAAGGTACGCTGTTTTTTTATCTGCATTCATTTGGTGGATTATTTTAAGATTCCTTAAGAAAGGTTAGGACATTAAAACAGGAACTAAGAATAATTACAACACCCCATAATGACAAATGTTGACACAACATTTGCTGCTTATCATTTAAGGTCAAACACATTTCTTTACTGATAGCAAATGTATTACAAGAGGCATAACATATTGTCTATATACTGTATATTGATACAATTAGTATTTCTCTGAGAATACTGTATATGGCATATAGGAAGTATGTATGTAGGAAGAACAATATGAGCAATATTTGCCACCAATGTCCCATCACCTAACTCATACACACCAAGGCCTATACAGAATGGTATAGGTCAACTACATAAAAAAATAAAAAAGATAAATTACATAGATGCTAGATATCAACAATTGATTGCTCCCTGCTTTTAAAGGCACCTTCAATTGTTTACTTGTTTAATCTGCCATCTGAAAAACAAAATAGTCTACATTTTCAACTCTAATATTTTTTTGCCGACCTCCAAAATTGATAGGCCCTTGAGTAATAAGGAGGCAGTGGGGAAAACTGCTGACATGAATGACCTAATTCTCTGGGTTTTAGAGCGTGCTACAGCAGAGGCAGGCCTTGCTGCACAGGACAGCAGAATGAGCAGAAGAGGACGGAGGCGGAGCAGCAAGAGGCGGAAGAGCTCGAGCAGCAGTAAACGTGAGCAGCTTTGTGGGATGACCCTCCAGTACAACATGCAGGTTAATCACCGAGCGAGGTTGTTCAAGTTCAATCAACGTATTGCTTAAGCTGTCGGCCCCAATCAAGGCATCGCTTTTAAGCTATCGGCCCCAATCAAGGCATCGCTTTTAAGCTACCTGCCCCAATCAAGGCATCGCTTTTAAGCTATCGGCCCCAATCAAGGCATCGCTTTTAAGCTATCTGCCCCAATCAAGGCATCGCTTTTAAGCTACCTGCCCCAATCAAGGCATCGCTTTTAAGCTATCTGCCCAATCAAGGCATCGCTTTTAAGCTACCTGCCCCAATCAAGGCATCGCTTTTAAGCTATCTGCCCCAATCAAGGCATCGCTTTTAAGCTATCTGCCCCAATCAAGGCATCGCTTTTAAGCTACCTGCCCCAATCAAGGCATCGCTTTTAAGCTATCTGCCCCAATCAAGGCATCGCTTTTAAGCTATCTGCCCCAATCAAGGCATCACTTTTAAGCTACCTGCCCCAATCAAGGCATCGCTTTTAAGCTACCTGCCCCAATCAAGGCATCGCTTTTAAGCTATCTGCCCCAATCAAGGCATCGCTTTTAAGCTATCTGCCCCAATCTAGGCATCGCTTTTAAGCTACCTGCCCCAATCAAGGAATTGCTTTTAAGCTATCTGCTCCAATGTTTGATTACGTTCCATGTTATTTGTTATTATTTGTTTTTATTGTTTGTTTCACAGAGAGCACCAAAAGAAACTCTGTTTTTAAAAAGGATAAAGACAACTTCAATAAATCAAGTGTACACTTTTTTCAAAATGACAATGCTTTGTCAGTGTCGGCGGATGAAGAGGACAAACAGGACGGCATACCGAGCACAGAGAAAATAATTACACTAGATAGTGACAACATTTTCATCGGCGAACAGATCAAAGAACCAGAAGAGAAAAGGTTGAGGATTGTCACATCTGTTGCTGTCGACAACCTCAAAGACTCCAAGTCCCCCAAAATCATATTTCAGCAAACTCAAGAGCCAATCTTCAAAGATTCACAATGTGCAACATTTGCAATTACCAACATCATTAAATTCAATTGCAATGGCTCAATCATAGAGAATCAAAACCTGAGTGGAGACAGCAGAAATACAAAACAAGACACAATACATTACAACTTTAGCTTTGGCAATGTATGTGGTCAAAAAGATGCAACATTTGGTCTACCAGCTGGATGTGAAACCTGTTGCCAAGAGTCGTATTGTAACACCAATATTACACTAGCAAGTCGGTCACCCAGCCCACCACCAAACTCACATTTCTCACCTCAAGGGAGAACTATGTCTAATCACACAGACTTTAGTACTAGTGACCAGTCCTGGGACATACCCCCACCTAATGAGTTTCCAGACATGATCCAAGATAACTCCTTAGAGGAGCTAGCAGAAGACCTGGCTTCTTTTAATATGGGTACGGATAGTTC
Organism: Coryphaenoides rupestris; assembly: GCA_002895965.2. Lineage (NCBI taxonomy): Eukaryota > Metazoa > Chordata > Actinopteri > Gadiformes > Macrouridae > Coryphaenoides > Coryphaenoides rupestris. The sequence goes on from PIJE02000059.1 coordinate 343,627, forward strand.
CTCCTGTAAAAAGCTAAATCATTTCCACTGCACACATGAAATGGACATGTATGACCAATTATCTGGTTGCCTGGAATACCTACATGAAGGAGAAGATAGTCATACGGCATCACCTTTTTTTGATCAGTTCTCAGAATCGGACAACTTCGAACCGTCGTTCATGAGACCTTCCTTATCGATAAGCAGGTCAAGCTTTACGATGGATTTCGTGAACAAGCATGAGCAGAACGCCTGTTTTCGAAACAATAGCGTGTCCACCTTTCAACATGCATGTCCTATAAAGAGAAAGAGACGCCAGACTTACCCAGGAACGTCAGACTCGGCGTTGTGTACGATGCAAGAGGATCTCTTGCCTTTTAGGGAATTCTTTTCCTCAGGGACGATCTCATCTTTAACAATGCAGTCTCTTCCACTTCAGGCTGAAAAACTTGCAACATTTTGTCAGGAAGATGGTACTTTTTCTCTCTTTGGAACAGACGTACGACAAAGCTCAATATATGAAGGTTGTTTCGAACCAATCTCAGGAAATCCAAAATACCAGATGGACAGGCAACACAATGTCAACCAGTTTGACACTGAAACATCAGAGAAAACATCTGAAGTGGCCTTTGAGGTGAACATTGAATGTCGGCAACAATCTCAGGATCTCAGTCAGACATCAGAGGTTGTGGAATGTCTTTGCGATCCAAGATCTCCTAAAGGGAAGACTCCTGGCGATCCAGTGGAACAGAGTGGTGTCACAGAGAGTGGTTTTGAAGGAGAGCCACTGAAGCGAGTATGTCCCAGTACAGGACCTGTTGCTGGCAAACAACCTCAAAGTGCTTTGGTTATACAGGTGATCCCCCCGTCGCCCTGTGGGTCCGACGACACACAGGGGGAAGGTCCACGCAAATGTGTCCGAAACAGAGTCTCATGGGGCAACGTCGAGCAAATGCCAGCCGGTCAGGATGGTGTCATGTCCACACTGCCTCACTCAGGCTTGACCGTTAGATCTGACAGAAGAGGCCTGCATACCAATCCACAGTCTGGAACACAAGCAAAGGATAACCAAGACCTAACTTCCACAGAAACCTCTGTTTCACCTGTATCAGAGAGGGGTGACCTCGGTTCACCAGAGATGAAGGATTTACAAAAGGAAGTTCCACCGACTTCTAGTCCTGTTCTATCACACGGTATTGACGAAAAAACAATACAATGTTGTTCAGACAGAGAGCGAGTAGACATTGAGGATCGAGAATGTTCTGCAAATACCACACTGACTCATGCAAATGAGTCATGGATGGATCAAGAGTCAGAAGGAAAGAGAAAGAAGGTCTGCAAAACTGAAAAATTGGAAAAACCCAATGTCATCAAATGTAAGTGGGTCAAGCTAACATTTTTTTGTTAGTTTGTTTAGCACCACATATATTATATTAATTTCATGACGTATTCTGCAGCTTCTTCAGAGTCAAAGGAGCATCTGAAACCCACCAGCCATAGTAACTCGGACAGCACAGGTTCCGACCACTGGGCCACGAGGCGCAAAGCCTTCAAGGAGAGCAGGCAGTGGAGCTCTGCAGGAGGCGGCTCTATAACTAGTGACATCACAGAGGAGTCAGGTATACGTCCATATTGATGTCAAACAGTTATCTTATTATTAACCCTTACCCCAATTGTGTTAAATGTTTGTTATTTTCTCATTCTAGACCAATAGGATAATTATAGCTAGGAATGATAAACATATTGGAGCTATATTTCCCCTTATGACCATGTCACCAGTCCTGAGACTTATGTAGCAAACACAACTATCAAACCAATGTCATTTAATCAGTAAATACTGACCTCATACCGCAAGCTAAAGCATAATTGTTCATATGTCCTAGGTCATACTATAAATAGTGTTATATTATTTATATTATTTACTTTATAATTTTCCCCTGTTCTAGTATTCGATGACACACACTCCATGGATATGACTTTGCGCAACATTGAGGAGAGAGGTTTTTATACAGCAACGTTTCACTGCACTGCCTGGATTTACAACGGAGATAATGCCACTTCAGGCACTAGTGCTACTCTCAGTACTAGACCTCGGCCTGTCTCAAGTAAGATAATGTTTTCTGCACGTTTCTAATGAAAATATTGATTTGGCTGATTCATTTCTAATGTAAATATTGATTTAGCTGGTTAACATCATGAATGAACAATTCAGCCAGATTCAAGCAGACGTTTCATTAGCGTGTCTGTTATTTTGTATTAGGCATATCTGACTTCCATATTCCACTTTAATTACCATAGACCATGTAAACCATGGAGTTAGACTGATGATTGAATAATTCCATGATCCTTTTGTTTGTTGGCAATGTTTTTATTTCTGTGATTTCTTTGATTTCAATGACATTTTGACCGATTTGACCAATTCCATTTTATCATTTTGGTAATTTAAATCCCATTTAAATCCATTGAATTAAACTGTTGTATATTCAACAACAATAACAAGTTGTATCAATTACAATAGCATTCACTGTACACTGTTTGTGCACACTGTACACAAAGTTTCACATCTATTGTTTTGAAATAATGATTTTTCTTTCAGTCCGTGAGAGAACTGTGAAGATCAGTAAGGGTAATGGAGAGTATCCTTGGGGCTTTCGAATCCAGTTCACGAAACCCATTGTAGTCACTGAAGTTGACACAAGTACGTTGATTTGAGTCATTCCAGTGTTTTCTTTTTTTGTCTTGCCATAATGATTGAAGTGGCATTCAAGTTGTATGCTATTCCATAACGTCATTACATTGCTTATTACAACGTAATTACCTGTAATTACACTGGAACATGACGCTGTAATGTAAAGTGTAAGCCCACATTTGGGTAAACTATGGTTATGGGAGTCAATCACTGTGAACAAGCTCTTCTTTCTCATTGTTGTTGTTCCAGACGGTGCGGCTGAGGAGGCAGGCCTGATGGTCAGAGACTATCTGCTGGCTGTAAATGGAACTGACGTGTCCAGTGTTCCCCACTCTGAGGCTGCCGAGCTGGTCAGGCAAGGTGTGTGTCCTCCGGCTCACAGTATGGACAAAACAAGTCAGCAGAATATCACACTGCAGTACAGTTTGGTCTTGCCATGTCGGAACTCAATATCAAATGTATCATGACAAACTCATATGTTCCATGTGATTAAAGTTACATTTCCACATATTATTCATTCACTGTAACCTTTGTAATGGTTGGTGGTTCTGCCCGGCTGGTAGAACTCTCTACATCGATGGCTCCTGAGATCTCATCTGCAGCACTAGACATTAGGTGTCTTGCTCAGGGACACCTTGACACTTAGTTAGGCGGAGCCCGGGGATCGAAACCAGCAACATTCCTGTTTCCAGACAACCACTCTTACCTCCTGAGCTACTGCCGCCCATCTATTTACATGCATGCTCTGGTTGTGCCAATTCCGTAGGCCCTGACATTTTGACCTTGCTCATTGGGTCGGACATTGCCCGCAGTCCTAACACGCCAAGACCAGCGTGCCGTGGTTATCTCCACAAACGCACCCAGACTGGGTTCATCAAAGGTTGGAGGAAGAGATGGTTTGTTCTCACGCACGACTGCTGCCTGCACTACTTCCGGCACAAACGGGTGAGAAGTTCAGAATCGTCTGCACGAAAATATGTGCCTCTCGGTCTCAGAGGGACCGTGTACTAACCTTTATATCTTGACAACATTAATTTAAGGATGAGGGGAGGAGAGTTGCATTGTCAACAGTGAAGCTGGAAGGGGCAGAGGTCGCGGCCGATGTTTCTCTTGGAAAACCCTTTGTGATCAGATGCTGCCCACAGCCTGCAGACCGAGTGTACTTCTTATGTGCCACCTCGAACCAGGAGATGAAAAGGTAGCTGCCTATTTATAAAATAATTAGTCCTGCATGATCAAGATGTCTGTTTGGCTTTGGTGCAGCTCCATTGGGAAAACAAATCTTCCGCCATGATTCACAAAGCTTTTTTTGTTGTTGTTAAAGGTGGCTTGAAGCAATGGTGAATGCGACGCAACCAATTACACAGGTAAAATAACAATTTCCACTCATATTTATACTTTGTAAAATTTGTAATTTATTTATTTCTAAGTAGCTAAATGGCTAAATTATATGTATTATTAAAGAAATCCACCACAAACAAACAGTATAGCAATATATATATATCAATGTACAGTATTCTTCTCCTCCAGACACTGCATGGGTGGATTAGCATGGATTTCAAACGACACTACCTAACCTCCTCTATATTGAGGCTGGAGACTTTGATATTAATCTCTTAATTAACTCTCGTGTCTCAGAACCACGTGTGGGTGGACGTGACGAGACACAATTCCAACTTACCTCCGCTAGCTGTCAAGAGCCCCGAATGTCTCGGATTGCTGTATGAAATGGACAAAAACAAGGACATGTCAAGGCAGCTTTACTGCATTCTCAAAGATGGCTGCCTCTACTTCTACAAGAGCATCCGCTCAACCCACGCGCTCGGTACGTTGGCTTGCTCACTACTAGAAGCAGCTATAAACGTCTCAGAAATATGAAAGGTTTGGGAAAGATTCAGTTGCTGATGACTCTGGTTGTATGTGCCTGCAGGTGGGATGTATCTTCATGGCTACACAGTCAGGGAGCAGCCCATGGGATCAAAGAAATCTACTATTGAGTTGAAGCCTCCATCGGATGAGTTCAAAACATTTTACCTTTCCGCAGAAAACCCTAATGAAAATAAACGGTGAGGGGTTAGGTAGTCATACTTATATGATGCACTCATAATGATATGTGTATATTAATGATTGTGTTGATGTTGTTACAGATGGATTGAAGCGATGAAAGTGTCAATAAACAAGTGGCAACCATTGCACTGGGCAATGCAGAGCTACACGAGCCAAACGCCAGAAGAGACTAAAATGTGAGGAGCCTCAGGAGAGGACCTGTTGCTTTCCTTACTGTCAGATTGTAGACGCGTGGACGTGTTCTGTTTATACATGGATTGTTTTTCATCTATAATCTGTCCTGTCAAATAAGACTAGAATGCATTGATTTTTGGTAGTAGTAGTAGTAGTAATAATAATAATAAGAAGAAGAAGAAGAAGAAGAAGAAGAAGAAATTAGGTTTTGTACATTTTTCATTCATAGGTAAATTGGAACAAGTTACCCAACTTCTAGTATAATGCTTAAGGTAGATTTTGTTTTTATGTACATTTTTCACTGCTGCTTTTTATACTTGCTTTTTCCTTAAGATTTTGAATACATTCTTCATTTCAAATAATGTTGAACAAAAATGCATAGCTGCAGTGAAAAGTTACAATTAAGTTCCTTGAAGTTCAAACATTTCATTAATTCTGTAAATCTGCACTGCATTAAATATTATGATGGATTTGTTTGGCTCAACATTACAGTTATATAAATAATAATATCATATTCTGTATGCATTGCCCCTTTGTACATTTTAATTTGCTGTATGTTTTTTATATAATTGAGAAATGTTGACCATCACCATCACTTTGCCTTTGTACTATATTTGATACTTCTAATGCTACTCTATTTATTTTTTATTTTATTTTTGTATCATGTATTTATAGTTTTTTATGTTACTCATCTACAATTTGTAATGTCTGACATGGCGTGGTGATGGTGAGTATTACAACAACAACATCAACAAAGATCAACATATACATCGTGATAGATCAAGATACAGGCAATAAAAAGTAATGTTGTGTGGTCACCAGGTCAGTAAAAGTGGAAGCAAATATGAAGGTCAAAGTCGCTGAAAGTGATGTTGTCGTTATGGCCGTTAGCCCTCCCCTCCCTCCTCCTCACATCACCACATAAAGGGTCCTGCATGACTCCTGTCTCTTTTTCCTGCTTTCCGGCAGCTTTCTTATCTTTGTTTTCTTCGGCCATTTTATTTTCGCTTGCCATGTTTGGTTGTGTAAGCTGTTCCCGGGAGCGCTGGAATTCTCAGTCAACACTGAAATCCTGTTGGCTGCCCTTGAATGCGCAGAGAGAAGACCATTTTCAAATTTTTCATCAAAGTGTAGTCGAGCTACCTATTTGTTTACTCCCATGAGCAAAACCAAGTCAACGAACGGTAGAGGGTCATCCAAGTTCTTGATTGAATGTAAAATACAGATTTTTATTTGCTGAACAATAAAAGTGCTTTTATCATTATGTTTTTTGTTCTTTTCATTCTCACATTAAACTACACAAAACATGTAGTTTAGAAAACGTACAACAAAGCTGTACGCCTTATGTGATTGAATGTGCTTTGAGTGGTCATCGTCAAGGTTGAAATTGTTTGAACTTGGAACGTAGCAGCAATGTGTAATAGGCGGTCCAGGGCAAAGTCAATTCTAGGTCATAAAGCATTACATCTCATTTGGAGTGGAATGGTGCTTGTCCGATAAAAGTTGTTCCACCCTCGATAATGCATCATGGGCCCCATCACTGATGTGGATGCATCTTTGCATGGATTTCCTTTAGGAACTGTAGGCTTGGTTCCCGATGACATGACCACAATCAACTGTCTTGGCACAACATGCAGCGAGGACAGAAGACATGAAGCATCATTGTGCTTCAATATATTACAATTCTTTAAGTGTTCTGATGATTTAGAGGCCCTTTCTGAATATGCAAGGACAGGCCTGGCCAAGCCGCGGCTCTTTGTCTGGTTTCATGGCTCTTACGTTCATATCGAATTTTGTGTTTTTTTTAGGGCTGTCAAAGTTAACACGTTATCACAGATATTGCGCCAAGGATGCGCAATGACGCTACCGTGAGGCGCGCGACTCTCCGAGTCAGTGTCTCCCGGGGGGTCCGTTAATTCACGGTTCTGATGGGGGGGGGGTCCGTTAATTCGCGGTTCTGATGGGGGGGGGGGGTGTTAATTAACTAGATAAGACTAAGAAATATTGTTGGTGTGTGTGAGAGGAAGAGATGGGGAGATGTTCACGTGTGTATGATGTGGCTCTTTGCAGTAACACAGTAAAAAAAATTGTCTCTTCGTCTCTGACTGGTTGGCCACCCCTGTGCAAGGATATGGTAAAATGTCAGGTACATGGGGACTTCCAAGTCTAGCTGTGCAGGACCCCTGCATACCAAAGCCAGTTCTTACTCAGTCAGACAGGTTTCATGTCCACTGAGTATGAGTCATTGGCCTTCAACAGCCCTTATTATTGGTAAAAGGGATCGAGAAAATGTAGTTAGTTTGTTCAGGCAGTCATCAGTCATCCTTAAGTAGTCTGTAGCTCATGATGGGTGGTGACTTTAATTGCTGCTCCTCTTCTAATCCCTTCACTCCAAATCTACCACAGTCATCCAAATGTTCATGGACAATATGCTGAAGCTTGCTGAGTCCTGCTCTCTAACAGTATTCTCCCTCCCTCTGTCCATCACTCATTCTCACTTATCAATTTATTTCTGTTGGATCATAGGCTCTTTCAACACTGCTCTTTCAGCCCTAATTTCATATCTGACTATGCAGACGTATGAATGGACCTTGTGATTTAATAGTACATGGCTCAGTATATAGCATTTATAATTTTCATAAACACAGATATAATTAAGTAAGTAATTGGAAGTAAATTTATTTTTTAAACCTTTTAGATCTCAAATCTGACCGATTTACAAATTTAATCAATCATAAATATTGTGTTTTACATTTGATTGCCTCAAGGCCTTATGATACCCTCCACAGTAGGCATTTGAACATATACAATTGCTGATCACCACTTTCCTTGAATTTTGAGTGGTTTAGTCAACTTTGTAACACCTGTGGTGTTCCCGGTCAAAAATGACCACCATAGGAAATTAATGGTTAACACTAGATTATGTTCATCCATCAGATAGAAAACATCCCCATACACACCCACACATCCACAACCACAACCCCCCCCACCCACACACACACACACACACACACACACACACACACACACACACACACACACACACTCCCACATGAACCACACATTTCAGACTAAACAATTAGGTGTTTGTTATGGGAACACATCTCTTTCCCGTGCTATGTGCCCATCCCCCCACGTGAACCACACCTTCCAGACTAAACAATTATTTTAAGAGGCACCTGAAGAACAGGCACCTGAGGTGACATTCCAGTCAAGAGTGGCAACTTGCTCTGGTATTCATCCTCCCAGGACAGTGGAGGCAGACCAAGAGTGGAAAACATCATAAGGATGACGCCAGGGCCAACACGGTATGCAACATCTCATGTGGATGACATCAAGTCCAGCTTCCAACTCTTTTTTTACCAAAGTCCATTGAGAAAATTATACTGGACATGACAAACATGGAGGGGAGGCGTGTGTTTGGGGACACGTGGAGAGCATTGGACCAGGTAGACCTCCAAGCGTACATGGGTCTGTTGATTCTAGCAGGAGTATATCGGTCAAACAATGAGGCTACAAGAAGTCTGTGGGATGCGGAGTCCGGGAGGCCTATATTCCGGTCAACTATGTCCTTACAACAGTTTCATGTCCTCTCAAGAATGATCCGATTTGATAACAGAGATACACGACCTTCTCGCTGGCGAAGCGACAAACTGGCTGCCATCAGGAATGTTTGGGACAGGTGGGTGGAGCGCCTACCACTGATGTACAATCCAGGCCCTGAGGTGACAGTCGACGAGCGCCTGGTCCCTTTCAGAGGTCGCTGTCCCTTCAAGCAGTACCAAGCAAACCTGGCAAGTATGGAATCAAGGTCTGGGCAGCATGTGATGCCAGGAGCAGCTATGCCTGGAATATGCAGGTTTACATGGGGAAACCTATTGATGGAAGGCCAGAAAAAAACCAGGGCATGCGTGTTGTGATGGACATGACAGCCGGTCTCAAGGGGCATCATATCACATGTGATCACTTTTTCACGTCATATGCGCTTGGTCAGGAGCTGCTGAAACGAAAGCTCACCATGGTGGGGACAGTGAGGAAGAACAAGCCTGAACTTCCCCCTGCACTGGTGTCGACCAGAGGGAGAGAGGCACTCTCATCAACATTTGCTTTTACTACTGTTCCCAAGAAGAATAAAAATGTCATCCTGATGAGCACGCTACACAAAGACGCCACTGTCAGCACCACAGAGGACAGGAAGCCCCATATCATCCAGGACTACAACAGCAACAAAGGAGGCGTTGACTGCCTTGATAAGGTAATGTATATTTTTCATCTATCAAGCATTTTATTTTACTTTTATTCATGTAAAACATTGCATTTTTGTGCAAGACAGATTCAATATTGTTTCCAATCTCTTATTTATTGTTTCTTTCATTGCAGCTTACTGGTACATACACCTGCAAGCGAATGACAGCCCGTTGGCCTGTGGCGGTGTTCCACAACATCCTGGATGTGTCTGCATGTAACGCATATGTGGTGTGGATGGGGATTGACCCAGCCTGGAATCGGGGGAGACTCTTCAAGAGGAGACTCTTCCTGGCAGAGCTTGGGAAAGCTTTAGTGACTCCTCTAGTTCAACGGCGCCAGCAGCACCTTCCCCGCACACCAGCCTCTGCCAGTCTGGTGAGGAGTCTGCAAGCCCCAGCCGCTGTCCCAGCCGCTCCCCCCCAACAAGGACAGAAAAGGAAGAGATGCAAGCTCTGTGCCCCTAGAGACAATACAACAAGACTTACATGCTACAAATGTGATGCCTACGTTTGCAAGACACACTCCGCCCTGATTGTACAATGCCACTCCTGTGCGTGAACACACACACACACACACACAGACAGACACACACAGAGTTGAATTCATGTTGATGTTCTGATGTTCTGTGAATTTGGTCTCTGTTTTCTCTCTTTTTACAATAAATGTTAATTTTGGAATACATTTTCAGTGTCTATTCTTTGTATATTCACTGCAGTTATTCATGTTAACCACTAGTTTGAGACATTGTTTACAGCTTAAAAAGGTGTTAAATAAAATTTGGTGATGATTAATTGTGTGATTTTTGTGTTAATGTAACAGCAGTTAAAACAGACACCAAAGAAAGTGGGGAGAAACAAACACAATAGGATTGTTAATAACCCCTCCCCTTCTAAACCTCCAGTGCTATCCCAATCGGTGGAGTGTAGTGGCATTACCCTACTCAGTTACTGGGGAGGATAGGGAACTTTTTAACTTGACAAACCATGTCTTCATGTTATAATAGGTTTACAGGAGCCTTGGTAACTGGCATGTCGGTTGTGGCATTGGGGCCACTCTGTTCTTCCATTACTCAAGTCTATTGTGAGAAGTGAGAAGATATTAATGAGTTACAAAGAAAGTTTGAAAGAATTATCCAATAATATGCATGTGTGGTGTTTGAGACTGCTGTCAGTTTTTATTTCATGAATGTGTTTTTTTAAGGACCACTATTCAGAAACATCTAAATGAATGATATCAACTGGGGATAAATCTCAGACAACATTTCTCAGGTTAAAATCTTAATAACACAATAGGATAATCCGATAAGATGCCTCACTGCCTGTGGATTGCCCAGTGAGTCCTGGTCAGAATATGCACACACAAGTGATTTGTCAGTGTGATCAATGGAAGGACAACCTAATGAAAACAAAACCCTAAAAGCTGAACGCTTACCCTTGATAAGAGCATGCATGGAGAACAGGTGCCACACCTGACTACCCTGAAGTAGCCTCACCTTCAAAGACAATGCTGGACACGCGCCACCGCCATGCCAGCCCCTCTCCCAGGGAGCGGGGGATCCACCGATGGGTTGAGGAACCTCTCTTTACGCAACCTTCGCTTGTGGTGGTAACGACTTCGGCTTGTCGATGGGAACATCTGCCGGAAGCAGAGCAGCCACAGTGGGGATGTGCACCCCATGTCTTAAGGCCTCGCACAGCATAAAGCCACAACGGCCTACAAACAGCCGAAAGCCACAGGACAAGGCATGCTACCGGCTCCCCGGCGAGGCCTCAACAGTCAGGGGGCAGACAGACGCGTACATACGTTGAGATGTTGAATGCAGGCGTAACGACTTTGGTAAATCCTTGCAGAAGGTTGGACTGTGTCGGTAAACCACCTGTTACACAGGGCTATTTTTATATACATCAGTTGTGAGACAAACTCCCCTCCACATGGGCTAGATGGTCTAACGGGTACAACGGCTGTTTCATATGCATGCAGCTTCAGGAAATGTACATAGAAGATTTGAGGAGAATTTGTAGGGTTTCGACATGAAGGATTTTTGTGTAGATTTTTTTCCTTGATTGTGTATGTGCCACAAATCAAATGAAAGACCAAACATAAGATTAATCAAACCCTTTTTTTTATCCCCCTCATCCAAAACATGCAAAGATAGTTCCAAAACATTAGTTGTGCTTATTCAGATGTCATTGTGGAAAGAAAGGCTACAGCCTACTGCCATCCATGAGCTTGTACGGAATGTTCTTAGCATTGTTATCAGCAATGTCAATAAGTTGCAAAGTGCATACAAGTGGATATAAGCCATCTATTTCTAAGAAGTCAAAAGTATAACCGTCGAATATAGTATATCATAGTATAGTATATCATTTAGTAAATCAAAATGTTGTGCTATTCCTAATGGCTTCTTAATAATTCTTATGTGGCCAAAAGCACACACACAAAGTGTTTGTCTTTTTTCGTTTAGCCCACCCCTCCTTATTCACACCTGTTTATTCTGGGTCATTCTAAGGCTGCTAACTACTGGGCTTCTCCCTCTGATATAAGCCTATTGTAAAGCATTCAGACTCAACAATAGTGGCTCCTTACTCTTGTACAGTCTGCCTCCATCATACTTCGTTCATTAAGTCATTCTAGATCATTCTGAAACTGGCATATTCCTACAGAGTCGTTCTCAGGGTTAGGACGTTTTGTAGATCGGCTTGAGTTTTCTCACTCGCTCGGGTCATCAAGAGGCACTTTCTCAATTTGTTAAATACGACCATTTTTAAATCAAGAGTTGGCAACACAGCAAAAGCAAAATAACTTAAAGGCCCATAGCGTGTCACGTTTGACATACATTCGTGAGCTACAAAGCACTTCCTCTAATAATTAGTCAAACCTGCCTAGGCTGTATTTCTAGTCATATTTTATATTTTTTATTCATATTTATATTTACAACTAGTCTCCTGTGGGCACCACCGTTCTCTCTGATCCCTCCAAAACATTCAAACTTCAGAATTTAAAAAACGGGACATAAAAGTATGTATGTACATTAGAATATATTTAATATACATTATTGGCAATAACAACCATACAGTATGTTTTGGTTATTGGGTAGGATATGACTACAAGTACATGCCGTATATATATTATTGTAATGTGTGTTGAGTTTTAAAGGGCCCCTCATTTTACCACCAGATGTGTTCCAAAATCTATCTATCTATCTATTGTGACATCACACATGGGCGTGTCTACTCACAGGTAAGAATTTACAGATTATACCTGCGGACCGATCTGTATAGCCACCTTCTTCCAGCAGGTCAGACATGTTGGGGGGGGGGGGGACGGGACAAGTGGTTGCCAAATTAGGCCCCAAATTAGGCCCCTAAACTTGATGGAAATTATTGGCATATTCTCTCAATTTTCTTTCAAATTAGTTGCCATTTAAAGAGGAACCTCACCACATTTCAACCTTATCTCCATTTATCCACATGAGGGGAAGTAGTGTGAAAAAGACCGGCAGTTGTTGTTGAGGCTCTCTGAGTCTCTGGAGCGCAGATGCTAAATTGTACCGCGACTATCATTTGACAGAGTCGGGGGACGCAAATTGTAGCTGGGAAAAAGTAGTGGGGAAATCTGGGTGCAGGCAACATGGACGAACCAGTTGAAAAGCAGCAAAGTTCCCCTTTTAAGTAAAGAAGAAGGCTGCAAGAAATGGGGCAGCATTACTACGTAATCAGAGAATATCTTCATTTACTAAGCTCATGCATTACATGAATGTATTATGAGTACATTTTTTTGGAAACCGAAATCAAATCAAAAGAGAAAATTAATTTGTAAATTAATTTGATTGAACATTTAGCTACATTAGTGTCCAATGCAATTGCAAAGTATACCATCTAATGTAATTTAATCTAATATAATGGAGGTTTCCAAAATAATATTTACTCTGCCTCATTCTGGCACTCGTGTGTAGTCTACAGATTTACGCAACACATCACAGAAATGATTACTTCATTTGTATTGTTTTTCCAGCAACTGTTGCAGTGATTCACATAAGATTTGTTAGTCCGCATTAAAAAAAATATGCACGGTAACTCGCAACCGGATGCTCGTCATGGGCACTCTCTAGTCTAGATTGTTAATACAAAATAAACCGATCATTGTCTTTACATTTGCATTGGCAGGAGACTGCACTGAACACGGTGGTGGGAATCCTTCAACCATCACAGGAGCAGCCGTTGTCAGGGAGCTGAACAGCGTTGTCGGCCATCGCCGGTTTATTCCCCCTTGAAGTGAGGAGTCCGCTTCTCCTTGAAGGCAGCGAGACCTTCCAGTCGGTCCTTTGTTGGGATCACCTTGGAGAAAAACAACAACATCAACATCGACGGTGGTGTTCACAACAACAAGCCATTTAAAATATGATGCGAGATAAAAGGTATTCGTGGCAAGGTTGGCACTGAGAAATCATCGGTCATGGAGGAATATCATGCCAGGTACTTCTTTTCTCACTTTGCAGAATTGTCGTTGGCCAACGTGACCAGAAAGCAAAACAGCATAACATTACATGTCCATTATTTATGTGATTAAAACCACATGTTTTAATGTGAGAACATGAGTTAATTAAGTTTTACCCCACCCACTCATTCCAGTCTTTGAGAATGATACATTTGAACAGGGATCATAAATGACTATTATTTACGTATTCACTCATGCAGCAAATACCTGGGAATAGCAGGCCTCTTCAATGGCCAGTCCTGTAGATAAATCAACCTGCAGGGAGAAACAATGAGAGTTCCATCAGCCTGTCACCAGAGAACAATAGGAACTGAAACGCCTTGTTCCTGTGTGGAGAGTACGAGGAGGACTGGTGGGTACGAGGAGGATTGGTGGGCAGGAGGAGGTAATGTGCAGCATTTGGTTTCCTTTCAGACTCACTTTTTGATATAATTGTTATAATACTATACAATTATTAATATAGTAGAGTATTAATAATATAATATGACATAACACTGGAGCTATGGGAAGAAAAGACTACAATTACTACTACTGCTACAATTGCTCCTAAACACATCATCAGCACAGCTCTCTGGTGTACTGGAAGTGCACGACTGCTTTTGATCACTTCATTAGGGATGCGGATAAAAGGAGACTTAATATTTACTCTGGGCTCATCCTTTATACATATTGGGCTAATGAACACCTGGGACAAATTGAGCACACAAAATGAGCCCAACATGTTATGATGGCTTGATGGCTAATTTTCACTGACAGCCATACAGACAGCAAAGGAGTATTTCTGTTATTATGGAGTGGTAATCAAATCTTCCCACGTTCTGAGAACGAATAGATACATAAGCCATGTTTCCACCAGACATTTTCCACAGGAACTAGGAACCCTTGGAGGAACTCAATGCAGGACCAGGGTCTAAATCAAGTTCCAGGGTCATTTTTAACCCCCAAACCCGCATTTTTTACCGCAGTGGAAACGAAACAAACACAAAACAACAGATTGCAGGAAACTTTTAGTTCCTTGAAAATAAGTAGTTCCTGGGACTAAAAGTTCCGGATACTTTAGCCGGAAACAAGGCTATAGATTGAAACACATTGCCAAATCACAAATGTCTATACTTTTAGATGTGTAGCAAGGAAGGCAAGATGTTCTGTTCCCCAGACGGTACTTGCCTCTATACCCTGATTTATAGCCAACTTCGCCATCCTTATTGCAATTGGACCCTTTTGGAGGGAAAAAAATACATTAGTTAAGTATGTGAGGTAACAGCGAAAAGATTTTTGTTCATTAGTGAGTGTAGAAAGGATAATTATTACAAATGAAATATACAAACATGCCTGACCACTCCCCTTTCAGAGGACTTGGGGAGCTTGGTTTCAACTAACATGGTGTGACAGTGGCGGGTAATAGTTGCGTGCCAATGCTCATTTTTACTTTCTGTCTTAGCTTTTCATTGTAAAGTTCTCAGGCAGATCATTTTGTTGACTACATAAAAGCAATATTGTTACCATCACCCAACATTGAAAACATAAAAAATGCAAAATAATCTAACTGAATGTCAGGACAGAAGAAGTCAGCGTACCTGAGGGTTGAACTCGCGCGCTAGGTCCAGCGCGCGCAGGTAGGCCGCGTCTCCGCTGGGGTTCTGCTCCACGGAGTGGCTGACCAGGCCCAGGCGGCACGCCTCCACGCCATCCACCACGCGCGCCGCAAAGATCAGCTCCTTGGCCAGCGCTACGCCGATGCACCGGGGCAGGCGCTGCGTACCACCTGCAGAAAACAGCCAGTTAGCCAAGAGAGAACGTTTGCTGTCGGTAAGTAAGTAAGGGTTCGCTGAAACATGAGATAAGATAAGATCGAACTTTATTCATCCCGAAGGAAATTCTTGTGCCAGGGGTTGCTCAAAAATAACATAAGTAAATATAAGTACAAAAACAATACAATAATAAATGTATACAAGTGTATACAACAACAATAATTCTAAGAAACAAGTAAGTTGACTAGAATAGAAAAAATAAGTTGCCTAGAATACAAAAGTTAGCAGTGGTATTGAAAAGCACACAGAAAATAGAGAATATTGCACATGATGTTGAAAAGTACTATGGCAAATGATATTGAGAATGTAATAAGCAATAAGCAAGGGTTTGCTGAAACATAGAGGCCTTGTTTAGTGGGGGGGGGGGGACAATTTTCCATCACTTGGTACACCATTTCCGGAGTCCGGACTGGGCTTTTTGACAACACTTGCGTACATCTCTTGTACAACCGTTACCCTACTGTGTAGACGGAGACAACACTGCCATCTTGGCATGGGGGATCGCAACCATTTTCAAATTACGATTGGAAGAGAGATCCAGAGTGAGTCATGTAAACAGGGCCAAAGATAAACATTACTCTTGCCGTCGTGATTCGACACACTTCCAGGAAAGAAGTTAAACCGGATATTATCGGCTGAAATGCAAGAGGGGATTGGGGAGGTATGCGTGTCCTCTTGAGGAATTTACCTTATGGCAGCGAGCACGAGTCACGATTATGAACGCGACATACAATACACTGCGCCTTGTATGACACCCATTGCCCTCTGAACCGTCCCTGGAAGGAGGGATCCCCCACTCTGAGTTCCTTCTCCAGATTTCTTCCTTGTTAATTAAGGGAGTCGTTTCTTGCCCTTAGAGGGGCTATAGGGCTAGGGGGGTGTCATAGTCACATGGCCCACAATCATATGGCCTCTAAAGCCCTTTGAGACTGTAACTGTGGTTAAGGGCTATACAAATAAAATGGACTTGACTTGGACTATGACATAATGGCACAGTGACATCACTATGATTCAATTGTGCCGTTGCATACAACAGCTCAAGTCGAGTGTAGAATGTCCTTGTCTTCACACCAGGAGACGCGCGGTGCACTGATTAACATGGCAGCGTACTGGAAGCAGAAGCTATTGACATTTGAATGCTGGTTTTAAAAGCCTTAAAAAGGAAAGAAAAAGCAGCAACCATACCCGCTCCAGGAATGATGGCGAGTTTGGCCTCGACAAGACCCATTTTTGCATTGTTGGCTGAAGAAATGACACAAAGTCGCGAACGAATGTCAGTTGTGCAATCACCTCAACATGGGCCATCATATCATTCAAGAGGTACTTCAGAAAGTAATAGAATGAGGAATCCAATGAATAGCAAATCATCACCAGCATAATAGTTTATAATAAAATACAAAAAGAAGCTGTGAGAAATGATTTGTCAGAGAGTAAATGTATATGTACTCCATGTCTCTGCTGAAATGCCAATCTTATGCGTTAAGAAGAGCGACTTACATGAGACTCTGATGTCACAAGACAGGGCCATCTCCAGGCCCCCGCCCAACGCAGCGCCGTCGATTGCAGCGATGGTTGGCATTGGCAGATTGCCTACGGAAGAAATGGAGATCCGGTCAAGGTCACGGTGCAAATGAGAGCCGTTTGAGAGGAGACGGACGAACATGAGAAAGCTGACGCACAACACAGATTTCATAGTTTGTTGTCGGATGCGTGGTATGCTGTTTGCACAAATCTTTATTTACTTATTGTATAATTTTTTTTTCATTGTTTCACATTTGTGGATTTTAGAAATATGGGCCAGTAATATTTGCTCCATACGATGATATGATAGCAGGCAACAAGGACTTGAATCCAATTTGAATCCCATTTGAATCCCATTTGTCAAAGAAATAAATGCACCGAAAAATGACAGCGACTCACCTTTCATTTTAAATATTTGAATACAATTATTCTTCAAAACAACACACATCATGTTGTAGTATTGTGAACCAAGTCCTGAAGACAGACACACACACACACACACACATATACCTACCAAGTTCTGTTATGAGACCTCGTGCCTTGGACACAAACGGGCCGACTTCACTTTGATGCATCTTAGCCCGTTCTTTAAGGTCTGCACCTGTTGGCAAAGAAAACATAGGTCTCCGTGTTGGCAAACTAAAGCCTTTGTTATAAACAATCATATTTACATGATAAAGTAGGCCGATATGTCATTCTTAAGATTGGTTGATTAATGATAAAACAAAATACCCAATTGCCACATCAAATGTAAAAAATGCATCTTTACCTGCACAGAATATTCCGGGGACTAAACTGCATATAATGACACTTCGTACTTTATTGTTCTTTTTAACACTATCCACAGCGTCGGACAGCTGAAATAAAAACAAGTATTGTTATAACGCCGGTGTGGTAGAAAGACAATTACAACATTTTATATTTCAAAAAAGCTATCACTGATTATTTGAAAATACCTAAAGAAATGCAACTACTGAAAAATATTTGTAAACTATTTACTTAAAATGTGATGCTTTAAAATAATGTTTGAGTATAATATGTACAGTACAAGTCTATAAAGTACAGTACTTTATAGACCAAGTTCAAGTGAGTTAAGGCAACACCTACCAGTTTGACCAGGTTTTTGCTAAATTGCATTTTTTGATTTTGGTCTGTTGATTCCAAATACAACAATCCCTGAAAGACAAAAAGACAAAAATAAATGCAGGTTAAAAAGCAACATTTCCCCAAAAAGTCCCAACTTAATTTGCTTAAACAACTTAAAACAGTGTATCTCCATGCAATGCAAAGCTCATGATGTCCAATAAATACCTATTATAAGTGCTATTTTGATTATGGAGACACTACATTTGGAAAATGGCAATTGTACTTCCTTTTGTGCATGCATGTGTGTGTGTGCATATATATATATATTATATATATATATGTATAACACAGATTTTCAAGTTTCAAGTATTTTATTGTCACTTCACAGTTTACACAAGTATAAGCAGATCATTGTGCAACAGCAATAAAAGCCATTGCACTTGGGCTCCATTTTGAATGTGAAGCACCAAGTTAAGTTTAATTAGCAGGCTGATCACTGTGCATGTCATAGAGCAGCATATGAGATATATCTTATATACTTATTGGTATGCATTGGTGCAGCCAATGCAGGAGTTATCAGGCTGCTGCTGCTGCAGGTCCAGATGCAGAACTAGTCACGCACGCGCACACACACACACGCACGCACAACGCGCACACACAGACAGACAGACAGAAACGCACACACACACACACACACACATGCATGCGTTGTGTTTGTGTTGCTTTACCTGAGTCGTCTCCGTCTAAGTATTTAACTCGCCAGCTCGTCTTTAGCTTCGGAGCTTGTACGGACGTGCGGATCCCCCGGCGGCCGGACGAGCGCACGGCGCACCGGTCGCGACAACGACAGCAACACGACACGAGTTCAGATAAGCACCCGTCCTGCCAAAACATCTCATGTCTCCTGATTGGAAGCGTAACGCTTGCAGAACCAGTCTGCGTCCCCCCAGCACCGCCATACTGTCACTATAACGCACTGCTGCTGCTGCTGCTGCTTGACTTTCAACTTTGAACCTGTGCCGTGACGTGTGCTTAGTCACGTGACACCTCGTCCACCCCCCTCAGAGCTCTTGGTCCTCTTCACTGTTCCACTGTTGCTCTGGAAGGTGAACTAACATTATTGATGCTGTTAGGAGGTTCTCACACTGATCTAGGCTAAGGTCCCCTTGAAAAGTGTTTCTTTATTATGTAGGCCTGCTTATTGTGTAGCAATGCAGTAAACTACAGTAGACTACTGCAAGGTTTTGGGAACCCATTTTGTTTAAGAACCTGCATGACTTTTGGGACAATCGTCAATCTTTCGATTTCCCCAGTTTCAGACCATATTATACATCATTTTATTTCAGTAAAACGGATTTTATGCGGGCTAACCCACTATCCTAGTCACCTAAAACACACACACTGAACATAAGTGAGTCTTTAACATCTTTAACTGTCTGAATTCAGAAGATTGAGGAAAAATATATATTTTTTAAATGCACAGCTGTTAATGCGTCATTGATCCATGTATATTCTGCATTGCATAGTTACTTAGTAATGGCTGGGCTATTTAATTCAATCTTATTCTCGTTTAGGTTCTATTAAGTATATGTAGCATATACAGTAGGCATTCAAGAGACTTCAATGGTTTTGTGAAGACATTTATTACAAAAAAAAACCTTTACAAACAAACTTCAAGGAAAGCCATGACTGGCTAGGCTACAAATTGACATCTCCCCAAAGGATAAGTCAATTTACAAGAGCAACAGCATAACACAATCGATTTGAAAACGCAGTTTCACACAACAACCAACCAAACCCTGCAGCAGTAAGCACAGTGGAACATATGAACATATGGATCATATCATTTAGACGATTGTCCGCTGGCATCAGTAGACGTTTGAGTTGACTCTATGACCGACACTTGACACTTTGATGTAATTAGTCTTTTGAGAGAGGCAAAATTCCCGGACAGGTCCGAGAACCCCTGCTTAGGGAACACGTTTTCTGAGGCAACAGGCGCACCAGAAGATTTGTTGACATTTACGATAACCGGACTGGATACGACTGGGTTACGACTGATCCTGCTGTCCCCAGGGTGGCTTTCACAAAACCTCTCCTTGCCACGCTGAGGCCACTCCTCCGCTCCGAGGGGCCAGTCCTGAATGTTGCTCACTTGCACAGACAGAGGACTTGGAGACGACTGGCCGTACTCCAATGCAGAACCCTGAGACGTTGTTGTTGTTGTCGTTGTACAAAGCTCCCGGTTCAAAATGTCCATGCGAGGCGAAGACCTGCTCGGGGACTCTGGGTATTCGGGGTCGGCGGCCTCCAGTTTGATCCGGACGCTCCTGGCTTTGAGCCGAAGTTTATGAGGCAAGGCTGACGAAGTGCTGCTGTGATCCGGCACCTTGAGCGTGGAGACGATGACACCCCTGGGGTCGCTCGGCGCTGTCGCCGGCGCGGGCCCTCTGGGGACCTGCTGCTCGTCCTCCACGTCAGACAGCTTGCTCGGGGCCCCGTCGTCCGAGCTTCGTGGGGAGTTGCTAGACGACATGTTCATCTGCAGGAGGGACAGGGATTGGGAGTAGCCACCGGCTAGAGGACTGGACACGCAATTCCTGTACAGTTCGTATGGACTACCCCCGTCTTGAGTGTAGTTCCCAGTGTCAGACGGCTCCTTTTTGATCACCTCCGTTGTCCTGCCAAAACCGCCCTGGCTCGTCGTGGTCGTGTCGGCCAGCGTGACGTGGGGCGAATGTTTTATGACTGATATGCAACTGCTTCCCATGTGCAGAGGTTCCTCGATGTGCGGGGCGGCGTTGGCGCCTTGGCTCAAGTTGGGCGTGATGAAATCCCGGTACAGGGTGGCGGTGCACTGAGAAACCTTATGAATTTCCTGAGTGTACACATCCGAGCTCAAAAGCCCGAATTTCAGCTTCAAGGACAGCAGCTCCACCTTCAGAGAGGCATTCTCCTCCCCGAGGGCCATCAGCTTGGTTTCCAGCACCATGTCGTTGATGCGGCGCTTCTCCCGCGAGCGCTTGGCCGCCTCGTTGTTCTTGCGCCGTCGCTCCCAGTAGACCGTGTCCTTCTTCTCGTCCGGGATGAACTCCCGCTTGCGCCGACAGCCGAGCTGGGTCTTGAACTGTGATGCCGAGGCGTTCCGGCCCGTCAGGTCTCTGTTGGTGCTCTGCAAAGCCATGGCCAGCACCAGGGTGTCTTCGCCGGCGTACGGCCCACTGGAGCCTGGCTCTTCCTTGACCGTCTGCATGGTATTATACTCGTCGCTACCGTCAATGGGCACCAATCATTTCACTGATCCTCTGTTAATGGCGGGATATAACGGCCGTGTCATGAAGTCGTAAGTACCACGGTCGCTGAGAAGTCCAAGCACGTTCCAATGCTATGAGAAAAAAAGAGAAATGAGAAAAGTATGAACACTTTATTTTGATATTGTTGGATCAAATCCTGTTAAACATTCTACCAGAGGTGGTATTTCCGTGAATTTTCTATATTTCTGCCGAACAGTGGGACTTCCATTTTTTTCACCGCTTCTTGCTACGTAAATATATAAAAAAGAATTTTGGTATTATTGAAGGTGTGATATGTAAGATGTGTAGTGTAACTTGTTAGAAATGGCATAGACATCCACCAGCCATTAGTGAGTGCCATCCATCTTGCCTCTCAATCACAGGTGCATTTCTCAATGGCAGAGAAACAGAGGGAGGGATGGAGCAGAGCGGCAGGATGTTGTTTTGGTCGCTTAGTTTCAAAGTCTTTCTCTCGTCATGACTCACGTTTAGCTGTTCCCATTCACACCAGAACAGGCACAACCACAACGCAGTGATATTATTAATTGTACAAATTAGCTAACAGAGAATGTAGGAGAGTGTCCCGGTGGTTTTAAAGCATTTGCATACCAAAAAATAGAATACATGTAAATCCAACGCAAAGACAATTAAATGGCACAGCAGTAGAAACGTTGTTGAATGCCGAAATCGATTGCTGGAATTGTTTGAATAGCACTTAATTCTCTTTTTCTTATTTCTTATATGTATTTCATTATTTGTTGATGTTGAAGTAAAGGAGTACACAATGGCATCTGGAAGTGGTTGGTCAACTGTCTTTATCTTGTTGGAAAAAGCTTAGGCTATTATTTAAGGCAGGCTGTGGTAACTCAATCTCTAGGCTATTTTTAGTTCACTCAAATACCACCCTATAAAGACACATTATCTCTTAACTTGTTATATTCAGGGTTTAAACCTGAAATATGCTATGCACGTTTAACCCATTTGGGGCCTTTAAGTAGGCTCAAGACAAAGTAATTATACAATTATGATAACATAAAAAAAACGTTATGTTACATTTAGGAATGTAACAATATATTACATTGTGATGTCGTTTCGATGACAACAGTTGTTTAGGATTCTGTAAACAAAGTTAGGGGGAGCCCCAACTTTATGAACCACAACTCCGAAATGTACATTTGAAAGGTTTCAGTGATGAGTCAGAACATGCTTCAAATGACAGAAACCTCCACTCAGTCAGCAGACATTAAATCACACTGTGACTCTTAAACGTGTTCGGTTAAATTACCCAGTGAGCCGCGTCGCGTTGGAATATTTAATATTTAGTCAACCGAAGCCGACGTCTCCGGCTGCTTGTATGAAAACAAGACCGAGAAAAAAAAAAGAAAAGAAAAGCCCCACATCTCACATCTCAGACAATCACAGCCGCGGTGTTGCCAAGATGGCAGTCCTCGTCCACACGTCCCATTCCTCCACACGGCCGGGGAACAAAGGAACACTCATAATCACCCGTAACACGTGGCCGTACA
The DNA here is from genome assembly GCA_002895965.2 of Coryphaenoides rupestris. NCBI lineage: Eukaryota > Metazoa > Chordata > Actinopteri > Gadiformes > Macrouridae > Coryphaenoides > Coryphaenoides rupestris. The sequence goes on from PIJE02000059.1 coordinate 366,518, forward strand.
GTACACAGGCAGCCGCCGGAGTAACACGGTAACACACGTATCCCCGGGGCCGCGACGTCAAAAATAAACCTACCTTATATATATACACTATATATATATGTGTGTGTGTGTGTGTGTGTGTGTGTACCGTGTCTAACAGCGGGTTCAACAGAGCCGGGCGGTTGTTACGTCTGACGCCGATCAAACATTCAAACATTGCCCACGATATCCCAACTTCCTATCTTTGACATCATCACGCCTAGATGTGGCACCGTGCGCGGTGTTGGTTTGAATCCGGCAGGAGGACGACAATACGCCGCACAACGCAACACAACACAACGCAACACAACACGAGTTAAAATCACACAACCCACAGGGGGACAACAAGAGCCCCCATGCAGCCGGACGACGAGCCCCTTTTTTTTCGTTTTCGTCTCCGTCACGTCAGACGGATTTTGCCCCAAATTCCTGTATTGTGTCGGGATTACACAACAGCCCCCCCCCCCACCCCCCTCGCAGCCAGACGGACCAGGGGGGACGACGTGGTGACACGGAGGGCAGCAGACATGGACACGAATGGGCGAATTTTAGCTCAGGAAATGATCACCAAATCTAAGACATGAATATAAACGTGAACGCTGATCAGGGCTAGTTTGAGACATTTCCTTTCTTTTTGTATGTAGGTCACAATCACCTTTTATGGGTGGGGGGGGGGGGGGGGTTCTCTTGACATGTGTGTGTGTGTGTGTGTGTGTGTGTGTGTGGGAGGGGGGAGACAAAAACATACTATCTGTTGTATATATAAAAAAAATATATATATATATGATTCCTGCTGCTAAAATGGTGTGACGACCCTGTCCTCTGGTAGGTGGATGTAAGGTTACGTGTTGTCAGCGCCCACCCGGCCTACAGCAGCGCCGCGCCGGGGTGTCATCACCGCGCGTCTCCCCTCCGTCCCTCCGCGCGGCACGCTGCCCACCGACACGCCGATCCATTACACAACTGACCCCGATATATTATTAGCGACGAATTACCGAATAGTGCTCCGATAAATGGTGTCGGGCGGTCGGTTTTACGTGTGCACTCTCACTATCGAACGACCCAAATGGCGAAAAACTTTACAAAAAATACAAATATAAAATAAACATTAAAAACAGGGTGAAGTCCCACGATGTCCGTATATGACGTCCGTAGTTTAGACGCGTAAGCACGTTTCTCTTACCGGTAGCGCAGTAGTGGCATCGGTGCCACACGTTGATCTAAAGCAGTAATAACACGTGTGTACATCTGTACATCTGTTAGTTTATATTTATTATTCTGTTGATTTCTCTATTGTTTTATTGTACTGTATTGCTGTGCAACCTGGCACAAGAATTTCCTTCGGGATTAATAAAGTTCTATCTTATATTATCTTATCTTATCTTAAAGCAGTACCTGTGTTGGCATCGGCCCGGAGATCGTGTCGTGTCGTTGTTGTTGTTGTTGTTGTTGTTGTGTTGTCTTCTTCTTCCCATTAACGATGCAACGATGCTGACCGCGTCTCTCTGCCACTGATGGACTCACTTCCTTGTCTCTCGTCTCTTGTCTCTCGTCTCCTGTCTCCCCCCCCGCCTCGCCTCGTCCAGTCGAAGGCCACCGAGATGTGTGTTACTGGGTCAGCGGTTCAGTGTGTATTCGACGGCGCGCTTGACTGACAGGCGGCGTAGCCAATCACAACTCACCAGGAGGAACTAGCGACGCGTGAGCGCGTGTGTGTGCGTGCGTGTGTGTCTGCGTATGTGTGCGTGTGTGTGTGTGTGTGTGTGTATTTCGCTCATTCATGCCAAAAGTGACAGGCTATATTACCTTTATTTATGTACCTCCCAAATATATATTATGTTTACATTTTACATTTACATTTAGGGCATTTGGCAGACGCTTTTATCCAAAGCGACTTACAAAGAGTACATTTGTTGAAGGAGAGACAGCAATATATATATATTTTTTTTTAATTTATATATATATATATATATATATATATATATATATATATATTTACAATAGGTCAACAATGAATCATCGTGCATCAACAGTTCCTCAAATGAAGTCAGGTAAGGTGATATTTGGTATATTCAATGAAACCACATGGTTCAAGATTATGTATTATTATTATTATTATTATTATTATTATTATTATACCATTATTATTATCACAGCTGTATTACACTTCAGTTATGCCAAATTGTTTTCGCCGTCTGAATATCTTATCTTTATATTTTGACTGTACATTTGTAAATCTGTTTTTATTATTCTGTTGATTTCTCTATTGTTTTATTGTACTGTATTGCTGCTATGCAACCTGGCAAAGAATTGGGATTAATAAAGTTCTATCTTATCTTATCTTATGTATTAAACATGTAATTATGAGCACTGACACTATCTGCTGCACCTTTGTGGAATGACGTCAGATTGAATTGCATGTGATTTCCACTCCTCACCCTTCTGCCAGTATGGTGCATGAACTGGTGCATTAACTGAGTGGTAAAAGCCCTGACCTAAGCAATGATTCAGTGGGGCCTCAAAAAACACAGGTGAGGGGGTGTGAAACTTTCAGTATCAGTGTGGCAAATTAGTCAAGTGTGTGTAAGATCATGTACATTTTATATTTGAAAAAGTTAAAATAATCAATTGATCAGCTGAGCAATAATGTAAACACACAAAGGCAAATCAAAGACAAATGGAAGAACAAATATTTTTGGATGTTAATCAATACACAATAAAATAAAAAAGTGTTGAAATAATGGAGATCCCAGGGTTCTGAGTGTCTTGTAAGAAGCCTCATGATTCATACGGCAATGAATCACTAACTACTAGTTGCCAGTAGCTTTTCAAATAAACCACATGGGAAGGGAAAAACTGTGTGTGTGAGACCTACTAAAGAGGATCAGAAAATGCACCATAGAAAGGTATATCAATGTTTTATTTGTGCAATAGGTACCGGGGCAAGTAAACAAAATAAAAGTAACATGGACATCATCCAGACAATTAAAACAAAGGGAAAAGGCCAAATGCCAATGACATAATAGACGGACATCTGGTGTAAATGAGAAGTTTCAGCAAGTATAGTCCATATTTGGTGTTTTCAAAATCATAGGTGACTAGAATAACAGAGAAAAGTGATTAAACAATTCAATAAACTCCTCCCTCCTCCCTCTCAGCTGATGACTTTGCCACCTACTTTACAGAGAAGGTGAAGGACATTACCTCCTCTTTCACCCCTGCTTCTTCCCTCCCTCCCCCTTCACCCACCCCTACCAGCCTTACCTGCTTTAACCCCCTCTCCTCTGAAGAAGTCAACAGGCTTGTGACATCCAACCATGCCACCACCTGCCCCCTTGACCCAATCCCATCCTCTCTTCTCCAAGACATCTCGGGCGACATCCTTCCCTTCCTCACCACCCTAACTAACACCTCCCTCACTTCAGGCCTGTTTCCGACTGCTTTCAAGAACCTGCTCAACCCTCATCAGTCTGGCTTCAAAGCGGCGCACTCCACGGAGACGGCCCTGCTCGCAGTATCAGAGTCCTTTCGCGACGCCAGAAGCTCTTCCCTCTCATCCGTGCTCATCCTCCTTGACCTGTCCGCCGCTTTCGACACAGTGAACCACCAGATTCTCCTCTCCACCCTGGCAGAGCTTGGCATCGCTGGAACTGCGTTATCCTGGTTCACTTCCTACCTGACAGATCGCACCTATCAGGTCACATGGAATGGCTCCCTGTCCAGACCCTGCACCCTTGACACCGGAATACCCCAATGCTCAGTACTGGGACCCCTTCTGTTTTCTTTATACATTAGATCTCTAGGCTCTGTAATCACATCCCACGGCTTCTCCTACCACTGCTATGCTGATGACACCCAACTGTTTATTTCCTTCCCCCCTCAGACACCCACATCGCAACACGCATCTCAAAATGCCTGGCCGACATCAGCAAATGGACGACCGCCAACCACCTGAAGCTCAATCTCGACAAGACTGAGCTTCTCTTCATACCGGGTAAAGACTGCCCTCAGATGGACCTACTTGTCACCATCGAGGACATCAAAGTCTCCCCTGCACCCACGGCAAGGAACCTTGGCGTGGTACTGGATGACCAGCTGTCCTGCAACGCCAACATTACCTCTGTGGCCCAATCTTGTAGAATTGCTCTCTACAACATCCGCAAGATCCGGCCCTTCCTCACACGTGAAGCAGCGCAGATCCTGGTCCAAGCGCTCGTTATCACTCGTCTCGACGACTGCAACTCTCTCCTGGCTGGACTCCCCGCCTCAACAATCAAGCCCTTGCAACGCATCCAGAACGCAGCAGCACGCCTCGTGTTCAACCTACCTAAATTCTCCCATGTAACCCCCCTCTTCCGCAACCTCCACTGGCTCCCGGTAATCGCTCGCATTCGATTCAAGACACTGGTACTGACTTTCATGGCTGTCACCGGAACCGCCCCTACCTACCTCCAGTCAGACCATAGGCCCCAACCCGAGCACTCCGCTCGGCAACTTCTGCCAAACGACTGGTACCACCTTCACCTTCACTAAAAACAGCCAAACATCTCTCTTCCAAGTCCCAACTCTTCACGGTTCTGGCTCCGCAGTGGTGGAATGAGCTCCCGGCTCATGTCAGGACGGCCGAGTCGCTCGCCAGCTTCAGCAAGAGACTCAAGACCCACCTGTTCAGAGTTCACCTGGACTCTACATAACCCCCCTCCTTAACAAGAGACTCAAGACCCACCTGTTCAGAGTTCACCTGGACTCTACATAACCCCCCCTAGCACTAACCTGCGTGTTTATACGTCTTAACATTTATTAATGGCACTTAGCATTGTTGTTCGTTCTCAGATGTTGTATCATGCTTAGAATTGCACGCCTGCCCAGCTACTTATGCAGGCAACTTGGCAATTATGAAACTCGTTCTATTCGTCTCGTCAATATGAATGCTCGAAAACAGCTCTATTCTTATCTTCAGGTACCACAGTGATATATTGCTGCCTCTCCTTCAACAAATGTACTCTTTGTAAGTCGCTTTGGATAAAAGCGTCTGCTAAATGCCCTAAATGTAAATGTAATAAACACACCTGATTGACGACTAATGATATTGCATATTTTATTTCCCCATAAGAAAACACATCATTGTCTTTTAAGAATTTTATTGTATACCCCATTGTTGACTATAGAGTATGTTATTTTAGGCTAATATCTGGTGGCAATGACATCATAATAAAACAATAATAAGGTATTGTAAGCAAACAAAGCTCCAAAACTAATTACATAAATTACAAATGTGTACAAAAGGACATGGAACTTGATTGTAAAAAAAAAAACTCCTCCTACTACTCCTAGTAGAAAATAAGGCAAATAATGGAATAAATCAATGGAATTTTACAAAACACAATCTCACTACCATTATTATCTGGTTTATAATTGTTATACTGAGGTATATTCAGAGATAACGTCAATCAAGCAAGTAAACTCCTTACAAACAATAATACAAACAATGTGAAGTTGTGCGCCCTTACAAAACCTCGATATGCAATACATTCTACCACATGTTAACTTACTGTGGGCTACTTTCTTTTATCATACACTGTTTAAAAAACAACAACAACAACAACAACATCAGCATAATAGAAACACTGTAACATCTTCAGAGAACCCAAACATCTTAAATCCTTGATTGTGTAATATGACACAGCTGTGCAACATACTGAAGAAAAGGTCCATGTTTGTCTCTATAAAGAATCTCCATTTTGAAAATGTCCTTCTTTCCTCTTCCCTCTTTATGGGAAAGACTATTAAGATTCCATCTGCAATGTTTAACACTGGTATTTTAAGAGATTCACACCTGAGACACACTTTGCATTAAATACAGTGACAGCAAAAGAGTATCTCCAAAACATTCAAATAGCATTATTTTGTATATTTCTCATGTTCATTTAGAAGTTTCAGTCAGACACATTGATCTCCACATCCAAGTACTTCAGCTCAGCTAAGATGTGTTCCGCGTTCCAGAGACAAAATCGCCCCCTAGGCTTGTGAAGAGGGCCTCACTATCTCCTCTGTGTGTACGCCATCATTATCACCGAGTAATTCCGTTTCAGGCACTGGCTGAAAGTCTGCATTCTGATCTGCTTCCTTCTGAGATGCCCCATCAGCCATGTCTTCATCACTGGCCTTGGAATCATTAAAACCAGCTGCTCGCTCTCCGCCGGCGCTGTTGGAGGGCAGCGTGGTGACGTAGCCCGTGGAAGTGGAGCCGCTGCCGCTGTGATGGGAGCCGGCCTTGCCCACGATCGGGGTTGGGTGGTGCATTTGTTGATGAGCCATCGGCATTGGAATCTGCATGGGGTAGAAGTTTTGGAGATAGGGATAGGCTGGCATTGGCTGATAGCCGTTCACAGGAATGTAGATCTGTTGTGGCATCATCGGCCGATGCATCTGACCCTTCATGGGCAAGAACTGGGCGTGGGGGGGGTATGGGGGTAAGCTTTTCTTAGGGCTGGCGTAGCGCGACGCGTTGGTCGTGCTCATGCTAACATTGCTCACTGGGCTGGTGCTCAGGGAGCTGGTCTGCGTGGTGTTGCTGGTGCTCGAGGTCTGAGCCGAGCCGTTGTAGTTGGACACGGTCTCCCAGGTGCGCAGGCGCGCGTGGATGTCCTTGAAGCGGGGCCTCCGGCTGGGGAACTCGCTCCAGCAGTCCAGCATGAGCGTGTAGGTCCAGGCCGGGCAGTCGTCCGGACAGGACAGCACCTGGCGGCCCTGCACCATCTCCACGACGTCCTGGTTGCCGTAGCCGCAGTAGGGCTGCAGGCCGTAGCTGAAGATCTCCCACAGCACCACGCCGTAGGACCAGATGTCAGAGTCAGTGGAGAACTTGCCGTACATGATGGCCTCCGGGGACATCCAGCGGATCGGGAAGGAGTTGGAGCCGAAGAGGTTGTAGTAGTCGGCGGAGTACACGTCCCGGGACAGGCCCAGGTCCTGGATCTTGACCGTGAGCTTGTCGCAGACCAGGATGTTCCGGGCAGCCAGGTCCTTGTGGACCACCTGGTGGCCGGAGAGGTACTCCATGCCCGCGGCGATCTGTGTCACAATGTGCAGGAAGTCCGCCTGCTCCAAGGCGGACTTGACCGTTTTGTCGTCGTCCGTGGTGCTGCCCACGTCCGAGTGCGGCGAGTGCATGACCAGGAACTCGTGCAGGTCGCCGAGGCTGGAGTAGGTGAACACCATGCTCAGGGGCTGCTCCTTGGTGACCACGCCCAGCAGGCACATGATGTTGTGGTGCTGCAGGCGCCAGCGGTGCGCCCCCTCCTGGCGGAACTCCTCGCACAGCGCCGCCTCCGCCTTGTCCTTGACCGTCTTGATGACCACCACCTGGCTGGGCTCCCCGTGGGCCAGGCCGTACAGGTGGCCCTTGTACATCTTGCCGTAGCGGTCCTCGCCCAGCTCCTCCATGAAGTGCAGGCTGGACACGCTGATCTCCCTCAGCGCGGCCTGGCGGCAAACAAGACATCACAACATATGTTACAGTTACATGCCTACAGTCTTTTTTTTTACCATATCAAACAATAAGATAAGATAAGATAAAACTTTATTAATCCAGAAGAGGTAGCTCAAAAATAACATAAGAATAAAAACAATAGAATGACAAATGTGAAGTGTATACGCCTAATAGAACAACAAGAAATCTAAGAAACATTTAGAGAAAGAGAAAAGTTGGCAATGGTAATGAAAAGTAATATTGCACAAAATATTGACAATGTTGCACATGATGTTAAATAAATAAATAGACCCCATTTCACAGATGGTTAGCAGCAGGGTAAAGTAACTTCCTGAGAGAGAGAGAGAGAGAGAGAGAGAGAGAGAGAGAGAGAGAGAGAGAGAGAGAGGACAACTTACATGGTGTTTCTGCTGGTTGAGCAGAGGCAGCTCCATGTCCTGGCTGGGCGAGGCGGCGAGCTGGCGGCGAGGGGGCGTGTCGGTGGAGACCTTCTGCTTGTTGCGACACATGCAGACCAGGAAGAACAGGCAGGCGATCACCAAGGGGATGGCGATACTGGGGATCAGGATGTACAAGATCTCCTTCTTCAGGTTCTCCGGAGGCTCTGCGGGGTCAGAGAGATTTTCAACACGTTCTATGAGCGCTGTTTTTTAAGTCAGGAAGTACACCACGACAGGCTGTCCCGTCATTACTTTACTTTCGTCTTAGTTTGTTAGTTACTTTACTTTTCAAATGAGTTACTTTCATCTGCTGATGAAATGAAGAAGATTCAAGGAGTTTAATTGTCACATACACATACAGGATGTGCAGTGAAATGAAAAAGTGGCGATGCTCAGCGGAATGTGCAACAGAACAATACAAATATCACTAATATCACAAATTGAGGAGAAAGAATCTCCACACTATTTACAGTCTTTACAGCAGAAGAGCAGGGTTTTTTTTATAGGAATGAGAAATATGACCAAATAAGCAGAAAGTCTAATATTCCTCCACTGCATTTGTTTTTTTGTGTTGTCAAGCAAACATGTGGTCAAATTGAGGGGCAGAGGTGTCGATACACCTTGGAATGTGCATTGATCAGTCAAGTGGTCAACAATGCGCTAAAATCAAAGGTTTATAAACCACTATTGACCCAGTCATGTTTGTTAAAATGCTATTTTTAAAACATAAACTCATTACAAAAATTAACAGACCTACAGTGTAAGTGACTTGGTGATTTATATTTGCTTTTGCACAAATCAGTCCCAAGCAATAAAGAGGAACGCATCCCTAAACTCAAAGTTAAACGCATCAGCTTTCTATCAACGTTAAAGACAATGCTATAATCAAACACACACACAATATGCACACCAGCAAATATCCCCCAGTCACACACACTCATCCCAGCTTGCCCAAACTACTCACACATAATGTTTTCCTCTCTCAAACTTGGATACGTTAGGAGGATTCAGGCTGATATCTGCCTCGTAGTAATGCACCCAGAATGGCTCTTATCCCAGCTATTATGCAGGCAACCTAGCAATTATGAAACTCGTTCTATTAACCTCATAACTATGAATGCTTGAAACCTGCTCTATTCTTATCTTTATGCACCACAGCGATATATTGCTCTCCTCCAACAAATGTACTCTTTGTAAGTCGTTTTGGATGAAAGCGTCAAAAGTGCCAAATGCCCTAAATGTAAATGTAAATGTAAAATGCATTCGCAAGTATAACGTTTCAAATTCCAGCGCATCGGCGGAGGTCAAAGTAGATTCCGATTGGGTTTCCTGAGCATGACTGCACCATCATGAGCTACAGTGGAGCTACTCACTGCAGGGGTGGATGTCGCAGAGGTCCATCCGAACCTTGGGGTCCAGCGTGAAACACCAGGGCGCCTGCATCTGCCCGCCGGGGTTACGGCAGAAGTTGTGTCCCCCGCGGAGCTCCGGGTACTCGGTGGTGGTGAGGTGGTGCTTGTGCGGGTACTGGGCGGCCCACGGTTGGCACAGATAGCCCGCTTTGGTCACGCTGACCGTGCCCTTGTAGTTGGCCCCGCTGCCGTTGTAGCAGCTGTGATCTGGGGGAGAATCTGGAACAGAGAAAAACAACTTTGTGAACACAATTTCAGAATTTCATGAGATTCCAGCGCACAGCGTGAATTTTCACAAGACAAGACGCACACACATTTCACAAGAATAGAATCGTCTTGTTCTGACGTTTATCTGGCATCGAATGGGCAACATAAGAGAAAGGTACTATGAATGCTGTTGACATGCCAATTAAAGAGGTACTAATGCAACTAAGTGTGTATGTGGGTGTGTCTATTATCTATGACCTTTCATTTCCATACAACTTTCAACATTCAATCACACACAAAGGGTCAGATCGGAACCATTCTCGTCCGCTTGGACGGACTCATGTTTCCCCTTTTTCTCTGCGCTGCAATCAGATAAAAAGTCGTCGCATTCCCGGCTGCTACTTTGCTCGGTGCGGCTCCTCCACAACAAACCCCGTTCATCAGGGCAGCAAGCAGGCAACAGGCTTACAGACCCTCTCCTCCTCCTCTTCCTCCTCCTCCTCCTCCTCCTGCTCCTATTTCCCTCCCGTCCAAAAACGCAGTCACAGACACTACATGCAGACCTCAGCACCACGGATTCCTTCCCCAGCAGTCACACCAGGCAGGCTTATGGCGGTTTTGGACAGAGCACTTCTGACCTGGAAGGAATGCTGATTCACTGGCCTTAGAGGGGTGTGGGGTGGGGGGTGGGGGGTGGGGGGGGGTGGGGGGGTGGGCTGTTCTCACCAGCATGCTGACACTATGACGGTCCATCATTAGAACGTCTCGCTGGCAGACGAGCGGAGATGCAGAGAGCGTATAAACAACTCATTCTTTTGGTTTCACTGAATATTCTGCACCCTGGCTCCATGCGCGTGTGTGTGTCTGTCTGTGTGTGTGTGTGTGTGTGTGTGTGTGTGTGTGTTTCTAGCGCCTCTCATAATTCACCTTTATGTTACCCCTCATTCATAACCCCGCCGCGTACACCCACCACCACCACCACCACCACCACCACCTCCTTCTCCACCACCTCCTCCTCCACCACCTCCACGTCCCGTCTGACATAACACAGCTTTCAGCCAACGCAGAGCACCGTTTATTTTCGAAAGGAAGGCGGCTTCAATGGCCTTTACTGTTTCCCCGCGTAGAATCCGTCTCGACTCAGACGAACAGTAGATGCACACACATGCACAAAAGAGGGCATAGAGTAACACATACTCTGACTATTGTTTTTAAGTGTTTGTGTGTGTGTGAAAATTACTTGACAATAATTGTCTACATATTTCACATATGGGTCATTGGCCTGGCAAACACACACACACACACACACACACACACACACAACACACACACACACACACACACACACACACACACACACACACACACACACACAACACCACACACACACAACAAGACACAACACCAACAACGACGGTCACATGAGTGTGCGGTTTTAG
>PIJE02000059.1:377837-423527 GCA_002895965.2 Coryphaenoides rupestris
ACTTTTGCCTCCCCTCCTCCTCTATTATTAGCTCCGCCACATTTCCCTACACTACTCCGTCGTCAACCCTCCCTCCGATCACAACTGACCGAGTCCACTACACCAGCGAGGTAGCTCGCTCACCAGGCTGCCGTCTGTGGCTCTCCCCGAAAAACCTTAACTCTTTGTCGTTTGTCAACCAACGACCACGTAGCTGCCGTTTGTTAACTGCGACAAAAACGCCGCCTTGTCCTCGCAGTGTAATTTTCCCTTTCTTTGAATCTTATCTTGGGCGAAATTTCTCCCTATGACAAATCTAAGCTGGGGCAAAATGATTGCCAGATGTTATTACTGCCTGTGTGTGTGTGTGTGTGTGTGTGTGTGTGTGTGTGTGTGTGTGTGTGTGTGTGTGTGTGTGTGTGTTGTGTTGTGTTGGGGGGGGCTGTGGGACTTAACCATTAACAGCTGTCTTTGACAACATCTCCCCAGAATGTGCAGAGCAGAGCACAGCCATTGCTCATGTGGGATGCGCTGTTGTGTAGTCCCCATAGCACAACAACAACAACAACACACTGTGTAACCCGCGGGAGACACCTTGTTGTAGCTAGCCATCCGTTGGAACTGAATAGTAGATTCGATGTGCTCTACAGGCGGCAGTAGCTCAGGAGGTAAGAGTGGTTGTCTGGAACCCAGAGGCTTGTAGGTTCAAGACACCACCTAACCCTAACTGCTCCTGACGTGTTGGTTGTTACCTTGCATGGTTGGCACCGCCGTCGGTGTATGAATGGGTTAATGTCAGGCAATACTGTAAAGCGCTTTGGATAAATGCACGATATAAATGCAATCCATTGACTATTTTCTCTCGTAGTGTGATCTGTTATTCTCATGGCTGCAAATGGCAGTTGCAATGTTTTTGGTTATGTTTTACATCCGAGACAAGATAAAGCCTCTGTTCATTGTCCTGGAGGGGGAAACCTTTTTGGTTTTTCTCTAATGGCTTGTTTGAAGTTTTCCACAAGTGATTTTATCTTAAGCTTGTCAGTTACATCAACTCCACACATTTCTCTTTGGGAAGATGTTCGTATCAGACATGAAAGACTTTTTTCTTTTTGTTCCCCATAAATGATTTGCTTGGCTTGAACAATTACTATACTCTTGTATGTGCAGTTTTGTGTGACATCAAATCTAATTTTGAATAGAAATCTCACTTTGAAGTCCTAATGATGAGTAGGCCTAATAAAAGTAAGCGACTACACAGGCCTTGTGTTTAAATTCCACTGATATCACAGATGAACCGGCGGCTGTAAACACGCCATCCATCTTTCAAACATAATCATACAAATGTTTTTTAACCAGACCTCCCACAGTGTGTGTGTGTGTGTGTGTGTGTGTGTGTGTGTGTGCGTGTGTGTGTGTGTGTGTGTGTGTGTGTGTGTGTGTGCGTGCGAAGCAGGCCTACGCAGTCACCTCCACCACTTCAATCAACTCCACAATGTTATTTGGCAATCGTAGCGTTGAGGATGGAGGTTGGAGTTTAATTTAGTTTACGTTCTCAGTTCCAAGGCAGGGAACGGTCAGTTTGGACACGGTGCCGTGGTGTAACAAAGCACATATGAGTGATCCATTTAAAAGAGTGGTGCACAGCTTTATTTAATCTGAAAGAACCATATGAGTCTAAAAGTGCCCTACTTAACCTCATTAGCAGCTAGCAGGGGCTAAATAAGAGTTTGACAAGTCAAGCTGCTGTGTAAACTTTACAGATATGTTGCTTCAGCAATCCTCTCGTCTCATATCTCACCATCATGGCCACGACTTTGGTTCTGTTTGGAGTGAGGCTGAGTGATGTGTGTAATGTAATGACGCGCCGCACCAGAAGGGGGCGCTTGTGAAACACAGATGGAAACCATGGATGATGTATGAGCATCAACAGAGCAGTTGTTGTTAAAATGAGCTGATCTTCTACATGTGAATCTGTGCCAGTAAACAACACATTTTACATATTCAATCGTGTTCAGTAGAAACCCCCAGGATTCTACGGTACTTATGTTTAGCCTGGTGTTTAGTGCTACTTCTTGCTCAGAAATGAATGACTGAAGTACAATTCACATGAATGATAATCGTACATGTATAGTACTACTCTAGTGATGACCAGCGGTTCTTGCAAACAATACAAGTTTTTAGCCAACAGGTAAAACAAACGATCCAAGCGTTACATATAGGTTCATGTAATTGATCAAAGAGCCAGGTAGCCAGCTCTGTTAATGGACATGTTGTGTTTTATGTTTCTTTCCAGAACGCGTGAAAAAGGCTTCTGTCAGCCGTACCGAGGCATCGCCTGCGCGCGCTTCGTCGGGAACCAGAGCATCTATGTTGAGTCTCTGCAGATGCAGGGGGAGAGCGAAAACCGTATCACAGGTAAGAGACCCGAGCGTGCTTATGTTGACCCAGAACTGGTACATTATTTTACTGACAACAAACAGCAACAAATCCCCCCCCACATACCAACCATAAAGGCTGCTCTCCACGATGCAACTTTTAAAATCGGGGCCGACTTCAGCAGTACACACACACACCACACACACAACTGGTTTTGACGATCAGTGCCCCCACCACACACACACACACACACACACACACACACACACTCCCCCCACTGAGAGGACCTTGGAGTGGGCCGGTGTGTCGCTGTAGTGGAGAGAGCCACCAGCCTTAAGGATTAACCAAACCTAAGCAGTGTCATTTTGATTGATCGCCCTCTATGGGTGGTCCTCCATGTTCATCTATATGTGTACACATATAGAAAGTCCTACTTTTCAAAGTAGGGACTTCGCACTAGTTTTCTCCTCACAGGCGGAGTGATACCAATTCTAAAAAGGAATTAGACTCATAACCGTGGTATGTGGTTATTATATCACGGCTATGAACCAATCAGATTGCTTGATTTCAGGTACCCGTTTTATAATCCAGCATTTCTATTTCGAGGCTTCTATTTGCTGCCCATGTCTGTGTTCTGCTGATGTCCGTCTGTGTCTACTATTCTACTTTAACTGTAAATTATGACATGACTATTGTTTTAAATTTGTTTTTAATTGTAATTTTAGCTGACAACTTTACACCTGGCCAGGGACCACAGATGAACACTAGGCTCCTGGCATCTTTACAATACTGTCTATTAATATGCACTGTCCCTGACAAATAAACAAAATAAATAAAAATACATGTAATGCTATAGAGGGCTTCAAGGGCCCTGGTATATAAGCCTGTTCTTCCACTCTCCTCCAGCGGCCTTCACCATGATCGGCACGTCCACCCACCTGTCGGACGAGTGCTCGCAGTTTGCCATCCCATCCTTCTGCCACTACGTGTTCCCGCTGTGCGACGAGGAGGCACGCGGCCCCCGCCGCCGGCTGCTGTGCCGCGACGAGTGCGAGGCGCTGGAGAACGACCTGTGCCACGCCGAGTACACCATCGCCCGCTCCAACCCCATGATCCTCATGCAGCTGGAGCTGCCCAGCTGCCACTTGCTGCCCCCGCCCGGCTCCCCGGACGCCGCGTCCTGCATGAGGATCGGGGTGCCCGCCGAGAACCTCAGCCCCTGTAGGTGGACCCCCCTGGCCTCACCTCGCCTGTTGGTTGGCCGGCTGTTTGGAATGTCTCGCTCTCTCTGCCAATCACAAATTTGTGAGACAAGATAAGATAAGATAGACAAGATAAGACAGAATTTTATTAATCCCAAAGGAAATTCTTGTGCCAGAGGTTGCTCTAAAAATAACAACAACATAAGAATAAAAACAATAGAATATTAAAGTAAATAAAAGATAATAAATGTCAAATGTTGCTGTCTCCTTCAACAAATGTACTCTTTGTAAGTCGCTTTGGATAAAAGCGTCTGCCAAATGCCCTAAATGTAAATGTTAATGTAAGATTGCATGTTTTCCCCGTCCAAGCGGACGAGAATGGTTCCGATACATTGCAGGCATGTCTGCGCAAGCCGATTTAGGTGCCCCGGGCGGACTTTCCACACACACACTCATACACACACACACACACACACTCACACACACACACACACACACACACACACACACACATAATCACTTACGTCTCATCGGGGCCATGTGTTGGGAGGTGTCCTGTGGAGCAGAAAAAGGCAGAGGGGGTAAACTCAACGATCTCTCGCAGCGCCTGGCAGGAACAATGCACAGTCAAACTGCAACGCTGCAAACGTTCCCCCCGCTCCGTGCCGGTCGGTACATTTGGACTTTAAACGTAAACACTAAACATCAAACTCATAGTTAGAACCACCAAGCCATTAAAATTATAAATGTGTTCCAGGGAATATATATTAACACTGGCTACGGTATACTGTCACAAAAATACAAACAATAATCTAAAAGCCGGATAGGTATGAGACATAAATAAATGCATAAACATATGTGTAAGTGTATATCTATGTTATATATCTCGCTTTGGATAAAAGTGTCTGCCAAATGCCCTAAATGTAAAATGTAAATGTAAATATCTATATTATTATTATATACACACACTGGGATATATTTGTTATAGTCCCATTTCCTGACTACATTTCCCAGCGGTTACATGATACACCATTGCGGTGTCAATGGCGTCGCCGTCCATACCCAGCTTGACGTAGAGCACCCCCGTGGCGGAGATGGACTTGTGGGTGTTGGACGCCAGACACTGGTAGTAGCCCGTGTCCGTGGTGTCCAGGTCAGTGATGCGCAGCTTGGAGCCCGCCTCCGTCTTGCGGATGGAGATGCGGCCCTGCTCCTGCATCACGGGCGCGTCGTTCTTCAGCCAGCGGATGTTGGGCCGGGGGTTGCCCGTCACCCGGCAGTGCAGCGTGGCCGTCTGGCCCTGGAAGTGAGTGATGTTGTTCACCGGGCCCAGGAACTCCAGGTGGTACACTGACAGAGAAAGAGAGACATGTTGGAGATGATGAATGGAACAACGCTGGTTAGATAAGATAGGATAAGATAGAACTTTATTCATCCCCAAGGAAATTCGTCTGCCAGAGTGTTGCCAGAGGTTGCTCCAAAATACCAACAACATAAGAAAAAAAACAATAGAACATAATATAGACATACCATAAACATACTATATACATACTATACATACTATAAACATACTTTGAACACACTATATCACAATATAGTATGTTTTCTAGTACTGTAATGCCATAAACCACATGGTAAAGCCTATTTTTGTATACTCTTGTGAGTATTAAATACTTGACAAAGTATTTAATTCACACAGGAGTGCAAATAATACCAGGGAACTAGGGAAAGGTAACACTTACGCCATATCACGATGTTATGATATACAAAACCTAAGACAATATCTTGTCTCATATCGTGGTATCGATATAATATCAATATATTGCACAACAATTAAAATACTCGGATATAAATTATCTTATTTGTAAAAGGAACGCAGGGAACCAATTAGATATGCCTGCTTTTTTTTTATACTATCCTCAGCTGTGAGTAACAATATGACAATAAACCCAACGATTGTGACTTTCTTTGTTTATATTCACACTTCCACATAATCTAAGTGGCGATAGAAATGTGAGATAAAAAAATCTCAATCATCATTATCATCATTTTCAATCATTAAAAATACATTTATATTCTGGTTCAACTCAGGACTTAAAAGTCTTTCCTGGCCCGGGAAACGGTATTGGGAACTTTGTTTCAAGTTTGAGATTGTGTTAGTTAGAGAAGCACTTTAGGTTCTCTAACAAAGTGCTTCTTTAAAGGGTGATTAAACAGACTCCAGTAAATGCCTGGAGAGAGCCACTCAGGCACAGCATTGGGCAGGGGGGGGGGGTGGCTGCTTCTAACCACGCCCACAAACAGAACCCATGGTGAACTAAGGCTGCATTACCACTGTGATACACACTCAGAGCTACCGTCAGAGAAAAGAGTGCAAATACTGTCACGATATTATAACACAATATTATACATAGGTTCTTACCTCATACGGAAAGTGTAATATTCGTACAACGGACCTCATTGTGAGCTAAGTTTGTATCACAACTGTGATCGTAATCACAACGACTGTATGAGAAAAGTTACAACACCGTCACAATATTATAATATAATATTATATCTACAGTAGGTTCTAACTTCTCATACAGAAAGTGTCCTCCTACAAAGAACCTCATTGTGAACTAGGTTTGGAACTGTGATGCACTCAGAATTAAAGCTAATGTCTTGGAGACAGTTCCAATATTGCCACAATAGTACGACATAATATTATATATATAGCCTAGGTTCTAACTTCTCACACCAAAGTTTTCTCACAATGTTATAACATTTTATTGTGTCGACATTTAAAACGATTACTCCTATTACTAATTCTTTCCACCGGCCGCCGAGGAGTGGACGGACTGGTCGGACCTCACGCAGTAAAACACGTCAGTAATATTCTAAACAAACGCATTTCAACCCCCCGGAAACACTGCAAACATGTGTCGGCCCCCCGAGACACGGTGTGAGAAATGGTGCCTTGCTCAGCGCAAAGCAGACACACACACACAACGGGGATGCACAGCACAGCGCACAAATCAGACCTCTGCAGCAAACTGAACAGAACGGCCCAATGACGTTGCTGGAATATCTTCTGGACTGTCTGCTGCTGCTGCCTACCTACCAATAAAGGAGCCAGTCATAGCAGTGTTCCATTCACTCCTATTTGTTTTACCCTGAGCCTCGTTCAGAGAGGAGAGAGGAGGAGGAGGGGGAGGAGGAGGAGAAGGGGGAGGAGGAGGAGGAGGAAGAGGACCTCCCCCGTGTGTATATTATACGGGAGGCTCCGCCGCACATGAGAGCACCAGCGTGCTAACACACACACACACACACACACACACACACACACACACACACACACACACACACACACACACACACACACGTGATGACACGTTGCCATAGCAACAAAAGCTGCATGGGGCGTGGCATATAAATGGCAGATATATATACACAGTATATATACTGTATATATATGTCTCTCTCTCTCTCCCACTGTCTCTCTCTCTCTCTCTCTCTCTCTCTCACACGCAGACACACACACACACACACACACACCCAGAGAGAGAGAGAGCGTCAACGGCCAATTAACCTAAAAATATCCTCGCTAGAATAACCGCACCACACCCACCCTCCACAACCGGCCCAATAGACGGGAGCAGAATCATCCTGTCGGCACTTCCCGTCCTGTTGTGTTGTGTTGTGTTGTGTTGTGTTGTGTTATCAAAGCGGTTTCTCCGTCGTTGTCGTTGTTGTGGTGATGTTAACGTCGCGGCCGCCGTCGCCGCGGGAGACGGGACGGGGAGATTGCGGACAAATCGCGGAAAAAAAAAAACCCTCGCCAGCTCGGAACGCTCCGTCACGCTTTAGTCAACGCTGCTGCGGGGGGGCCGGGGAAACCTTAAACACTACTTCTCACTGTTTCATCGTCGTGTTCCTGCGGTCGGCCGACGTTGACCTTTGACCCGCTCACACTGTTGATCTGTTTTTCACTCCCGCCGCGCGCTTCCTCCGCGATGTCAGTGGGGCGATCTGCAACGCCGCGCAAAGCGAGTTCCGTTGACATTTCAATTTGCTGCCGTACCCATCATGCAACACACAGACACACACACGCGTGCAGTGTGTGTGTGTGTCTGTGTGTGTGTGTGTGTGTGTGTGTGTGTGTGTGTGTGTGTGTGTGTGCGTGTGTGTGCAGCAGTTTGATTGCAGAGTCTCTGACTGGAGGCTCCAGAGGATCCACGGAGGCAAGGAAAGCAATAACAGCACACTTGACCTCTCTGGGCCTTTATTGGGTTTCACACACACAGCACACACACACACACACACACACACACACACACACACACACACACACACACACACACACACACACACACCACAACATGAATAACCACTCACAGCAGAGGCTTTATAATGGTGTGGTTTGTGTGTGTGTGTGGGGGGGGGGGTGTCATTTCTTGAAAAGGTGAAAAGGTTGAGAAGTTAGAATCCTTCGTAGACAACGCACTATGGCCAACTTGTACACCAGCTTTGTTCACACGTTGATCGTTTGAGCTTTACTGCCTTAGTCTTTACAAACACATAAACACATTCCTTGTTTGTAAAAACTAAGGCAATAAAGCTCATTCTGATTCTGATTTGATGTAGCTTACACATGTAGTTTACAAAAGAGTGTTATCTTCGATTCAGATTATCTCATGCCTGCCCCTCCCCCCCTCCCCGCTAACATCCCTTTCTCATGTCTCCAGGCTTTTAAAGACTATTTGAGGAAAAAAAATGCGAAAGTGTTTAACTGAGTGTCCAATTTATTTGACAGGCCCTATCTCCTCCTCGACTCAAGGAGTTCCTGCAGGGTGTTCTTCTGACTGCGTGGTGGCCCAGCCAGCTTGTAAAGTCTTTAGTGCTCATTTGGCTTGGTCGCACCAGTGTCTAAACAAGCAATGGGGAAATCTGGGTCACATGGCCCACAATGTTTACACCGCCATCTTGGTTGCCAAAAACGCATCACAACGCAATGGCGGCACCGGGTCAGGCACTCGAGTGTCTGCCTTCTGAACCACTGGAAGAAAGTGCTCCGTTTTAGCCCCCTTGAATAAAAACACACGAGCCTACAACGCAAAACTGAATTCGCTGGCGTATTTATCGACATTGTTCATTCTGTGTCATTCTACACAGTAAAGCCCCATGTCTGACACGTCACAATGATGTACATTCGTTTTCCCACATTAAGCACACTTTCAAAAAAGTCTATTTTTGGTTGGTAGATTATGTTTTTCTAAGCAACCAGAACGAGAACCATCAGAAAAATATTAGTGGCAAACAAATGGACATCTACACCAATACCTAAATAACTAACTACCGACCGACACATACACCGACCAAACACTAACTATCTACCAACCAAACACTATCTATCAACTGACCAATCACTAACTATCTACCAACCAAACACTATCTATCAACTGACCAATCACTAACTAGCTACCAACCAATCACTACTAACAAACTACCGACCAACCGAACTAACTACCTACCTATCAACCAATTTTTTTATTTGGTCCATCTATCTTACAATGAGTTCTAATGATTAGATTATGCACAGAATGGGAGAAATATTTGGGATCTGCTAAAAGTGGACTATTGCGTGCCTTCCCAGTATAAATAAATATGAACCATGCTGAGACTTTGAGGGACTATGCGTGTTTGTATGAGCGAGCATGCAGGGACTACAAGGACACAGAAACGGCAGGAAACTCCTGGCTTCATAAAACAAACCGTCCACACAAGATCCCAGTGACCCTGTCCCTGTCGAAATCGCCAGCAGTTCGACAGCCTGTGTGTGGAAACACCCCAATTTCAAGTTAGTTGTAAGTATAGCGGGGCCTTAATGTGCAGCCTGTGTGCTCAGATGACCACACACACACACACACACACACACACACACAGACAGACACACACACATGAAGATGAAGATCAAGCGTTTCAGTACCTTCCACTTCGGACAAAAGGAAGAACAATCTAAACAGCCGTTAAAGTGCGACACCTCCAGCTCTCTCTCTCTCTCTCTCTCTCTCTCAGGACAAACCACCACCCTGGACCATGTGATCAAAGGACTGACAGCCATGCTGAGCGGAACGACGGCACGACGAGGCAGGCAGGAGTAGTTCTGGAGCGTTTCCACACACTCAGCATGCACAACACACGGGCAGAGGGCTGTCGGGACACTTGGGACAGATGCATGAAAAGGTCCGGGCTGGACTGATAAGACGAGACCGGTACCCTCATCTCGGTGGTTCACGAATACAACGGGGGTATGAACATGATGACATTAAGGTTTCCGGGCGGAATATATGTTGTCCAAAATACTATCAATTCATATTCAGTATGCACAGGCTACTTTAAAGCAGATGTGTCCTTCAGTGGTTGGTGTCAAACTGCGGAATTCTCTACAGAGTGATTTAAAGGGTTGTTTAAATATCTTTCAATTCAAGAAAATGTATAAAGAAAGAAAACTTTGATTATATGAAGTGCCAGGTAATCTGTTTCCTTAGTCGATGGTAAATGATTGTGTTTAGCTTTTGATTCTTCCTTTTCTCATGTTGCTATAAGTATTGGTTGTTAAGTAACTGCAATTGACAGAGCATCTATTTCTATTGTTTATTTGTGGTTATTTGTGTTTATTTGTGTTATTTTGTGTGTTTATTTGTGTTAAGGGGCAGGCAATATAAGACTCTTCTTCACCCTGCTCCTTTTCGGTCGTGGAATGTACAAATAGAGATGTGTTTTGATTGTGAATTTCTGAAGTTGTCCATGACCATAAGAAGACAGACGGGAGATGATCTTACCTTCTGGGGTGGGCGGCGCTCCGCTCTGCACCTCGGCCGGCCCCTCGTGGTCCAGCGACACGCCGGGGTCTGCTGCTGGGTCAACAAGGGAGAGACACACTGTGTTAGGACACACACACACACACACACAACATGCAAACCACTCACAGCATGGGAAAAGTATTTGTGTGGGTGTGTGTGTGTGTGTGGGGGGGGGTGTCATTTCTTGAAAAGGTGAAAAGGTTGAGAAGTTAGAATCCTTCGTAGACAACGCACTATGGCCAACTTGTACACCAGCTTTGTTCACACGTTGATCGTTTGAGCTTTATTGCCTTAGTCTTTACAAACACATAAACACATTCCTTGTTTGTAAAAACTAAGGCAATAAAGCTCATTCTGATTCTGATTTGATGTAGCTTACACATGTAGTTTACAAAAGAGTGTTATCTTCGATTCAGATTATCTCATGCCTGCCCCGCCCCCCCTCCCCGCTAACATCCCTTTCTCATGTCTCCAGGCTTTTAAAGACTATTTGAGGAAAAAAAAAATGCGAAAGTGTTTAACTGAGTGTCCAATTTATTTGACAGGCCCTATCTCCTCCTCGACTCAAGGAGTTCCTGCAGGGTGTTCTTCTGACTGCGTGGTGGCCCAGCCAGCTTGTAAAGTCTTTAGTGCTCATTTGGCTTGGTCGCACCAGTGTCTAAACAAGCAATGGGGAAATCTGGGTCACATGGCCCACAATGTTTACACCGCCATCTTGGTTGCCAAAAACGCATCACAACGCAATGGCGGCACCGGGTCAGGCGCTCGAGTGTCTGCCTTCTGAACCACTGGAAGAAAGTGCTCCGTTTTAGCCCCCTTGAATAAAGACACACGAGCCGACAACGCAAACACTGAATTCGCTGGCGTATTTATCGACATTGTTCATTCTGTGTCATTCTACACAGTAAAGCCCCATGTCTGACTCGTCACAATGATGTACATTTGTTTTCCCACATTAAGCACATTAAGCACACTTTCAAAAAAGTCTATTTTTGGTTGGTAGATTATGTTTTTCTAAGCAACCAGAACGAGAACCATCAGAAAAATATTAGTGGCAAACAAATGGATCTATATCTATCTAATCTCTACCAATACCTAAATAACTAACTACCGACCGACACATACACCGACCAAACACTAACTATCTACCTAGCAACCAGCAACCAACTAGGCTTATCTACTGCCCAACCACTAACTATCTACCAACCAAACACTATCTATCAACTGACCAATCACTAACTAGCTACCAACCAATCACTACTAACAAACTACCGACCAACCGAACTAACTACCTACCTATCAACCAATTTGTATTCTATTCTATTTTATTCTATTTTACAATGAGTTCTAATGATTAGATTATGCACAGAGTGGGAGAAATATTTGGGATCTGCAAAAAGTGGACTATTGCGTGCCTTCCCAGTATAAATAAATATGAACCATGCTGAGACTTTGAGGGACTATGCGTGTTTGTATGAGCGAGCATGCAGGGACTACAAGGACACAGACACGGCAGGAAACTCCTGGCTTCATAAAACAAACTGTCCACACAAGATCCCAGTGACCCTGTCCCTGTCGAAATCGCCAGCAGTTCGACAGCCTGTGTGTGGAAACACCCCAATTTCAAGTTAGTTGTAAGTATAGCGGGGCCTTAATGTGCAGCCTGTGCGCTCAGATGACCACAACACACACACACACACACACACACACACACACACACACACACACACACACACACACACACACACACACACACACACACACACACACACACACACACACATCAGGCTGTGTTTTCCTCCATCTCTTCCCTGCTGGAGAAGCGGTCATGTGACCAGGGTCCAGGGACCATGGTCAACCCTGTCTGTCTCAACATCTGAAATACCCTCTGTCTGTCTGCCTGCCTGCCTGTCTGTCTGTCTGCCTGTCTGGTTGTCTGGCTGTCTGTCTGCCTTTCCCTCTGGCCAACTGGCCTCCCCAAAGACATGCGTGCGAAATTTTTGTTGTTACTACGATTGAATCTTAAAGGAAATGTTCAAATTAAACTTTTACGATTGCTTTGCATTTGGTGCCATTGTAAAAGTGACCAATGCATGAAATGCAGAAAGTCTAGATAGTTATTTGCTAATTTGCTAATAACAACTTAGTCTGTCTTTGTATTGCTAGTGTCTGACTTCTGAACTGAAAGCTACAATCTTGAACAAATAACAACGTTAGGTAATTGTAACTAAACAGTCTTATCTATTGTTATTATTATGTCATTTTGTGTAGTATAAAACGAAAATGCAAAACATCCTAGTTCATTTTTATACCACTGGACACAATTCAAAAACCAAGGCAGCTGTATGTGTAAGTGGAAGTTTTTAAACAACTAACCTTTAACCTCTTTTCCACAAGGACAATTTAAAAAGCAAACATTCATGCCCTGACTACAGAGCTATTAAAAACTGAGGAAACGATCGAACAATACACCAATCAAACCCATTCAGTCAGAGAAAACTCAAAGTTTTAAAGGCCGTTATCGTCTGTGTTTCCGAACAATGGGCGTGAAGCAGTGAGTGGAGTACGGGGACAGAGATGCACACTTAACACCGGCAGCCGGGTCTCTGACAGTGAGCCAGACGCTCAGAGGGCTTCACTTATCTTAGTAACTGAAGAGGCCTTGTCTGAATCCCAGGGTGGAAGGCAAAGACGTTAACTGAGTCCAAGTCGGCAAAGTGGACACAATACGGCCTGTCATGGATACCTCTGGTCTACAGGGTGCAAGAAATTTATTTAGACAGAGGAGATGATAATGACTCTCTTTAAGGCACGTTTGTGCGTTGACTAAATGCCTTTGTGTTTTAAATACGGCAGCGGGGCTCGGGTTATTGATTGGCAAAACGATGCGAATTTAATTACTCTGTTGGTGACTTTAGTTTAGAGAGGCCATGCAAGTTGCACAGAAGAACGTTTTTCACAGGCTAATTATACATTATAATACAATTACAGCGTGCTTTACAGATTATCTTTGGATCTTTGTAGTTGGTGGCTTCCGTTCAAGCATGTTTTCTGGAGTCATAAAGCCTTAATTCACCCGAATAACATTAGGTTGGGCATTCACATTATGACATTAAAGCGGTGGTATTTTTTTGGTGTAGACTCCCAGTGAACACAGGAGACAATAATTATACCAACTAGACGTGTGCTCCAACTTGTACATAGGAAGTCGGTGGGGGAGGGGTAGTGTAACTCTCTGAAGTACATATTATAGGATATTGTATATATGTTCCATCCTCCCTCGCTCGTTATCTCTGTGGTTAACATTCCTTCTTAGTCTTTTATTGGGCTAGATTCCTGCCCCCCCCATTCAAGATGGCGATTGTCTACTACTACGATGACAAATTGTTCCGACAATTGCCCACGCGGCGCTTTAAACAGAGCACAGGTCTGGGTCAATCCCATCGCCGCAGGCCGTTAACTCTGGGCTTCAAACACAGGAATGTGTTGCAGCGAGCGTCCCTGCACACCGTTATCAGAAGCAGATGTGTTTACATTCTTTGTTTCCGAGATGAACAGACGGCCATTACGCAAAATCCGATGACACTTCATCAGCCCTATATAGTATAGTTCTGTTCTGTTCGGTTCTTGATGGATTTCACAAAAGCGGGCAAAATTGCGATAACAGCGCGATTAAGTAATTGTGTAAGCGTTTTGATGAGAGACTTGTGCTTTTTTTTGCCTGAACCCAACTGATTTCACCTGAACCCAACTGATTTGAGACACACAGACATCTGTGTTGGGTGCTTGTTCCGCTAGACCCCGTGGATGACGGACGGATGTCTTGTGGAATCACAGGGTTTGATTATTATTTGGAGCGGCCATTTTGAAGGTACTGCTCTGCTCACTTTAAAAAAAAAACAACAACCCAGAAAGCCTCTAGTGAAACAACATGGATGTGTATTGTAGCTCTGTGTTCTCTGGTGGGGAGGAGGAGGAGGAGGAGGAGGAGGTGAGGCTGGGGGGCTGGCAGAGAGTAGAGGAAATGTAGAACTCTGGTTTTGAATTCAAGTAAACTATGTGAGGCAATTGCAAGTAACACTTGGGAATTTTGAAAAGCATTTGGAATGATAGAGCCTAATGCTTTTACAAGGCTCCCGAATGCTGATACCTTTGGGTTTTTACCCGCGCTGTCTTTTCTTATCTTGTTGGCCCACTAATCTAATAAACACAATTTCTTGCATAAATTCTAAAGGCATATTTGCCAATAGGACGATTTTTGGATTGTTTGACGAGCCACAGTTGCCTGAACCAAAGACAGACATCACATTTGTATGAGTGATCAATGGAGGTGGTGGACTGCAAGGACGGGCACAGGGTGGGAAACTCCTGGCGTCGCTGAACGCGCAGCACAGACAACCCACACCTGCACACCACATAGTTTGCCAACAGCACGTGTGCATGTTCGTATGTGTGTGTACACAATGTATGTACACTGATCCCCACCGATTCACAGTCTATATGGACACTATACTTAGCCTACTACACGTTATATTAACCTTTAACCCCATTGACTCCCACCCCCCATGGACACGATTGCGTTACATTGACGCACATCTTTTCTTTAAATTGCACCTTTCAATTGCTTATTTTTTATATATATTTTCTAAATATTTGTAGTATTTCTAGAATTTGTATATTTATTATCACTTTCTGTTTAATGTTCAATGTTATGCACCAATTTCACAAAAGCACATTCCTTGCAATAAAGCTGATTCTGATTCTGATATCGGACCACAACGTCACGTCATGTCAGAATTTGCAGTTTTTTTCTTTCTGCCAGCATCCGTGGCTGATTGTCAAGGTAGATTACAGTAAACACCGCCATTCCAAACCACTGACTGGGTTAAAATAACAATCTCATTCAAACCTGCCACCTCCCTACAAAGGCCTCACCAGATGGAGACCTGTGTAAAAAGACAACGAATAAGGAAACAATTGAGAGCTGCTATGGTGGGGTGGGGGGGGGGGGGGCTCTCTGTCAACAGTGTTGCATAACACTTTATTAGCCCACTAATAAGCAAGTGAATGATTAACTTAATCTATGGTAAACTGCATGGCACATGGTGGGTCAACGACAACATGACCCATTCAAAACAACACCTAACTTTTGATAGGTGTGTCCAATGAACAGACTTGTGACCTGTGAGTAGTTCAAAGCAAGTCCCATTCATCATTTATAGGCAATGCCCATGTGGTTAACATTTATTTTTTATGTTACAGACTACATATTATACACACATATATATTACATACATCAGTCACATGTCCTTGTTTAATGACTTGTATTCCAGTTTCATAGTTCTTCTAGTAATTATATTGTCGCTGGTCACCACTGTTAAATGTTTGACATTAATGTCGGTGGACTAATAAAGTTATGCCGGAGTTAGTTCGTCTAAACGTACACACATGTTCATCTTCATGAATCATTCCCCAAGTATTTGTTGTACATGTTATTAAGGGACTAGGCAACATGGAAATGATTGCTTGTCGGTCGTAGGCTACTCATAAGCTTTGAAAATGAAGCCCTGTGGACCACAATTGGTTTGTGATGATCATCTTTGAAAGCACACCAACAACAGAGTTTCATACGTGAGGGATGAGTTTATTGTTAGCTCATACTCAGTAATACTGATTACAGGCCGACACGTTCAAAGTACTACAAGTACCTAGGCTACTTGTTGCTCAAAGAGAACTTAAAATAGCCGTATTAAGCTCAACTATACAAAGCCGGCCAAATAGGACCTATTATTAACAAATGTCGCGCAAATTGGGTTGCCAATTTGCTCAGTTTGAATCTAGATTGAACGACTCAAGTGTAAGTCGCAGATAGTAAAGCAGTCAACTTTAAACTAAGTTACACAGTTAGGAAAGTATGTTCTCGAACACAACATCCTGTTTCTGTTTATGGGCTTGATTAGGAACATATTGGAGCGCAGAGAGAGACTAGTGCCGTACTGCAGCCTGACCAGCCTACAAATCCAAACAGATGTTTCCCATGCATGACTTGAAAGATTTTCTTTCTTTTTGTGAAAATCCAAAAGATAACAGAAACCGTTGTGGCGTTGACTGTCACTCTGCACATATTCTAAATCATCTCATTTATATATAATCATATATGAGAGTCATAAAACTGCAGGTTTACAGCTAGTTCAAACATATCCATTATATAGCCTATTATTCATCCCCAGGGAAACCAAGGTGGTCAGCGACTGTGTACACATGGATGCTGTCCTCTCGTATGCACTTTGACCCCCTCTTGACCATTACCATGTATGTCATTGTCTGCAGCACGCACAAATAAAGTAAACCGCCCTCCCAGACTCTGGAAGCACAATTCGTTCTGAACCAAATGTGTGGAAAAATAACCCCGCAAAAAATGATATCCTCTTCAACGGTATTATGGAAGCTATTCTCGTTGGGCTGTACTTTTTTTTTTATAACAAGTTACACGTTGAAGTGCAAGAGAACACTGCATGATGAACTAATGTGATTTTGACCTGGCCCTGCATCTGGGCCTTTCATAATTAGCTGTAAAATAGTTTATTGACCTGATGTCGGTTCCTTGAGTCACAGCACTATCCAGGTAGGTTGTAGGGCACATATATAAATATATGTGTCAGGAAAAACACCTTCAAGACGTTCCCACATTAAATGCTAACTGCTCATCTGGGTTCCAGCAGTCCTACTATGCGATATCTGTGCTGTCTCCCCCCACCCCCAGAAGCTGTTCTATCACATAGTAGGACTGCTGGGGGTGGGGGGAGACAGCACAGAACCTGGGCCTGGGAAACCAACAACAGAAAGCGGTGCAGACAGTTACCCCTTGCTTCCTGTTTCATTTGAATACGTGTATTTCTACAGTGGCCAGTCTCTGCCTCCATGGTGTTGATTAGCAACCTTCACAGACACCTTTTTACAGTTTACTACAGCTGGGCGAGTTTGTGTTGTTGGCCAATTACTGGCTTACAGAGCCCCCGCCTCCAGCAACACGATTGGTCAAAACAAATATGAGGCGAAAGAGAGAGGAAACGCCCCCGTGCACCCGAGAAGATCTGAGCTGGTCTGCCGTCAGACTCTAGATATCAATCTGAAGTCTGGTTTGTAAGTCTAGCGAGCTGCTAATTGCTCCCACATACATGTGTTCGGCATGTTTGGAGGCAGTCGGAAACCGGAGAGATCTGGGGGGAAAAGCACGTGAAGGGAGAGGAAGAACATTCTATATCCACAGTCCACACTGTAAAGGCCCCAGTTGACTTAGAAAACGGAAACGGTGACTTTGCACAGGCAAAATGGCCATTTTGCGACCAAAACAAAGTGCAGAATTGGGCTTCTATCTGTCCAGTGTGGACAGTTTGGGTTGGGGTTAGGGACAGTTGAAATAGTCCAACTTTTCCCACGGGACCCCAAGACACCGCTGCCTAGAATTGGTCAACAATACCACTTGAATAATTCTGTCAGTATTCTGAAATATTTGGTATGGACTAAATGCATCCCACCAGGGGCGTGCCACCAAATTCTGGGCCCTATACATTAACAATCTCTGTGGGCCCCCTTCCCCCCTACTGAGGAGAGTCTGTGGGCGGACTAAACCATTTTGCGCCAAAGAGGGGTCTCACAGATGGGAGAACTGTGGCACAAAAGTTCATTCTCTCAATTGATGTAACATGTAATCAACAAACTTAAATAAGTTATGACACTAATTCATTCGAAATAAAGAACATTACAAACAAAACAAAACTTTAATTCCAGGATTTTCAAGGGCCCCTCTCCCTGCTGGGGCCCTGGGTAGTCAGGTCCACCTTTCCCCCAGCTAGTGCGCCCCTGCATCCCACTATCTGTTTGTTTATTTCAACAAGTTAGAAGCAAGACTTTCTCAGATCGTGATGGCCTATGTGTATTTTTATGAGCACTTCAGCAGTACAAGGACACAGAGACGGTAGGAAACTCCTGCCGTCATTAAAGGAACAAGCCAATGAATTGCAGTGACCATATTGCAGCCTGTCAACAGCCGTTTGACAGCAGTTGGACGGCCGATGTGAACACGTCAATTTTGATTTCGTTGTACGTATATCGGGGGCTGTAACGGCCCCAGTTGGCTATGAACCCAGCGCCGTCTCACTGTGAGGCAGAAAGACTAACCATTAAAAGCCAGTGAGTCACAGTGACGCAAACCAAACCACAGAATGTGTGTCCTTCAATAGAGAACTATTGAAGTTAGGCTACATCTCACATGTAGTGTCTATATAGATCTATCTGTATAACCTTACAAGAAAATTCCTGATTGACATGCCTCTATATAGTTTATCTGGCTCACATTATTGGACAATTAATCTCGGATCGAGCAGTCCTACCATGTTATTGCAGAACTTCTGGGGGGGACACGGCACAGAGCCTGGGGGGCCGGAAAACCAGGACTGCAAGGGGGTGGAGTTAGGCGTTTCCTGTTTCCTTACCGAGATATTCTCCCGAAACCAATTCATTTGCGTGAGTGGATGAAGCTTTCAGAAGGGGATTTTATTAATTGTATTTCCACAGTGTCTACACAGTGTTGATTTGAAACCTTTAGAGACTGCTCTTTTAATAGATTACTACTGCTGGTCGAGTTTGTGTTTGCTAAATATGCGCTGACAGATCCCTGCCAAAAGAGAGTGGAACGCCCCATACAAACACAGATTTGAGCTTGTCTGCCATCAAACTTCTTAATCTAAAATCTTAATCTAAATTCAGATTTGTGAGACGATTTGTGAGATGAGTGGACGATGGGATGTAACAGAATCTGTGCGTTTGGTGGCAATGCAAACAAAGGCTTCATATGCATTTAGTATCATCTTCATTAACAAAACACATCATCTTTGCTGAAAAAAGAAAACTTTAATTAAGGGTACTTTAAGGATTGCATGTCTTTAGTTTCGCTATATTGTGGTCTTGTTTGTTTCTTGCGTAGGACAATTTATCGGTCAATGACTTCTGCCAAAATGTTGTCTGTCCAGTATGCCCATGGTTAAGAGACCAAACCAAGGCAATACACACTTTCTATCATAGTGTGTCTAAATTTTAATCACACCATGAAAAATACATAGCTGTAAAGGGATATACACCGCCTCTCATATGTCTTACTACTCAAGGTTTATTGCTTCTCCCACTGGCTTTTTTGGAAATGTTCTCGCTTCCAAATCCAAATGAAATGTGGGCCAAAGAGACCATTTGGAACCGGCGATACATAAATAAACTGAACTTGCCTCGACCAGTTATTAACAATGACACAATATGAAACCTAAGCTCAACAATTCTACCCGGCTAGGAGGGTTAGCAAATGTAATGCCAATGTTTTTTTAATGCCCTCATCACGTACCTCTCCACCCTGACTCCTTTCCAAACAGACTTCACGCTTGCTTTGCACTTGAGGCCCAAATACCGAATGAAAGGGACGCAGCGTAGAACACACTTTCACAGAAGCTGTTGTGGTGACGTGTGAGCGAGATGAGTTTTACTTCTCACTACTCTGATCCACTCCGACACATTTTCCAAAAACGTTTCCGTCTGTTTCCCCAACTTCTCAATGTACTCCATTGAACTTCAGACCTCTCTGCTACAAAACAATGAGTACGATTATTTGCAGGTATGAAATATTGCCCATGTCTGTTCTTGTGTATTTCATTCAGGCGTCCCAGAAATAGATTTGAATCCTTAAAATGCATTAAGTATTTTATATTATTTATTAAATACTTAAGTCTTTGTTAACGAATCATTGTATTGAATACAAGTCCCCCACCTAACATTGTGACACTGTTACTGTGCGTAAGTCTTTAATAGGGTGATAGGAATTAGGAATTAGGAACTAATTCATCGATTCAGCCTTTCGATAGAGACCCTGTGTAGTTTGTTGTGCGGTAATCTAGGTCAATGCATGCCATTTTGTAATCAATTTTCAGTACTTTTTAGTCAATATATGGGCACTGTAGCAAAACTGTGACCTCCACATATTAGAATATTCTTCCATTTTCAGGAAGAAGTAGAATCTGGGCGTGCAGCACCTTTACATTAAACGCTGCAGTCTGTAGTTTTTCATAATAGTTCATTTACATTTACATTTACATTTAGGGCATTTGGCAGACGCTTTTATCCAAAGCGACTTACAAAGAGTACATTTGTTGAAGGAGAGGCAGCAATATATCACTAGTTCAGGAGCAGGAACTTTTCTCACGGTCGACGTTTGGCAGAAACAGCATTAAACTCTCCTCAACTTTGTCGAAGAGCGTTAGGCCTCGCTTCACCTCACAGCTCTCCAGGGGCTGGGGGTGGGGCGGGTGATGAGGAGCTGAGAAGAGTGTGAGAATGTAGATAGCGGGTGTCGTAAAATGTAAATCAAAGACAACGTTGTTACCCGGGTTTACTTTCCATTCAATGATTTACTTCAAAACACCCACTGAATGAAATCGGCGGAGGATCCATCAAATCTCGCTGGATTCATGTCACAACAAGATAAACACGCTTGGCTAAAATCTCAATTATGAGATTTGTTTCTATTCTATATGTACCATCGGCGATATATTTTTGCCTCACTCTTTCGACACATGTACTCATTGTAAGTTGCTTTGGATAAAAGTGTCTGCCAAATGTCCTACATGTAAATGTAAATGGCACCATAGAGACATATTGAGGAATTGGTGAATTCACAATCTACCTTTCTTTGAATAGCTGAAATGGTTTTGTGCAAATGTGCAAATGCATAGCACAATTATTCAAAACTTAAATATATAGCAGCGTAACTAGATAGAAAAGGAACATACATGCATACATCACAACACATATGCATGGCAAACGGTGGTATAGGCTTGCCCCTGAGGATAAGTGAATACCCAAGCCACCGCATTCACATGGAAGGAATCAATTCCTCCTCTGAAAAGAATGTCTCTTTGTTTGACTACAAGACAAAGTGCCTTGTAGGTTCAACTGCCATTATTAGCAAGTGAATCAATTACTGTGTTTGTGGCCTGGCTTTATAACACCCCCCCCCCCCCCCCCCCCCCCCTCACACCCACCATCCACTTTTGGCTGGATGGGAGCATTTGGCAAAAGGGGCCTCCTGTGGCTCCCTCCTGCTCACACCCCCGACCACCTCCCCTGGGGGCCAAGGCCACTACTTCACTTGCCATTGAGAAAGCAGAAACCATCGAAACCATTTCTTCTTCTTTTTAACATTTACAGATGTTTGGCTCGTTTTTCCACGCAAGACTAATGCAATGGCTTGCGGCAAGTCGTTGATAAATAAGCCCACCAAATACCCACATGTAGGTATTAGGCGTTGGTTTGGTTTTTTTTTAAAAGAAAACTCTTTTTTGTTGTACTTCTTGCCATGACTTTATAACATAAGGATCCCATCCCCCCTTGCACCCTATTAACACATGGTGGGCGTGGCAATCAGGGAGATCTTTAAATTGAAATTGAATCTTAGCAGGACTTTTGTCTCCCAGAGGAGTGAATGGATTAGCATCACTAACAAACCCGTAGAGTCTAGAGGAACACCTCATTAACATGTCTACACACAGGGACACCACACACAAGCTCCACACAACAATTGAGTTTCCCCCGATTTCATCCATCCATCCACCCACTAGTGCAACGTTGTAATGTGTTATTTTAGTCCACTGGCACGACGTGGATGAGCGTATACACATTATAACGCACTCACACACCGTCGGTCCTTTGCATGGGCACAAGAATAAAGTGGATATAATAAATAAAGTCATCATCAGGAGTCCACGGAGGTGTTTTTGACTCCTTATTTCCAGGGGTTTTGTGCAGCACAGGATCGGGTCTGTGTGCAGATATAATGTCTGAGTACGCGGGGGGGGGAGGGGGGGGGGGGGGGTCAGATGGAGAGAGATGTGGAGCCTCCTTACCTCGGCATCTGTGGTGCGCAGCCAGGCCGACCATCAGCAACACACTCCGGACAAAGGCCACGCAAAAGTTTCTGTCGCTCGTTCCCATAACTTCCACAAAGCGAACGGACTTTGACAACTTTAAATGTTTTGGGGTTTTTTTTCCTTTTTAAAGTCGCATCCGATTCTTTCCCGATTTTTGATTGAGGATCCACCGTTTGTCTCCAGACTTTCCAACTCCGAGGAGGGGAGGGGGGGGGGGGGGGGGGAAGAAAAAGAAAAAAAGAAAAAGTGGAATAAAGTGTTCCGCCACAAAGTTTCAAGGTTTCGGGGAGAATTCGGAAACGACGACGTTTTAGTGTCCGCGTATTGCACTGGTTTGGGCAAAAATAAAAGAAAGAAGCCCACCGATGCTCATTCCGTAAGAGCCAAACGAAACATCCTGACCACCAGACCAGACCGCTGTATGGAGAAGACTGCTGCTGCTGCTGCTGCTGCAATACGAGAGTTTGCCACACACACGCACGCACACACACACACACGCACACGCACACACGCACGCACACACAAAGCGGTGGGCCAATCTGGCGGAGCTGGGCTGCAGTGGTTGGTGCCCCATCTAGGGATAGAGTAAGGTATGGTGGTCAATCCTCATTCTCTTTCGACAGAAGAAAAGCAGCCACCAGTTGAAGCAGTGAGTCCTGCTGGGATCGAGCATCTTAAAAACCGAGACTGCAGGATTTAGCTCCACAGTGTCTTGGTTTGGTGGAGGAAGTGATGCTAAATTAAATCAAATCACATTGTCAAAATACTTTCTATTTCAATCAATCAATCAATCAATCAATCAATCAATCAATCAATCAATCAATCAATCAATCCATCAAATAGAGGCCAAGTTTATGCCTACCCTATACGTAATCAAAATTCGAATATACAGCCCAAATATAGTAGAAATTGTCGACCATAAGCGACAAAACAACTTTGAGAGGTCAAATAGTCCCAAAGCAATGCACACCATAGCAATAAAATGCATCCGTACGTCAGAGGGAGCCACGAGTGAGCTGGATGCTCAGCCACTCATCATTAGTGGTTGAGGCCTGTGCAGCCTCAGTGAGAGGAGGCTACTATGTTTTCCATTAGCTCAAGTTACAGTTACAGGCCAGAGTTATGCATCTGATCTTCATTCTCCCCTGAGTCCTCTTCTTCGCTGGACTTAAGTGAACATTGACCACTACTACTGCTCAAGTAGTCGTGGTACATTTTCGTCCGCCATTTGTTTTTGAACGTCTTCAATATTCTATATAGGCAATAGGCCACCACATCAATGATGTGTCATTTCATTATTTATTCATGTATTGAGTTATCTTTTACCAATAATATGACACATAAAGTAAACATGGTCAGTAGTCATGTTTATGACAAACTTACAGATACAGTTACAGATGGCCTTACACTTTACATACTGTATACTTTACATACTGTATATTACCATGTACTAAATCTGAGCAGTCCATTCCAGAGGCAATTTGAGAGCAAATGAAAGATATGCTGCAGTTATTTACAAATAGAGAAAGCGATAATAAATAGGAATAATATTAACATAAGGAGACTAAATATAAGAAATAAAACATAAACAAAACTGACCTGGTATATTCCAAAATGGATCTCTGTGGGAAGTTTTATCCTTAGTGTAAGGAAAGGCTTACATACATCCCTAGTATTTAGGGATATGTGATACATGGTTTACTGTTATCAAAGGTTTACCCCCCAAAAGGTTTCAAATTTCAGCTCTTAAGGCTTAAGTATTGGTTACAGTGGGATTTGTCCTGAAGAAGTTGAGTACTTATACAAAGTACTTAGTACTTACTCAGAATCAGTCAAGCTGTTTTCTTACAAAGCTAACAACTGGCTGTTTATACGTATATGTACACTCAAGGTATTTGTTATAAACAACTAGAGAACTCCTCACCAAATAACTACAAACTTCTAAGGTTCGATAGCTGAAACATTTTCTTGTGTAAACTCCAATTTAAATACATAGAAATGTGAATATCAAACGGAAATGTACTCTATTGTGTATGCTTTTATACTTCGTAGCGTTTGGGTATAAATAGTTTCCAAAGGGTGTTTAAATGCTCACTGTTCTATCTGACCCCAGTTGTTAGGGCATCTATAGGTATCAGATACCAGGTCAAATATGGTGGCATTTGGCACTAGAAAGGATTTCTTGTTAACTTGTGATAGTGAAAGGATAGGAGGTCCCCTACCTCAGCATGGCTAGTACAACCCACAGGGGTCATGTCTCCTTCTGTCTATCCTCCACAATGGAAGCCAGCGTCATGGGTGGAAGAATAAGTTGTGATGCCATACAAATGGCTGGTGTACCCAAATGGCTGGTTTGTACAATAATTCAGAAAAAGTACACCTTCTGCACTGACATGCTGCCTTATTCCATACTATCAATGTTTGACAAGACAGGCTATTAAATTATGCTCTGTCAAGAAACTATGTGTGTGTTTTTGCTTGGTTAATATGCAATATAGTGACAATTTAATGGTGATTTGTAGATGGCATGTTAATTTTCCATGAAGATAATGTTTCCAGTTGAACCAGGACTGCCTGTCTGTCTGACGTGTGTAGATGTGAAGCATAAAGGAATGTCAGCGCTTCAGATAATAACCACTTTTTAATTACATATTTTAAAAGGCTGTGGTTTTGGATCACGGGTTTCGTGGCTAAAGGCACGTTTGCTGTTAACCTTTTGTTCGTGTTGCTGCTTAACTTTTAATGCATGCTTCCTATAATTGATGTTTTCACTCACAGGCCATCGCACGCACCACTGGTTGGTTTTCACCATCCAGCCACCAGCCAGGCCATGCTGTGGAATACATTTTTTTGTTACAAACATGGCATTTTAATTCTGTTGTTTGTTTTGTTTTATTTCAAGCGTTATGTTATATTTGCAAGCCTCTCTGAATTTCCATATTTTCAAGAAAAACATTTTCAAGGTTAGTTCCAATTAATCATCTGCAGTTAATGCCATGGCCAATACCAATAATAATAATACAAACATTGGCAACATGGCTTAGATCTCAAAATGTACATTTTATTCACAAAATATATGAAAACATCAGAAGTAAAAATGTTTTCTTTCAGCCTCATTCTGATATACAGTTACAAGCACTGGGCAGGACAAGGTTCATTTGCGCTAACAAGTGACAATGAGCATCTCTGTAAATACACCGTCTCCACACTCATTATTAAATACACGTACAGAATGCACATTCATACTCTTAATAAGCAAAGAATAAAGTGTAATAACAGCATATTTAGTAGGAACCGTGGTAATGCTTATACACACGTGTGACCGTATTTCTGGATGAACATACTGTATATGCAACGGATGCATGCATTACATGCTGTAGAATGACCAAGTGCTGTAAAGCACGTATTTTATATTACTTGGTAACCCCATCAGGTACATCTTGTAAAATAAAGCTTTAACATACATGTTGTATGACCCATATTTCTTTTTATCCTTCATACATAGAGATCAGTATTCATAAAGAACTTTGGTCTACACATTTATGTGGCCTCACCGTATAAGGCGCTGAGATACAGTATATCTATACCAAGAGCAGGAAGGAACCAAAGAGAAAAGTCTAGAATGAAAATAATTGAAGGAAGATTGGTTTGTGAGAAGGTGTGTGACAGGGTCCAACACAGGGAACCCATTCATACTAACCCCTCTGAAACCACAAGGACAAGACCGGACCCCGGTGATCAAACAAGGCACAAGGTGTTGGGGGTGACCGTTAGATTCAAATAAATAAAAACATCTTTTTTACTTTTAGTTGGATAAATATTGTCCCCCCCCCCAGATAAAAGTACATATTATTTTCTCCTGCACATCTTCTCACTTTCCCATCAGTAATCAGGTTAAAAGGGACTCCCTGCTGCTAATGTTGTTATCAGAGTGTCATCCATGTGAGTCGATTACCAAAAGCTATTTTGTGTGCACAATATGTAGTTATGCTTACAATCTAAATGTTTCAAAATCAACAGTGTAGGTCTACGCTCTGTATTCAAAGTAGTGGATGACGTCAGTGTTGAAAACTGGAATCTGTACATTCCCAAGTGTTTCCCGCCATTTTTCATGTCACAGTGACATCCATGACGTAAGGCATTAAGCAAGTGTAGTCATTTAAAACCGGACGGAATCCTGCTCTTAGGTACCACATTATTCACATTCATAGAATACATTTAATCGCAGTGTAAAAAAAGAAAGAAGAGGAAATATAATTAAAGTGATAAATACAACGAGTGAATGTTATTCAATGTAAAAAAAAAAATCTCTCAGCTTGTTGAGAAAAGTGGTCGTTTTTGCAGAAATTGTTTTTGAACTTGAGGATTCTTGGTAAGACACCAGTTTAGACGCTGCTGGTGGGTTTGATGGGGAGACTAGGAGGAGATCACGGTCGCCGCCGCCTCTTTAATGCAAGACACGGCCTTAGCAATGTCCTCTTCGGTCTGTTCCACGGTGACAACCACTCTGATGCTGGGAACACAAGAGGACCACAAGACTATTAATAGATAATATGTCATGATTTGAGATTCTACACTTCAGGATTCCCGAATAAACTCCGACATCTGAGCGATGTCAAACTTGAGGATCACAAGTGGGAGAGTCCACCCACAATATACAGTATGATGGATAGATCAGCCCAACAGCCTACCCAGTGAACTGTACCACCTGGTAGGCATACAGTATCTATCCATCTATCCATCAATCATACCTGTACATCTGGGTGGACAATCCCACTTGTGATGTCACTAGAGCAGGGGTGTCCAACTCATTTGAGGTTGAGGGCCGCAACAGACCCAACGCTGCTTAACGGGGGCCAGACTAACAAAACACCACGGAAATGCATATGAAAGTCTTGCAACTTGTGCAGTTTAGTCGTTATTTGTAGGAACTTCAACAATGTTTTTGTTATTATGGATATAGTGAAGAAATCAATAAGAAAGTAGAAATCAATTCATTTTATCAGATTCCCTCCCGGGCCAGATTGGATCAGCCCGCAAGCCACATCTGGCCCCCGCGCCGCATGTTTGACACCCCTGCACTAGAGGGTCGATTTTGACACAAAACTGCCATGAAGAAACTCTGCACAGGAGGGAAGTAAACTCACGTTGGCGGGGGGAGAAAGCGCTCCTCCTTTTCTAGGTAACGGGCGATGGTCACAGCCACCCCCCTCTCCAAACACTAAGAAAGGAGAGAAAAGCACATATTTCAAGTTTAACAAACAACAAAAAAACACCAAATATTAGCTCACCGAGCGCTCTAGGACGCTTTGTTTACAATTAGCTCAACGGCGCAGAAGGAATGGCCTGGACTATCGTTTTTGTAGTCAAACAGAGCAAACAGGTGTTAGGCTACTAGTTGCCCTTTGAACCTGAGGGTGCTTGAATTCATTTCAGCAAGCAATGACCTTATGGACGGTCATTGTTTAGAGGAGAGAGTGGAACAGTCTGTATATTTTGGTTAAAGTTTCATCTGGGTCCCACCAGACACAATTCACTACACTCTGCAACACGCCCTCATTTAGCTAGGATGAACGACTAAATCTCAGTCGTTTCCAGTGGGGCCATGGCTAACTTATTGGCTAACCATATCATCTAAATATGTACTCCTATCTTTCCAAAGCAAACACATCAAGATTCTAAAATCACGCACGCACACACAGCGGTGTCGACCATGCAAGGCAACAGCCAGCTCAGCAGGAGCAGTTAGGGTTAGGCTTAGGGACACCTCGACACTTGGCTAGGCTGAGCCAAGTATCGAACCAGCAACCTTCCAGTTGCCATACAACCGTTCTACCTCCTGAGCCACTTCCACCTTCCTATAATCTAGGATTGATTAAAAAAAAGTTTTACATCAATTGATCTTCGATCAAATCAATTCTGCTCATGAGTGAAAAGAAACAAGACTTACGTAGTCTACAATGCTCCGTAGCGTCCTCAGGTCCGTCTCTCTCGAACCGGAGCTGGCCTCTAGTTGTAAATGAAACGCGGGGGAAAGCGGCACTCCCACTAGCTTCAGGCCCGCGGTTCTACAGAGAGGAAGATATAGCAACGTATTGATCAATGTGCACAATCATTGATTATTTACTGAGGAACAAGTTGAAGTTTTTTTTATAAAAGAACAGAAGAACGAGCATTGCATTACAGCAACACCATTTTAGTGTCTCCCAAGCCTTACAGATGCTAGCCATCCTAGTCTAGCCTAGTGTTGACTTCACAATGATTCATCGTGACAAAGACTTCAAACATTCACTTCCACTTTCCAACTCACCCGTCATCTTCCAGGATTAAGCTTTTTTCTAACACTACCAAGCAATTCTGTTGCTGGAGTCCACAGAAATGACAATGATTAATGCGGTTATTGGAAAATGAAGGAATTCTAGAGCTACATGCATTTGCAAGATTCAAGATTCCTTTATTGCCATATGTAACAAGTACAATGGAATGCTTACTCCCCATTCACTCTTGCAGTATTCTTCCAAACAACCCAAACAATTAGTAATAGTACCTATTCTAAATCTACAGTTGCAGTCACTCAAGTCAAAGGCCACGTTGACTATTTACACAAGCGTTTTGGATCAAGTGAAAATGACAGGAATGTTTGTACAAGAGATGTCGAGTTGTCACCACCTGTAGCGTTCGCTGCAATCAAGCGTTCTCGTCTAGACACAGCCTCTTGCGGAAGCGTTGTCAAATCACGTTTTGTGGTGTGTGTGTGTGTGTGTGTGTCTGTGTGTGTCTATGTGTGTGTGTGTGTCTGGTTTAAGCAGCCTCACCTGGCCCCAGTCAGGCTGAATAGACTGGGACTGGGTGAGGCTGCACACCTGTGTGGTGCATTGGGTAATCAATGCCACAGGTTAAACCAGCCGTCACCACACAGACACACAAGAGAGTGATGGCTTTCTACCACCTTCTCGGTCAGCAAACAACTTCAAACTCTGCAATAAACAGATTATTCAACATCTGTCGTGGGTCGTCAACCAATAGAAAAGTAAGGGGCGAGTCAAGTCGAGTTTTCTCTGAAACGTTGCCGTTGTTGTTGGTGTGATTTCATACGAGTCCTAGCCCTTGCAATTCTAGTAAATCAACCTAATTCACAACAATATCCATAGCAGGAACAGATGTGCGTGCGCATATCTAGTGTGTATTTTCGTGGCCCTATGTTTGTAAGGGCAGACGATTGTGAAGACAGAATCTAGATACTTCTCAGGTGTAAACAAGGAGCAGTATTAAGCGCTACCCTGTTCATTGAGTGGTTTCCCAGTATATTCTTGGGCACACCTTTGCCTTCGTGTGAGCCAGGCAGTGAAAGAGAGAACAGAGAAGAACGAGCATTGCATTACAGCAACACCATTTTAGTGTCTCCCAAGCCTTACAGATGCTAGCCATCCTTGACCTCACAATGATTCATCGTGACAAAGACTTCAAACATTCACTTCCACTTTCCAACTCACCCGTCATCTTCCAGGATTAAGCTGAGTCGACGGTTTTTTTCTAACACTACCAAGCAATTCTGTTGCTGGAGTCCACAGAAATGACACTTAGTAAATCAACCTAATTCACAACAATATCCATAGCAGGAACAGTATGTGCATGCGCATATCTAGTGTGTATTTTCGTGGCCCTATGTTTGTAAGGGCAGACGATTGAGTGGTTCATTGACTGGTTTCCCAGTATATTCTTGGGCACACCTTGGCCTTCGTGTGAGCCAGGCAGTGAAAGAGAGAGGAGTAAAGGGCTTAAGACAGGGAGGACAACAGGTAGCAAAAGTACCTCAGGCCAGATTCCCACCGAGAAGTAAAAACAACACAAGTGAGCAAACTAGCTGGTTGAACAACCCCAACTCGTTGAACTCCTGTGCCTGAAGCGCATGTTCACCAGACGACTTGCTTCTTTTGTCGTGAAATAAAGTACAATTCTGAGAAATATAGTTTATATGACGCCACTTACCCCTGTAATGCGTTGTGAACACTTATGCACTTCTCCCTCAGAACAGTGAAGATATCTGGCAACGGGAAGGAAAAAAAGTTTGCAAGTAGTTCATTTACTGTGTATTCCACACGCTCTGTGTCACAAAGTGAACAGATTTTAAATCTAAATAATAAAATTGCTTGTACCTGGGTCTTCCTCCATGATGTCGAGCGATTCGATGGCGGCCGCAGCGAGCATGGGGGGCAGCGAGGCGGAGAAGCAGTAGCCTTGTCCTGATAAACGCTGTCCGGCAGAGAGAGACAGAAACACGATGCATTACAACGTATTTTATTTTTTTACATCAACCCAGTCCTGGTTTGTAAATGGTAAATACATAGCATTTATACAGTGCTTTTATCCAAAGCACTTTACAGTATTACCTCTAATTCACCCATTCCAATTCATACACTGATGGCGGTGCCAACCATGCAAGGTAACAACCAACACGTCAGGAGCAGTTAGGGTTAGGTGCCCCTTGCTCAGGGACACCTCGACACCAGACAACCGCTCTTACCTCCTGAGCGACAGCGGCGGTTTGTACCCCACAGCTACCGAGAGTTCTCTGCGTAAGGTCGAGTTTATTGCTTTGTCCGTGAAACCTTTCTGCAACACAAGGCTGCAGGCCCTAAGCTGCATTGGGAAATGCAAGGAGGTACAACTGAAATGACCTGATGGTACCTGGTGGTCGATGACAAACGAGCGGCCGCAGCAGAACCCGCCGATGGAGGCCAAGGCGTTCTCCATGTTGGCGCTGATGAGGTCAATGTCGTCGATCTGGAAGCAAGCGATCAGGGAATCAGGGAATCAGGGAATCAAGAATCTAATATGCTAATACGGTCTATACATTTCAATTACATTTGTCCAAAGTGACATTCAAGTGAGGCTTGGAATAAAATGTTTACAGTCCACATTGGAGCAAGTGCTGTACAACTAGATTTATAGATGTATTATTCACTGAGTGATGCCAATAATTACAACAAAGGATGTCCTAAATACTCACGTTGACCCCAAAGTGTTCCGTGACCCCCCGGCCCTGAGCTCCCAGAACACCGAAAGACATACTCTCCTCCAGGAAGATGCGCACTTTGTACTTGTACTTCATCGTTACCTGGAGGGAAAACATTGCATCAAAGACAATCAACAATTTGTCCCTTTTTTAATTTGTTTAACCACAAATATCTTGCAGGTCTTATCCATCGGCATCTTACCAGCTCCGGGAGAGGGCAGATATCAGCTGTGTTCATGTACAGTCCTTCCACAATGATGAATCTCCTGGTTACTTTGGCCTTGCGGGGATTCTACGAAAAGAGAAATAAAAAATGATCTTAATTTTCCTTGTTCCTCTCATCACATTGACTGTCAAATGCTAAAGTTAATTGCCAAGCTCTAAATTGTACAATTGTACACATAACTATTGCTCTAATAAAGGAAAACGAATGCCAACGATTGGCTGTTCATCTTGCGGACGGACTAATTATAGATCTAAACTATACTATAACAAACACAAAAAAGTAGATTCAAATAGATTGTTAAAAACGTATCAGTGTTTGATGACGTCTTCGGTACAGAACATCTTCATTGTGGTGTCCTATCTAAGGAATGTCCATGATGAGATGGAGGGCAAGTCTCTCTCACACACACACACACACACACACACACACACACACACACACACACACACACACACACACACACACACACACACACACACACACACACACACACACACACACACACACACACACACACACACACACACACACACACACACACACACACACACACACACACCTTGAGGTCCTCCAGCTGCTGTTCCTTCAGTAGCCTCTCCAGGTCCTCCATGTCATTGTGCTTGAAGTACTTGATGACACTGCGTGACGCCTGCAGGCCCTTCTGGATGGAGAAGCAGGCCGCCTCGTCCCTGGGGTCCCGCAAAACGCAACCAAATAAAGGTGGGGAGGGGATTGAAGGTTGACGTCACAATCACAATCACTTTTCACATGCATTTACATTTAGGGCATTTGGCAGACACTTACAAAGAGTACATTTGTTGAAAAAGACGGCAATATATCGCTGTGGTACATAATGATAAGAATAGAGCAATTTGCTATGGTGATTTGGTGCAGAACATTAAACAAGAGCAAGTACTGTAAGACACATCTAAATAACAATTTACAAGAAACTATGAAAAAATAATGATACAGAAGTAATACAAATGAAAATAAGAAGTAATTGTACAATATATCAGATTGGCCCAACACACATTTGTTCTTGGTGTTGCGTTGACACCAAGAATGTGTGAGCAAATATTTCAGCCAATGCATGAAGTTTTTAAAGTGCCACATACAGTACATGGCACAAAAATACCTATGATTATACGATATATCACATATCTACAGTATATATATACACATTAGAGCCCTGCGCGGGACTGTTTTCTTCATCCCGCTCCCGCCCGCTCCCACTGAATTTCTGACCATTACCGCCCGCGACCGCAGGGTGCGTGTTACACTCCCGCCCGCTCCCGCAGTGTGTATGTCCACTCCCGCCCGCGACCGCAAAAACTCTGAGAATTTCTGCCCGCACAATAATAGAGATGCATTGATTTTGTGTCTTCTCCCGTCCCGCAGGAGAAAACACGTAATTTTATAGGCTATTAATAAAGAGATTCATGGGGTTGTTTGTTTCGTTTCCCTGGCCTGCATGTATTTTGACACGCTGTTAGGGAAAGCGCTTCTATTTCGTCAAAGCCCTACGTAATTAATTAACAGTGATCTCCATTGTCGGCTAGCCTAGACTATCCCGATCCCGCAGTGTTTTTTTTAGCCGCCCGTTCCCGCCCGCAGCAAAGTTCAAACCGCCCGCTCCCGCGAGATTTGCGTTGGGTCCCGCGGGACCCGGTGGGACCCAATCCCAATGCAGCCCTCTAATACACATCTATAAACTTACACAAAAACAATATCGCCCCTCTTGGCGTAGGCAGGTATTGCACTCGCCATGGTCGCGAAGCCGTAGGAGTAGATGATGGCCTCCTCTGTCCTCATAAACGTGGCCAGTCGATTCTCCAACTCTAGATGGACATCTGGGGTTGGGGAGAACACACGCACACACGCACGCACACACACGCACAAACAGTCTTGTGTGAGAGGACAGCTTGAAA
This sequence comes from Coryphaenoides rupestris, assembly GCA_002895965.2. NCBI lineage: Eukaryota > Metazoa > Chordata > Actinopteri > Gadiformes > Macrouridae > Coryphaenoides > Coryphaenoides rupestris. Next base: position 411,376 of record PIJE02000059.1, read on the forward strand.
GCCATTTCAGAAGACACAGGTACAACATTTCACTCACTTACCAAAAGTCCCATAAAAGCCTCTGGGTCCGCACGTTCCAACACCGTATTTCTTGAGGGACGCCAAGGCCTTTTGCTGTGAAGATGCAGTCAAGAGGACACCACTTTAGTATGTTTAAATCACCATCAAAAACAATATTATTTATGACCAATGGCAAGATATTGACACGAGACCAACCTTCACTCGATCGTTATCCAAGAGGCCCAGGAAGTTGAACGAGGCAAAATTAATACACTCCTTTCCATTAATGATGATTTTATGGCTGGGTGGGCTGCAAGGGAGAAACAAAAAGGTGTGCCTTTAGCTTCAACTGTCCACTGAACAAAACAAGCTCAGCTACCCACAACTGTGTGTGTGCGTGTGCATGTGTGTGTGCGTGTGTATTGAACATTATACAATTCTGAGATTTAATTTGCTCCTAGATTCAACAAGTGTATGCCCAAAACCTATTAATAGGCCCCAAACATTTAACATACAACGAATGAACGTGACTGGAGAGGCTATACATGGTAAATGGATTGCATTTATATCGTGCTGATAAGCGCTTCACATTGCCTCACATTCAAACACACGTTCATACACCGATGCCGGTGTCAACCATGCAAGGTAACAGCCAGCTCGCCAGGAGCGGTTGGGGTTAGGGTCTCTTGCTCAGGGACACGTGGACACTTGGCTAGGAGGAGCCAGGGGTTGAACCTGTAACCTTCCGGTTGCCAGACAACCCACTGCACCTCCTGAAGTGCTGCCGACTCTCCATAGAGGCGCTTACCCGGTAACCACATCGTAACTAAGGGATGGGTGGTCCTTGGACACCACTGGAACGAGAGGCTCCGGTTGCCACTCTTCAATGAGCTCCTCCTTCTCCTGCGACAAGGACCCACATAACACACATACACAGGCAAGACAACAAATTAAGAAGGTTTACAAAAAAACATGGAGGCTTAACACCATTTTGTTCATCAACATTCCGGCCGTACCTTCTCTGTGAGTTTATACGTCTCCTGGAGTTTATAGGTCTTTGAGAACAGAAGTCTGATGATCCATAGGATGAGGATCCCTTCCAGGATCAAGTGATAGGCAGGCGCCTGATACAGATATAAGCATAAACATTTTAGTTCTTAGTTAATCTTAGTTTCATAGAAGACACACACACACACACACCTTTTTACTAATGAATGAAACGTTAAACGCTGCTGTAATTGAGTGCAGTTATGTACAATACACATTGTACTTGTTTAATATGGTCCCAAAATGCTGCTACACAGAACAGAGCTCAGCAATATGGAAAATGACAGAACATGCAAAATACATTGACAATTGAGCTTCCCTCAGAGACCCTGTACAATGGCTTTTCTTAAGGGTTTCAAAAAGCTCAAATCTACCAGGCAAATCAGACCCAAATGTTGTACTGTGCAGAATTATGTAGCCATCTCAAAATATTGTGTTCACTGTCTATGGAATAGGCCCAGGAGGGACTGACAATGGATGAACAAATTTTTAGATGATGGTGGTTTATTTAGTTAGCATAAAATGACCACAACAAGAATAATTAAATCTGTTCACAGCCTCAAAAGGTAATTATTCACAGCAGTACACACACACACCGCAAGGCCCAGCCACTGCAATTTTCCAGCAATTCACAGAGCATGTCACTCAGGGGCGGTGAGAAGGTTCTCACTTCCAAGGCTTGTGAGCCAATAGTATAATGGTAGCGTTGGTATCATGTGGTATCTCAGTCATCATCAGCGATCAAGAGTATAAATGGCTGAGTTTGATGGGAAGAGTTTGTGTTTGGGTAACGGCTTCACTCCGGTACCCAAGTGCTCAGTGACAAAGCAACCTAAATGAATTCATTACCCTACCACGCAAGACTCACCACTTGACATGACTTAGAGAGTCCGTCTGAGTCTCACTCTACTCGACCATGAAATATGCAACGAACGGGCAACCGCTGGAATGGAATGAAAGGGAGTGGGGGGCAGGGGGGTGCGACGTCTAGTGGCTGATCAATCACCAATGTGATCAATAGCACCTTTAACTTGGCCCACAAATGATCATGTCCCCTACGGTCACAAAGTGGTACTAAACTATTTTGAGACCTGCTTACCGTGGGAAGGCCAGAATATTCAGGCGCATCAAGTAGGTCGGTACATGAACACCGGTACATTGACTTTGAGATAACCATGGAGCTATTCCATAAATGCAAGATTTTAAATGTGAAGGAACTGGTGGGTAAATGTTATCTGTATTTGAACATCAGTGAGGACATGTGCCCCAAAGTCACCCCTGGAAATCTCTCCCCAGACATAATGTTGTTGACACATTTTAAAACTTTTGCGCCATCAGGGGCTGGGCTGCAGGCATTACCAATCACAATCACAAACAATAAGAATCCCCAGCGAAACAATAGATATGAGTTTCACTGTGAAGACCAAAGAAGTACATGGCCACAGTAAGAATGTCCACAGTGAGAATGTGAAGCCAGTTGGGGGCATGTCTTGACAACTTGACAACTTTTTGCTGGATCCGAACAGAATGTAACACAGTTCTCTACAATGAGGAAGACAAGGACCATTGAGTCTTCAGTCAGCTCTAACTTGCGGCCAACAACTTATCGAGTAAATAAGCGAAACACATTTTGAGTTTTAACAAGCAGAACATGACTTGAACTTCCTGGATATCTCAGGAAACGACCGTGTAGAAATGCTGGCACGTGATTGGTCGTGTAGGCGCACCGCGTTCACCTCAACGACAGGTGATTGGCTGAAGAAGTCTGTCACTCCTCGTTTCTGACGACAATACTTTTTAACAGCCAAGTTTTCTTTCCCCCCCCCCCCCCCCCCCCGATTTTGACTAAAGACATTCAGGTGTCAGAAAACATCGACAGTGTTCCTGCACACAGCAAAATAATTATATACGTAAAATATCGCATACAAATATATATAATTACCTCGTAAAACGCCTGAACCATTTCCACCAACACCCACTGCTGCCCGGACGCCATCTTTGTTTTCCTTCCACATGAAACGTCATCGGGAATTTAATGACGCGACAGAGTAGACACGCCATATATGACACTATTATATATTATTATATACTATTATATACTATTATACAATATACACTTCATTTAAAACTCTTTTATGAGGACAAGATACTGTTGCGTTACATTAACGCACATCTTTAAATCTCACCTTTTAATTGCTTACTTTATACATATATATATAATTAATTTCTATACAATTACTTTTCTTTCTTTTTTTTCATGAAAAAAAGGAAAGTAATTGTATAATAATTGTATAAAATGTATTTATTATAATAAATACATAAATTTCTATAATAAATATATATATAATGTATTCATTTATTATAATTTATTTATTTCATTTATTTCTATACAATTACTTTTCTTTCTTTTTTTTTTCATCGTTTGTTGTAAATTGTTCCATTACTTTGGGTTTAATGTACAATGTTATGCACCAATTCACAAAAGCACATTCCTCTGAAAACTACTTGGCAATAAAGCTGTTTCTGTGTCTTGGCCTCGGTTTTCAACACGATATACAAACAGAGGGTTGTCGTGACATACACACACACACACACACAGACACAGACACACACACTTATTGGATTTCTGACATTAAGAAGTCTCACCCTTACTCTGACAATTGTGACTTCAAATGTTTGTTTATTATGAGATTATTAATTCCTGACATTTTTGTTCTGACAAAGCAACAACACATTTTTTTTTGTTCTGTTGCAGACTGCAGACTTTACAAGATGTTCATGATTTTTCTGTTAAGCATCATGTTAAGGTGGTAGGCTACTGTACTATTGGGGTAACCAGGAGTTTGCTGAAACACAAGACCGATGTTTTTACTTTTTTTAACTGCTGCCATCTCTTGTATTTCGATAGAAGAGTGCAGTGCAGTCAACCTATAAAACATTGTTCAGGACAAACAAGAAAGTTAATAATTAAATCACACACCCTTCAGGTACAATTTTACAATATAAAAACACAATATTTGTTATGAGCTATAGTGAAAGATACAAGATTCCAATGAATAAGAACACTTTGAAATTAAATTCTAAAGATTCTGAATTTTTAAACAATCATTTTTTAAACTAATTTTTCTTTTTGAGCACAATTGGCACTGTTATTACAACAATGATTACACATATCAACAGAATTACAGAGGCAAATATTTTGCAGAGTTTTCTTCTTCTATATTCTGCTTCTTTCTTTTTCAACAGGGAATCAAAGCCAGGTGTGTAGAGATCCTCCAGCCAATAATCAAGATCCTTGGCAGTCTTTTCTTCACCCTGCAAGATATAGCCATGTTGAAAGTGCAGGAATAAACTACACAAACGTTAAGTTTCCACCATGCACACTCATCCACACACACACACACACACACACACACACACACAGTCTTACTACATAACTTGATTCTACATTTTTGTTGTTGATATACCTACTTGTTTATATGCCTTGCTGTTTATTTGCTTATTTGGTCATATTTATCGTTCCAAAAAAAAGTAAAGACTGTAAATAGTGTGGATATTCTGATTCTTTGCCTTCAATTTGTGATATTTGTATTGTTCTATTGCATATTCTGCTGGGCATCGCCACTTTTTAATTTCTTCTTGAATCTTGAATTACATTTATCTCTGTCGGCCTATATCTCAAGTAGTCTCCACAGGTCAAGCTTGGATGCATTTTAAAACAGATTGGACAATGCTTGGGACAATTTAGCTAAGATATGACAGCGGCTATAAGTGGAACTGGAAATCAGTGCCACAATCTATTCCCTTTTCTTCCCGACGTTACCATCATGAAGCCCGCCAGGTGGCCATGGATGGACCGCTGGTCGTACTCCTTTATGGTCCATGAGGGCTTGTACTGCTCAGGCTCTCCCGTGTCGTGGGGCCTGGTGTCGGCGTACAGCGGGTTCCTTTTCACGTTGGGGTTGAAGGTGACCGGCGTGATGTGTTTCTCCATGTATCTGTCAGCGAACATCACAGGAGTTCCCTCCGGTGAGGGGGGTGACGGATGATTATGAGTATGATGGCCGCCCACCGGTGCTTGCTCCCGCTGCGGTAAAAGGTGCTGGTTTTAGTAGGTTGTTGCATATTTTTTTAATAGTTAGTGGAATAAAAGGACACGTAGCAGACAGTTATCAACTGATCCTGGTGGTTGAGATGGATGTCAATTAAGGGAGTAATTTCTTGCCCTTTGGGGGGCTATAGGGCTAGGGGGGTGTCATAATCACATGGCCCATAATAATCATATGGCCTCTAAAGCCCTTTGAGACTGTTAAGGACTATCCAAATAAAATTGACTTGACTTGTCACTTTTGTATGTGTTAATGCTTGTTTATGGATATCAAACCTATCATATCATAGACATTTCAATCACTGGACTTGAGAACTGCAATGTACTGCAATTGTATTTCTGCGTTGTCCTCATATTGTATTTCTCTGTTTTTCATGTTGATATGGACCCATGTGTCTGAAATAAAGTTAAATCAATCATTCAATAACATTGTAGGCTGTATAAAAAGTATACGAGTAACACTGTCTCCGTTCTAATTTTAGGTGCCAGTGGCAGCGAGTCGTTAGTTTCCAGCCAAACAATCAATTATTAGTCACTATAATGGCTACTGCAGAATAAGAATCTTCCAAAAATATTGTACATTTAATAGGCTGCCATGTTTTTAAGTATTTGTACTGTAATAAAATATTTGGCATTTAAATGTGTTGAAATGCATGGCTAAAGGTGTGATGAATGTACTTGCTATTAGTTTGGTCTTAATGCGGTATGTAATTGTACAGTGAGTTTATTCACTCAGATAATTTGACCCAATGATCTTTATGACCTATGGCTCCAATAAATCACAATTATATATATACTTTTTTTGATGTATATATACTTTTTTGAGAAACAATATTCTGCATTGAAACAACCAATCCTAAAACCACTAACCTGAGCGTAAAGCCTATTTTGCCAGTGTCTCTGACTTGTCATCGCCGCCCCGACCTGAAACACTCCATGACTGATGGGCAGCTTCCTAACGTCAAGCTGGAGAAACTTCTCCGGGTGGTTGTTGTTAGGCAGATATTCATCGTCCATTTCCCACTGCTTTTCCCACAACTTATTGTTGTATGCGTTGCATATCTATTCTGACCATACAACTGCTGTGCGCAACCTGCTAGTTGTGTAATAATTCATGGCCAGTTAGGCATTTGTGACAGAGTATAACTTACAAGCTGGCACATGTGCGTTGGTGCGTGTGTGTGTGTGTGTGTGTGTAATTCAATCTGACTTGTTACACGCTGGCGTTAGAGAGCAACGGTGTCAGGGCTGGAAGTCGGGCAGAGGAGGCGAAAGAAAGAGGAGAAGGTGGAGATGAGATAATAGCTTACATCATTTGCCCTGTTTCACTCACTGAGCTCAAGGGTTTCAAATGCAGCGATGCCACCAGTACACCCTCAGTGTGCCATGAATATATAAAAAAGATCACGTCAAATAGATGCAAGTATAGTTGTCCTATCTGGGGTGGCTGTTACGGTTCGTCCGTCCTCGCCTCCACATCCGTGCCTCCCCCCTCCTGCTACGCGCCCTTTGTGCTCCTCGGCGCAACGGCAGGAGAGTCGATGACGCTGCCAGAAGCACGACTCTGCGTCATTATTAATCACCGCACCTGTCCCTTGTATCCAATCACCTTCCACCACTACAAGAACCTGGTCGACACTCCGCTAGTCGCCAGTTCTTCCCATAACCCTGGAGGATTAACGTTTCACCGTTAGCCTACCTTTTTTGCCAACCCTGGTTTTTCCGTTACTCGCACCCCGTCCCCTCCTCGTCTCTCCAGCATCCCGGACCCCCTCCGCAGTGCACTTTTCTCTAGCCAATTTAACTTCATGCAGTTATTGTGCCAACCCCTCGGCAGTGCCTTTTTCTCTAGCCAATTTAACTTCACGCAGTTATTGTGCTATCCTGGTTTTTGTGCAGTTGCCTTCCCAGGGATCACTATCCCTTCCCCTCCTTCTTCTCCTCGGCACCCCAGCATCCCGGACCCCCGCTGAGCTGGAGCCCTCACCCTGCTCCACCTGCATCCCTCTATAGCTCCTGCGAGCACCCTGACATTTCTTTGTGGCATATTTTTGTGGCAACCACTTGTTTTTTTTTTATTAAACCACCCCTCTGGGCTTGTGCTTGAACTAACGTCTCCTCCATTGCTGTGCGCCTGGGTCTTCCCCCCTCACCCCCTAACAGTGGCAGTAGCTCAGGAGGTGAGAGCGGTTGTCTGGCAACAGGAAGGTTGCTGGTTCAATACCCGGGCTCCGCCTAGCCAAGCGTCGAGGTGACCCTGAGCAAGACACCACCTAACCCTAACTGCTCCTGACGTGTTGGTTGTTACCTTGCATGGCACCACTGTTGGTGTATGAATGGGTGAATGTGAGGCAATACTGTAAAGTGCTTTGTATAAAAGTGAGATATAAATGCAATCCATTTATCTTACACACCATTACTACACACCTAGCATTTCAAAATGTCTTTATTTCATGAAGCACACTACAGTGACGTTATTTACAAAAGGTTTCCTGGTGCCTCGACCACTGTTGATGAAAAACAGGATTCTATTCCAAGGCAATATCTGCAATATTTCCATTGACCCCACCCCTCTTTTACACTGTTCTTTTTTGTAACAATTCAGTACAGTTAAGTAACAACAGCAACAGCACGTGTTATGCATGCAGTAACAGGCCTGACTCTGGGGCGCTGGCTTTGATGAGGCTCTGGACGGCTTTGAACTTGGGATGCTCCTTGTCCTCCACCAGCTGCAGAAGCACGGACTCGCTGGTGCTGATGATGATGCCGCAGTGGGCCATCCGCTGAGGAAAAGGAAAAAAACGTTCAGAGAAGATGAGTCGCTGTGGATGGAAAAGCCCAATCCACTTGTTGTAAATGGTAAATGGGTTGCCGTACATCACTTTTATCCAAAGCGCTTTACAGTTGCCTCACATTCACCCATTTATACACCAACGGCGGTGTCAACCATGCAAGGTGACAACCAACATGTCAGGAGCAGTTAGGGTTAGGTGTCTTGCTCAGGGACACCTCAACACTTAGCTAGCTCTACCTCCTGAGCTACCTCCTGAGCTACTGCCGTAAATTAAAGGTGACGTTGTTTTTAGTATGTCCCCACCACTAATATATTTAATTGACTGATTGATCCTGGCCCAAATCTCGACGTCAATGTAACTATGGACTCAAACAGTCAATCTAAACATGAACTCAAGTAGCCCCCTAAAGGTGAAACATGTGCTATTGCATGCACTACAGTTTGGGGTTACCAGCTGTCACAAGCGAGTAAAAGTGAAAAACATTTCCAACATTTTGATTGGCCGATTGGTGTTTTCCTGTAATGGGAGCAATTTTTCTTTTTCCTGATCTGCTGATCCGAGTGGACACGTTTTTACCTTCAAAGCAAACATCCGGTCCACCATGCTGCGTGAGGAGGTGCCGTCTGCCACCACGTGGACCTCGTACCCCCGGCCAATCAGATCCAGCGCCGTTTGCTGGATACAAACATGGGTCTATATGGAAGAAAGAGAACTAATTAATCTAATGAATTTAAATGAAGTCAGGGATACTCATGTAACACCCATGTGCACACATGTGTTGATTAGGATCAAACTATTTTTTATTCATTGATAAATGAAAATAACATTATTTTATTTATTTTTATCTAATTCTTTTCTACTATGGCCATACATTAAGGATGGTAGGATGAGGCGTATGCATAAAACCAGAATATACACAAGGTTCAGTTTAACAAATGAGCAACACATATTTTGCAAAAATGCACTCTAATACACCGATGATGTCATTCATGGACTATAGATTTTCACATCGGTGCTGAGACGTACTCCAACCTTACCTCCACCCCGAACAAGACCAGGGAGCGGACATGTGGATATGTTGCCAAAAACGCTTCCACATCAGGAAGGACCATGGAGAATTTGGTCTTGGGGAAAACCACTGTAGCATCTGAGATGTCCAGCTCTGGGACTGTGCTCCCCAGACCTTTGGGTACCTGCTCCGAGACGATGAGAGGACTTCCCAAAAGATGAGCTCCTTGGATCTGAGAGACGGAACGCCATGTAAACGAGAGATGGGACATGAGATAGGGAGAGACAAAATGTCAAACTGGGTTGATATGGCCAGAGACTTCTGTCCCGATACAAGTTATTGAATATAACGATATAGGCCTATATATTCTATAGCTTAGTATTCTATTGCTGTGCAACCTCTGCCACAAGAATAAACTTATATCATGATATAGCATATATTCTGGTTATTCAATAAATAAATCAGTGCAAATAATAGAACAGCTAGAACAGTCTGGTAAGTTTAGAAAATGACATCACTTTACTGTAATGCAGCCTTTAAAACCAGGAAAAAAACCATGATATCTAGTCTCATTTCACGATATAGATATAATATTGATATATTTCCCAGCCCTACATTACACCTTATTGACATAATAATTTGTACGCTAATAATATCTAATACGCGACATGTCATTCACAGACTAGATGTTGATTAGTTCTGAAATGTCCCCCCCAGGGTCTCCGGCTGAAGAACGTACCAGTCTCTGTCCCACAATGACGATGTCATCAAAATACTTGATGGCAGGACGAAATCGCTCCTGCATATCACAACACAGGAACGCTGTGGTGTCTGGAGACAGGTTACCCAGGGGTGTCGCCTGGGAAGGAAAACACATTCAGTGAATTAGGTGAACACAAGCATTTTGTGTCCAATTGTTGCTTGGTTTGGGGTTGATTCTTTTTTACTTACTACCTACATACTTTTTTTGTGTATATATATATATACCCAATGCATATTTTGTATGCACATGTCATGTGTTTATTCCATCTATTATTTTCCACCTTGAGCAGAGCAATTGTGATTTCCTTCCCTTAGAAAAGTGGCCTACACTGGGTATTGTTTACATGTTGTTTGTGATCATGTTATTGAATGGTTATTCAGAAAATGTAAAAACTGTAGAATTAAGCCATTGATTGAGTCAACATTAAAGTTGAATGCATGGGATTGTGGCCTCAACTCCTGTCATACTGTCCCATGGGACACCTGTGCGTTGGGAAGTAGTCAAATACTGTAAACATCGTGGATACTATGTGCAAAGTATGTCAAATGCAACATACTGTATGTGACTGTGGTACCCTTGCTTAGTGGGATTTAATAAGTTATTTATGTTTGCCTTATTGCTGTTTAGGGTAATTAGGGAGTTTATTATTATTATGTTGTTTGCATTCCGTCCAGTAGAGGGCGTAGAAGAAGTGCCAGGTGTAATTAAGTGGATGCTTGTTTTGTGTTTTGTAATAATTGTACAATAATGCGGTTGCTGTGGACATTCTATTCCTACGAAGATCCTACAGTGACCTTTAAAAGTTGACTTTATCGCCTCTGTTTTTTGGCTTGTTGACTTGATGTCTTCTTACCTGTGATTGTAAAGGCACTAGTCGGAGCTTGCATTTATTCACGACGGTAAACCCTTCTGGCACATCAACATACTGTCCCCATTCATCTGAGTATATCTGGAGGACGCATTTGTTTCGAACGACATCGACACGGTGTCCGTATACCGACAAAAACGTTTCCTTCAGCACGCCAGGCCCAGCACCCGCGGGTACTGTGGTGGGCCGGGAGAACGCAGAAAACGACAACAAAACTTGAACTCGAACACCGCCGGAGTCGCTCCGCTCAGCCATGGCCAGGCCACTGCGACGCGTTCGGGTTCACGCTCAAGTAGGAAATTCCGGAATCCTCCCCGGATGTGAAAACGCGGTGCGTCGCGAGAGGCGGTGTCGCGCAACGGACCAATCGCCGCTCGGCATAGGACTGCTCCACCGCCTGCTTGGTGTGGAGCGGCCCATAGAGGGTGCTAGCTGTACAACAACAACAAAATCAACTTCACTCACTTCACTGTGGAACCACAACATTCACTTACATTTACATTTAGGGCATTTGGCAGATGCTTTTATCCAAAGCGACATACAATAAATACATTTGTCGAAGAGACAGCAATATATACAGTATATTGCTGTGGTTTCATAATTGCTAGGTTGCCTGCATAACAGCTGGGATAAGAGCAGACGTGCCAGAGTGCATTACCAACATCTAAGAACATACAATATGCTAGACAATGCTAAGTACTATTAATAATGCCAAGACGTACAAATACGCAAGTTAGTGCGAGGGTTAGGAGAGGGAAGGCGGGGGGGGGGGGGGGGGGTTATATAGAGTCATAGAAAAAGTAAATTTTCATGCGCTGAATTTCAACGACGTACGATCCCACGGATCTCCGATGCGAATTTGACCGTAGGCCTTGGTGATTCTCTCCACCACCGTGTCGTGGACACTCTCGTGCAGAATCTACAGAGTAGTAGTAGTAACAGTAGAACGCATGAGGAAAATTGCACAGTGATGATCAAAGTATGTGATGACATAGAAGCACGGAACTCACGAGTCTCCTGGTTGTGGTGCAGCGTTGTCCAGCTGTACCCACCGCCGCAAACACAGCAGAGGGAACCACCAGGCTGAGGTCGGCATCCTCAAATACTAGAGCACACACACACAGATACTTTAATTGCCATTTTCGTAGATACATACATGACTTTCGTTCTAAGGAATGAGAATCAATGAACTTCAGACATTTTATTTGTCTAAAAAGAATTACAGCAAGGACACAAGTGTTTTACGCAAGAGGAAGATGATGCAAAAGGAGAGGATCGGGACAGGAAGTGAATTGTGAAATGTTGGATCGTGCTCCTTCCCGGGCAAAAGTCGTAACAGTTTGGCGCTGTGTAGACACAGGACTGAGGCCAACTAGTGTCTAGAGGTGGTACAGCAGCCTGGCCTGAATGACAAGACTACGCTGACAACCGGAGATGAAAATGATCATGCTGACACCGATTGGTTTTTTGGTCGTATAACTCAATATAATACGACTGATTACATAGATCTGTTAATCCATGCTTGTGGTCAAACAAGCATTAGCCCTGGTCAAACAAGCATT
>PIJE02000059.1:424893-457393 GCA_002895965.2 Coryphaenoides rupestris
AAATTGGCATGGTGTGAATTAGTGTCTCTTGTTTAGTAACCACAATGGTTTACGGTCCACCAACGGTAAAGGGGAATAAAATCACCAAGATCCTGTACCATAGACAGACGTTTCCGCAGATGAGAGCCAAGGCGTTGTTCCAGCCGTACACGGCCACGGGGAAGTTGAACGCCGTGATGATGCCAACCAGACCCACTGGGTTCCACTGCTCCAGCAGCGCATGTCCTGGTCCTGGAAAGAACCGCACAAAAAAAGTGATTGCTGACTATTTTCATAGCATAAAATAGTGACATATGGCGACTGCTGCATCATAGAAAATTATAGGAAACGTGACATTATTGGATTGTTCAATGTTCCATTTGTTCCACTTCATCATACATTTGTACACAAAATGTGCCAAGTCCGACATTTCGGGAAAATATCGGAGAATCTACGGCCGTGCCTTAGCCGTGCTAGCCAAACACATACCAGTGTGAGCGTTCGATTCAGATTTTAAGAGCATTTCCAAATTACATGCACGTAAGCAATACATCTTCTATATATATATTATAACGAGTGATGAGTGAAAATTGTGCAGGTTTACTCTTCTTGGCTTCATGTTTCAGGCTTGTTTTGGCTATTAGCTTCAGGAAAAACCCATGACCATGAGCAAAAGAAAGAGGCTTCCTTAAAGCCTGTGAGAACATATGTTATTGTGTGGGACTTTAGGTTTACCAGATGCACCATCAGGGTCACAAGAGGACACTGAACTGGATAGCGTGTTCCCAAGACCAGTGTTTGGGAAAGCGATCCAGATAGGATTGTTTTTATAATATAGGACTACAGCCCTCTATACCGAGTGTGTATTATAATTAGGACGATTCTGACCATCCCGAAAGTACTTGGCGAACCAAATATTCAAGATTAGGGACTTACTTTCTGAGGGGAGAATTGGTCCACCAATCATTCTGGACAGCCCGACAGCATAATCACACACATCAACGTATTCTTGCACCTCTCCCACTCCCTCAACGTAGATTTTGCCCATTTCCAAGGAAACCTATAAACAAAAACAACATTATCATCCAAATGTGTAATTAACAGGTCCCTCTTGGCAGGTACATGTTTTGGTGAGGTGCCTTGCACCGGGAATATGATGTTATGAACTCATGTCAAATTGTGTGACAAAAGTCAGTTGTGTGTACCAACTCCATCCATCTTGTGGGTGATACATCACTCTTGGGTCTGCTACAGAAAGCGTGGAAATGTTTCCTTTGCTGCCACCATTTTAGTTAGAATTTAAATCAGATCGAATCTCTGTTAGAACAACACCACTATGATCATGTTGTCAATTAAATGTTTAAATAAACTATGAAGTGAAGACTGATGAAGGCAGAACACATAAGCGTTGGTGTACTTATTCTTCAATGTAACAGTACATTAAAGACTTTTTATGATTTGAGTGCCTGGACCTGGATTCATTATCATCAACTTACACCTTATCATCTCCAGTGTGTTGGGAGAGCACTAGAAGCACTGCTGTCACCTTTTTTCTCCTAAAATCTGCAGTGACTTCAGGGTTATATGTGAGCAAGTAGTAATGCGCGATATACGATATAAACGATAAAAAATGGCCTACGATAGAGATTTTAATTCTATCGCTCTATTGCGATAATGCATGTTGATGACGCAATCTACCCTTGACATTTAGAGCCACGAGCTGCAACCGGCTGCAACGCATCATCGTCATCTGTAGTTATTACACAGAAAAATGTTCTTTGCCTAATACTGAAAGTATTTTCAGTACAGTGTCTGTTCCTTAAAAAGACACCAGTTTTTTTATTTATCTGCAACATTATGTTTACAGTTTACTGTATGATTACAGTTTTGCACAATAAATGTTGTATGTCTACATACTATGTTTCTTTCTTTCTTTTTTTAAATTAGCAGTTTGGCTTTCCTTAGGGTCTATGTAACCTGTTCTGAAATGGTTCTATTATAATTTATATATCGTGATATGTATCGTTATCGCAAGAGGCTGCAATGTATATCACAATATGGATTTTAGGCCATATTGCCCATCCCTATGAGCAAGCCAGTGTAGCATTTAACGTGCAGGACCATTTACAAATGAAATGCCATGGAAGCAGCAAAGCTGGTCTAAAATGGTCATGGCAAAGGAATCACTGCACGCACAAAGCACTTTTTGACCACTGAATTCATGCAGTTGAATTTAACACAAGTCTAGATAATGAATTACGTCACTCAGGAACACGGAAAACAATTACCAAGCGTCCAAGAACATCAATCTTCTTCCTAAGTGCATCGCCGATTTGTCTTACGATCTCGCCTCTTTTGGGAGCTGGAATCTGCCAGAAAAAAATTCAACATAAACTAAATATATACTGTACACACAAAATATACACATATATATATATATATATATATATATATAGGATACATATATAGACGCTTTCTACTTACATCTGCCCAGACTTTCCAAGCTTCCTTCGACTTCTGAACAGTTTCATCGTATTCAGTGAGGGTTGCCTTCAGGAAGAGAAAAGGTGTTCAAAGCTTAAAAATGTGCACTTATACTGCATTTTAGTAATTTAGTGGTTAATGCATCGTGTGACAACTACACAAATGAACACCTTCACTGTGCTCTAGAGATAACCAAATAGCATCTATTGCAGGTGTAGGAGGGTGACCCTTGACACAAGCAAGCGTTCAAGTTGAACGAAGAGACGTACCTGCCGTACTCTGGCAATGGGCTCGTTGTTGGCAGGGCAGTATGATGTAACGACCTTGGAGAAGAAAACACACTTTATTAAAGACTTTACAACGAGGACGGTGGAAAAGTGCTGGACAATTCTATCGTTAATTTATCTATTTTATGTTCAGCACAAACCATTCTAACTCCACGTATACACCTCAGCATTTCTCATGTGATCGGTGCCAAACTTAAGACAAACTTAAGCCATGCGTGTACGTAACTCACTACGTCTTTAGTATATTAAAACAACAAATAAGCCTTTTTTTTAATTATTTTTTTTAATGGCACACTGCGTTGCTAGCTTCGGCTCGTCTATATTTGGAAGGGTCGTGTCATGTGTGTGTGCGTGCCCCCTTTTACCTCCCCTTCCCCGGCCCATGATCCGTGGTACACGCCGGGGTTGTCCTCCGCCAGGCCCAGCTCCCGCAGCCACGCGTACTGAGGCTTGTTGATCAGAAGTGTTGACATGGCGGCGCGGCGCTGGCTGCGGAGAGACACGGTGCGGCGTCGAAGAGCCCCGTGTAGAGAGATGGTGGCCGTGAGGCAGCGCTGCATGGCCGGCTAGAAAGAGGTGGACGTCTGACTGGTCTGCGCGGATTAGACTAGAGCGCTCCACACCAAGCAGGCGGTGGAGCAGTACCTGACGGCGGTGGCGAAGGCCAAGGAGCAGGGGGGCACCGTGGTGTGTGGAGGAAAGGTGAGGCCTCGCTGTTTGTAACCGGGGGGAGACACGTGGCACATCCACTGAATTGTGTGTGTGTGTGTGTGTGTGACAATATATAGCCTTTTAGCATTTCTGATGGCTGTGCTTTTCATATCTTCCTTTATTCCAAGGTGATCGATCGACCTGGAAACTACGTGGAGCCCACCATCATCACGGGTCTGGCCCACGACGCCCCCATCGTCCACACGGAAACCTTTGTGCCCATCCTCTACGTCCTCAAGTTCAAGGTACGCTTCAACGTCAAGACCGTGATGAGGCTTAGTGTGACTTGCTTGTTGATGCGTGACCTCAGACATGACTGTACATGGGGAGTATAAATGTTTGACACATTTTTGTACATTTTTGCTCAAATATACTTCTAAATTGTGGTAAATAATTCCTAAATATAGGTTTAAATGATTGATCCTTTTTTTTTAATTATTCTTTCAGACTTCTGGTCCTTGAAGGGGTGCATTTATTTGGATATAATATACATGTGTATAATGTTGTTGTCTGTACAGGGGGAGGAGGAGGCGTTTGCCTGGAACAATGAGGTGAAGCAAGGCCTGTCCAGCAGCATCTTCACCAAAGACATGGGGAGGGTGTTCCGCTGGCTGGGGTGAGGACTCATCATCCACTACACTTATAATCAAACACCATCACATGTGTTCACGGAGCCATCATCACCTCTGGTTCAAAGTGATGTTTTGTTAAATTGCATAGTGTAATTATGTGCTAATACAATATCATCTTTACCTTGATAACAACCAAATTTATTTCAATGTTGCTAACTCGTGTTATTAGACCACAGCATAACATTGACTTACCCTTTTTTACTTCTCCCTTCAACTGTGTTGGTATTTGAATCAGACTTTATTGAAATGTAGTTCATTTAAAGTGGATTCTTGTCCTGTCCCATTCCAGGCACCCCAAAGGGATTCCCGACTGTGGGCATCGTCGAACGTTCAACATTCCCCCACGAGCGGGAGTCGGGACATCGGAAGGAGCCTTTTTGGTACGCCCACGTGGTGTCCACACACAGTTGAACTTTCCTTTTGACGTAGTTGTGTTGTTTAAAATGGTGAGGGTAAGCATGAACGTGATAATGAGCATAACTTTGATAATGTCTGCTTCTAGGTGGTGAGAAACACACTGGTGGAGGCAGGGAGTCGGCAGCGACTCGTGGGAAGCAGTACATGCGACGCTCGACATGGTGAGTGAGCGGGAAATAAATCGATTTGCTGTTGTTACCACACCCACACACACACACACACACACACAACACACACACACACACACACCACCACACACACACACACACACACCACACACACCACCTCCTAGGGGGGGTGGGGTTCACCTTTTGACAACGGACTATCGATTTTCACCCCCGGTTTCTTCATCTTTCGTTCATCATGTTTGTAATTTGTATTTTGTTTATTTGGCAGTGAACAGTGTACTCTTTCTGAGCTGTACCAGAGCTTGCCTACTTTGCATCTGTCATCCCTGGGCAGGAAACGGAGAATTAAGATCTCTGTTAAGAACATGGAAACTATGAGATCAATAGCAATGAGTCAAATGTTCATGGTCATTTTAGGTGCACAATAAGACACTTTTTGACCTTGTTATGCATTTTTTAAATGTTTTTAGACTGGTTGTCAGTCAGAGGCTTTACACGTGTGTCAGTTTTCAAGTGTTAACGACAAGGTGGGTTAAAATTCATACTTTTTCCTTCCCAGCACGAATCAACTACAGCAAGGAGCTACCTCTGGCCCAGGGCAATCAAGTTTGAATGAAGAACCCAGGCAACGTGTCACAAGTTGTAAAACTGTCAATTGTTTTACTGTATTAAGAATATTTGTGTCCCCAAGAGATACATTATCGTGTTTCTAAAAGGTCAAACAAAATTAGACTAATTGCAGTGGAGCACTTTTTGAAGATTCTGGCTGATTCATAATAAACCTTTGTTTGTACTGCTTTTATAGAAGTATTCTTACATTCTTCACTAGGGTGACACTTGCTTCAACAATGTCTTCACCTGTGGGTGCCTATAGAATGAACTAGGTTATGACCTTAATCAAAGAGCCTGAACTTCTAACTTCTGGGGAGACTCCACAGCACCAGTGCCAGAAGCCAGAACATGTGAGGAGGCGGAGCTACGCAGCATTTCCTGTTTTGTCCAAACCGTACTTATCTTGGATATTTTCTTCCGAAGACTGCAAGATGGGATGTTTCAGAACACACTTTTTTTTTTTTTTAACTAACAAATGTATTTCTACAGTAGCCAGTCTACTACACAGGTTTGAGATGACTGGTCAGCATTATGTTTGTTGTTGTGGTTCTGCTGGTCAGGTTGCTTCCAGTAGACCCATTCCATGGAGCAAGAGCCCCACCCCAGCAACATGATTGGTCGAAAAAATATTTGAAGCTAAACAAAATGAAACTGCCCCCTTCTCAGAGCTCGTCTGACCGCCTGATCCCCCGAGACATCCCTGTGACAACGGCTCTATTGCAAGTGCTTCCTGCTGTTGATGCAATAAAATGTTCATCACTTTCGAATAATCAGTCTTCTTTGATCCACATTACAGTACCATTATTGTAATACATTCAAATCAACACCAGGCCCTTTTAATAGTTTTTTTTATTGGCAATCAACATTCATTTAATCTAGTCCCTTCACACTGGCTGATTGCCTACACCAGTGTTTTTCAAACCTTTTTTGAGCCAAGGCACATTTTTTACTTTATTTTTTTTACAAAATGACACTGAAGCCTTACCATCAGTACATGCCACACACACTGATTCTTTGGTTTCAGCATCATTTGAGATTGTAGAGTAAATGTACTCCTTCAGATAAGTAATCAATACAACTACAGCACAACTGTGAGTAACCCATAGTAGCCTAGATCCGATTCCACATTCAAATGTGTTTGACAACAAGGGCCCTGTTTCAAGAAGCTGGATTTGCGGGTCAACCCGATATGTTGAGTGAGAGTTCAGGGGAATGACAGGCATTGTGCTCATTATCACCTTGCCGCTGTCCTCTTGTCATAATAAATGACAGTAGTTTCTTAAATGTCCTATATTATGCTACCAGGTGTGAGTGATTTGCCATTCCATCCGTTTCACAATTGCCATGTGACTACCACAAGTATCACAAGTGGGAATGTCCACCTAGATGTATGCTGACTAGATCAGATTCATGAATCAAGACACTATTTTTGATCAGGTTTATTAAAACTTGCAACAGTATTCTCTACAAAAAAAGACTTAAATGCTAGTGTATGCATGTATGTGTATATGTGTATGAGTGTATGTACTTCAATGTAGACAAAGCAAATTTACTAAACTGTTATGGCATTCTCACTAAAAAAACAGGTAACACACGGGTATATTAGAAAACTGATGTGTAGTGGTGGTGGTGGTGGTGGGAGAAGAGCCCCCAACCACAGCTTCTGCTGCTGGTGGTGGTGGGGTGGTCTCACATGATGGAGCAGCCCCTCCTCGCAGCCGGGGGCTCCCCCTGCAGGACGGAGGACAACAACGTTACGAACACCATCACATGGGCGAGGTAATCCCAGGCACAAATCCACATGACTGGCTGAAGGGCACAGTGCAAGATTTGGAGATTATTGTATCATAAGACCAACATAAGGTCTTTAGATTGTTATATATACACATTTATTAAAATGTGAAATTGAACTAATACTTCTCTCTATGCATTATGACAGTTAAAATTAGATCCCACCTTTTGGTCAGAGTTTACCATAAAGATCAATTGTAAAACTTTCCATTCACAACACAGCGGTCTGACAAAGGATCAAATGATCTCTCCCTGGCTGCTAATATTCCTAATGTTTGTAATGCTGGATTGGGTCATTTCTCATTGCACCACTCAAAAGCGGGCACTGAGCACCTAATTTAAGCTTGAGAAAGTGAGTGATAAAACCATTTTGTTTCTTTCACCTGCTGGTGGAAGCGGCTCCCATCGATGACCTCCAAGTCTTCATCCTCGTCATCCTGCTCCTCCGGGCCAGTGTTGAACGTGGTAGATGTTCTGGCCACCTCCTACACAAGCACAGACACGTGGTTCAGGTGAGAACAAACAATACAGAGATCTCTTCATTACCGGTGACAAAGCCAAGATAAAGGATTTGTTTTGGTCGGGCTTGTTAATGGAAGTTAAGCGGACTAAAAAACAAAAAGGTTCTATGGTTGAGACCCTCACCTCTCTGTCAGGGTTGGTCAGCACAACGCAGACGTCCTGCCCACTGGCCCAGGACACCTGGCCCTTCCACAGCAGGTCTGTCGGAGGGTTGGCACTCACACCTGCATCCGACGCCCACAGCTGGACACGGCACAGCAAATACATTTTTTTTATAAAAACGTTTATTATATTAAATCACACCACTTAGTCGTTGACCTCAGTGAAGACCTCAGTTCGGTTCCTACAGGACTACACTTTGCAGCAGGGCATGACAGCAGTGTCAAATGTGCATGCACCCTTTTGATATTGGATATTCTCGGACATTTCTGAAGAAATTGCGGTGTGACTGCTGTGTGTTGCTATTTGGAGCCCCTGGAACGCTTCTGCTGCAGCAGGGGTCCAAGAGTTGAAAAGCTTTAAGTGGTATAAGTTCGTTTATTTCCATAGTTACATTTCTGTGACCGTCACAAGCTTTCCTACGTTTTGATGTATAAATTACGTATGTGGAGTTAATATTGTGGGCGGGATAGCAGTTTTAAAAATATTTTTAAAAAAAGGTTTTGTCTGCTCTACACTAACGGTGACGTCACCCGCTCTGACCAGCGCAATACACACCCATGTTAAAGTGTCTAAGGAGCTGAAAAATCTATTCAGTTTGAACTGTGATTGTGTAAAAAGTATGAATGTTATGAAATTTTTAAATCATGTGTGAATTCATCCAAGTGTCCTGAACGTTTTAATGGCGTTTCTACCTGAATGTATGAATGAATGAATGGGAAGAGGTTGAATATGAGTGGGTTTGGAAACATTTTGAACATTCTCCCCCATTCATTTCAATGGGGAAAAATTGCCGGAAAATGTTGAATATTTCGGTAAGTATGAAGGGTATCAATAAGAAAAGTCATTGCAATCGATTCCTAATTGAGATGAATCTTTTAAACTTTGAATGGAGTTTCTACGTTGAAAACTGTGGGAGGAGATAGACGGCAAAAAAGCCGGCGGAATAATAAGAAAAAAAAAAACTTTGGCGAATAACATGTTGTGAATGCTTTCAGCATTCACACCAATCATTGAAATATAGCCTTTGGTCTTTTGGGATCAATGAAAGTTGGTTGGTCGTACAGAGTTTAGTGTACAAAACAACAAAACTGTTCGTTTTATCACCCAAACTTATCGTCTTCTGAGACCAATATGGTGAAAACAGACAGTATGGACAGAGTCGTCATGGAAACAGCTGTTATACAAGAGCAGTGAGGATGACCGCATGGTTTACCGTGACTCTATGGTCCGCCTTTATGACAGATTTAGGGGTGAACTTGTAGGTGGCCGACGTGTCTCCGACCGTCCTGGTTAACTCGTAGCCCCCCATGGCCTGGGCCTTAGAGACAGGAAGTCACCAGAAACGAGTGAATGACAAGGAGCAACGGAGGCTCGATCCAGCCAGGCCCGTTTAGGGACGAACAATTCATCAAAATATTATTGCAATCGCAACTGAAACCACAAATGCAATATCCAAATCGCAGCAGCTGCAAGTTTTGATAGGGTAAATGTAAATGTCCATCAGATGTAAGAAAACACGTTTGTTTGGTACAGACCCCCAAAAATGTCACATCATGATTTTATCATCACGGTTTTTAGTCAGTAAAATGAAAACTGATGCATAAATGATCCTTCCCACTTATATACTGAAACATATTGTGACAGTTATGATATCTGTCAAAAATAATCGTGCGCTTTTGTCATCATATGGTTCAGCCCTAAAGAACCCATGGTAGGGTGTAGCCCACAGTATTCCCATGTAGGGAGTAGCCCGCAGTATTCCCATGTAGGGAGTAGCCCACGGTATTCCCAGGTAGCGTACCCCACAGTATTCCCAGGTAGAGTACCCCACAATATTCCCAGGTAGAGTAGCCAATGTTATTTCCCTGTAGAGTAGCCCGCGGTATTCCCAGGGAGGGAGTTGAATGTCTTATAACTAATTGGACATTTTGAGCTGCATTTTAAAAGCATCTTTTAATCCAACATGCAACAATGTATGTTTTCAATGTACGTTTTTCATTGAGCTAAAACATTGAATGGGAAACGTGTCCCCGTGAAGCACTCACCTCGTCGCCCGCGTTGTGCAGACGGATGAACTTGCCGTCCGTGTCCAGCTCCTCCACGCACACGGCCCCGGTGGCGGAGGCTGAGTGGGCGATTGAGACGGAGCTGCCGCCTGCCTCCTGCTGCTCATCCAGGTCCACGCGCTTCCTCTTGCCCAGGGAGGTGCGCACGCTGCGGCTGCTGCTGGACGTGGCCCGGGAGACAGTGACCCGGGACGACGGGCTGGGGGACAGCTGCAGCCTAGATGACACACACACACAGAGAGAGAGAGAGAGAGAGAGAGAGAGAGAGAGGAGGTGAACAAGTGGCCGAGGACAATTCTTTTCTAGGACATGATGGTGGATGATGTTGCATCAACCGGTTTATTGCAGAGTTTGTGTGTGTTGTGTGTGTGTGTGTGTGTGTGTGTGTGTGTGTGTGTGCGCGTGGCGATTTGGCTGGTTTAACCGTTTGTGGCCACGCCTGCTCGTGGCATTCGGTCAAATTGACCAATCGGTGCGGGCCACCGCACGCGTGGGGGGGGGGGATTCTTCTCACCTCTCCTCCTCTCCCTCCAGCAGTTTGCGGTATGCATTGATCTCCATGTCCAGGGCCAGCTTGACGTCCAGCAGCTGGGCGTACTCATCCAGGTGCTGCTGCATCCTGGCCCTCACATCGTGGAGCTCCTGGTCCTTGTGGGACAGCAGCTTGCGGCTCGTGTCCTTCTCCTTGGCCAGCGCAGCCTCCAGCTCGTCGATGCGCTCGCGACAGCCGCGCGCCTGCAGGGGAACAGTGATTTTAAATTGGGCTAGACATTTTTAAGTAGTCCTATACAACAACAAAACACAATTAGGGCAATTCCTTATATATATATATATATATATATATATATATATATATATATTTTATATATATATATATATATATATATATTTATTTTTAATGACAATTTCTTCCCCAAGAAATGAACGGGCTCATTCTGACTTCACGAGCCAGCTAGCTAGCAAGTCGGCTAGCTGGTAACTGTATCGATAGGAGTCTGGATTAAGGGGCGGGGCTTAAGTCATGTCCCGTTGAAGGTTTCTTTTGAATAAATTGCGTGCCTCAGGCTGCTGACTGATTATTGCCAAAGTGAAGAAAGGAAAAAAAAAAACATTCCCGCGTGAATGAAAGATACAATGAGAAATACATTTTTCTTTATTGAAAAATCTATCTTTATAAATGTATATTCCAAAATGTTTTTATGTTGTGACGTGAGGCTTGTGACATCAGTGATGAGCAGAAAGCTGATCCGGTCATCAACACCCAACACACAAGTCTTTGTGGGGCCCTAACTTTTAGACCTTGGAGCCCTGCATGTCTGAGGGTCCGACTGCAACAGCACCCAAGCCATTGCTTGCCTCAAGTGGTGATGACAAAACACTGACCTCTTTCTGCAGGCCTGAGAGCTGCGCAGAGAGACTGTCGATCCGCAGGGACGACTCCCTCAGCTCCTCGCGGGTCATGGTGGCCGACGAGCTGCTCATCTGGGAGGACAGACGGGCGTCCTCCAGCTGTGTGAGACACACACACACACAAAATATACACTGTACTTTCATTTTCCATCCCCAGTGTTCAAACCTAAAACAGGGTTCCCTCACCTTCTTAAAAACATCAAATTCAAGGACCTTCCAGGCCTAATTCCTTCTCGATTTCAATGATCAAACACGGCATAGGTTGAGACAAGGTCAAAATTACTGTTTTATAACTAGCAGGTTTTATAGAAGCTCACAGACTACAATTTAAAAATAAATACATGAATTTATATGTATATAAATTGAAGCACTTTTCAAATGACAACATTTCAAGGATTTCAATTACCCGTGGAAACCCTGCAACAAAGTTACCTCCTTGAATCCAGTCAAAAAACGGTGGTGTCGGTACAAAACCAGACGGGTATATATATATATATATATATCTAGCAAGTGTTTGTTCGATAAGAGTGCAGTTTGTGTCGTGGTCATGTCCACACACACCTTGGCCATGTAGGTGTTCTCCATCTCCTGCTTGTAGATGTCCACCTGCTCAGACTGCTGGGCTCTGATCTCGGTCAGGGCTTCTGCCAGCTTGTATTCATACTCCACCTGCTTGCCAGAGTCCACCTCCACCAGGTGGCTCTCGTGCCTGTGACGTGTCTCCTTCAGCTCCTGGAATGTGGCACAACAAGGGGCAGTTTATAGGCCGTCTTTTTGTGAAAGCACCAATGGTTTCTATAATGATTCCTATAATATTGCCACAATATTGTCAATTGCCTAGCCCCGATTGCTGCTATTCTTGAAACTGTTTTTTTTTCCTTTGATAATTGTATATTGTAGGCTAGGCCTATGCATTTTTCTTCTTCTCTAAAGTCTCACTTGAAACTGTGGAAAACTTCTTCTGCACTAAAGTTCTTAAAAAAACAATTTCATTCACACACAGGCTGTGTCGGGGTTATTTTATATACCAATTTATATACTATTCATTTATTGGATTACCAGAAAACATGCTATATTGTGTCAAGCAATCCTAAACACAATAGGAATTATAGGAATGTTATTTGATGATTTTTGGATAAGAACCATTTTTTCTCAACCCCTTCATACAGGCTCTTGCGGAACTCCAGCTCCTCCACCAAACTCTGGCAGCGGTTCTCCAGGTCCACCCTCATCAGGGTTTCCTCGGCCAGGTGGCCTCCTGCTCTGGAGAGGCCCGCGTCCAGCTGCCGGACAGGGGGGTGGTTAGAGGGACCTGAGTCCGCAGCACACTGTCCATTCAATAACCACTATCCCCATATTGTGTTTAGTGTCAAACATAAAACAATGGCCGCGGGCATTTGACGCTTTTCTCCCCAAAAATTGTCTAAAGTCAAAGTGTGCGCACTCTTGGAGCCGCCCCTGTGCGTCCGCTAGACTGGCCTCCAGGCCCCTCTTCTCGGACAGCACTGTGGCAAACCGTGGCCTCCTTGGATTCAGCTGAGCCTCCAACTCTTCACTCTGGCCCGGGAGGCGGCTGCCTCACTATCCCTCTTGGTGTAGCTACAGGAGGGAGGGAGGGAGAAGGGGGGGATGGAATGAGAGTTGTAAAAACAGTACGCCAAATATGGTTATCAATTTTTAAATAAATGAAGAAATAAATAAATAGATAGAAGGCAGATGTTGTTTTGCCTGAGTGACCAACGCTTATTTAACAGCTGGAGGACAGGCTCCTGTCAGACAGCCTTCCTGCTGATAGGGCTGCATTCCACACCCGGCCACACCTGTTTACACAAGTGTTGCGGACACAGACCCGACCACACGCACAAAGGGGGCGTGTGTGTGTGTGTGTGTGTTACACTAGTTTATTGTCGCTTGGAATGTCCCAATTTGAATAACGACTTGACTGCACAGTCAACATACTTCGCATCTGCATGCATTATACCATAGAATACATGTAAAGGCACATCTATACATAGTTTGTAATATTGTACTTTTTTTGTTACTTCAAGCATCCATCATTAGAGACTCACATGCTTTATTTATATAACCCACAATAATAGAACAAGACTATGCATGGCCAAATACAGAGAATACAACGTATTTTGCGAATTGCAAATTATATTTAGCCCTGTTCATTTAAAACAAATAATATTAGTATAGTAAAAACATAACACACCCAAGTCACTTTTCCAACCACGCACTTTAAAGTTCAGTTTGTACCAGATCGATAGACATCTAGTTGTGTGTGTGTGTGTGTGTGCTTCAGGAGAAATACATGTGAATGTGAATGTGGGGCTTTGATCCACAGAGACTCACAAGGAGCACATGTACTCCCACAGTGTACCTCAGGAGCAGCTGGTCGTGGTCCGACTTGAGCTTGCCGAGCTCTATCTGCAGCCAGGCGCGCTCCTTGGAGGACTCGTCCAGGGACTGCCGGGTGTCGGCCAGCTCCGTCTCGTACAGCGCCTTGAGCCCGGACACCTCGCGGCTCGTCTCGTCCCTCCGCTCGGAGACCTGCAGCTGCAGCGACGTGTTCTCCGACTCCAGGCGCCGCACCGTGTCGATGTACACGGCCAGGCGGTCGTTCAGCTCGCCCAGCTCCCGCTTCTCCTGCAGCCGGGTGATTCTGGTGGGGCTCAGCGGCGTGCTCCCGGGGCATGTGCTCCGCCTGGAGCCGGCGGGGGTCGCGGTCGCCATTGTAAATTAATAATAATAATAATAATAATAATACTGAGAAATTAAGCGAATAAGTTAAATTGTATAACAACGGATATAATACGAGTGGGGCAGTGCGGCGACAATTCCGAATTCAATTCGACCAGTGTTCAGAAAGTAGGAGCATTACACGTGCTAAGAAATAACACCGCGTTAGCGTGGACATGAGATAAAATGCTGAGAACCGGAGAAATTACTTCACCCAAAAAAATGCAGGGTTCACCTCAAACACGATAAAGTGAAGACAATAAACAATTAAAATACTAAAGACACGTAAACAATTAAATTGTGCGCAACGACGCTGCCGCGAAGATTTTCGCTGAATGAAAGAGCGGCTTGAGTAACAAACATGGCCGATAGTAAATATTTGAAAGGAGATCTGTGGGCCAATAGCGCGGCGCGACGCTGCGGCTGGGCGGGGCCTGAGGAGGAGCTCATTTGCATGGGGACACCACCGCAGGTTACGTACATGTGTGTGCAGTGCAGAGGGAACCCCGCTCTGCAAGGCCCTCTGTGACTTCAATTCAATTTCAAATGTACAATACAAATGTACAATACTCTACATAACCCCCAGCACTAACCTGCATGTCTTAACATTTATTACATTTACATTTTACATTTAGGGCATTTGGCAGACGCTTTTATCCAAAGCGACTTACAAAGAGTACATTTGTTGAAGGAGAGGCAGCAATATATCACTGTGGTACCTGAAGATAAGAATAGAGCTGTTTTCGAGCATTCCTATTTACGAGACGAATAGAACGAGTTTCATAATTGCCAAGTTGCCTGCATAAGTAGCTGGGCAGGCGTGCAATTCTAAGCATGATACAACATCGCCTGCCCAGCTACTTATGCAGGCAACTTGGCTAACTCGTTCTATTCGTCTCGTAAATAGGAATGTTCGTAAACAGTTCTATTCTTATCTTCAGGTACCACAGTGATATATTGCTGCCTCTCCTTCAACAAATTTACTTTTGTAAGTCGCTTTGGATAAAAGCATCTGCCAAATGCCCTAAATGTAAAATGTAAATGTACAATTGCAGATATTCTCTCGCAAAGAAATGTGTAAACAAAGCTGCACTGACTACGGCTGACTTGTCTCTCTTCACATTAATATCATGCAATACATCGATCCAACATGAGCTGAGCATGCGGTGTGGTTCATTGCATTCAATCACTGTTTCAGTGTTTGTTAATGTGAACTGCTGCACACAAATCAACAATACAATTTTTACAAAAAAACAAAAACATTCGCACATTCGTCCAATAAAAGTACTTGAGTATTTCTATTAATACAATTAAACTTTATTATATTTCAAAATAGGACTTCGGCAACTGCTTCTGAACATTACGCATCCCACAGATTAATTGTTAAACCAAGACTCAAACAAAGCAAAATGCTAAAATAAGATGCAGGATTTGACTCAAAATCAGTTGAAATAAATAGAGATCACTGACCCGCATCATTCACATCGTAATGGTATATAAAAAAACAGAAAAAATTAATGACCAAAAACATGCACAATGTATATGCAATATATATATATACAGTGCTTAATTGTGACAAAATAGGAAGGATGCAACACAATGAAAATCGTTATTTCTCTAATACAAAATGTTATCTATTCTTTCTCTGCTTGAGTCAAGTGCTGTTCGAGTAATCCGGTGTCAACCCGATGCATCATCAGGAAGTGTCCGTTTAAATGGAAGACTGGAATGTCATATTTGTACTTGTCATACCATGTTTTGTTTTCTGGCAATGTTATATCTACCGTCTGAAACAGAAACTGAAGCAACAAAGAAAGTGAAAAAAAAAATACAGCCCATTATTCATATTGAAATAGTTTATCACCATTGGGATGCATTCTTACCCTGTGTTCATATGGTTGAATCGCTTCTTTAGCTTCATCACACAACGGGCAAGGGTCCTGCATGACACGCACATACACGCACACACACACACACACACACACACACACACACTATTATGTATATTGTGTTATCTTATTATGTATATTGTGCCGCTCAATATCTATATATATATATAAATAAATGTATATATGTATAATTTCATATGTATAGTTTCAATGCATATATATATATATACTGTATATATTAAAAAATAATTCTCTTCTTGCCATTTTATCTTTTTGCATACTGTCGCCTGCCATGTCACAAGAATTTCACTGTTAAGAATGACCCTGTGTTATGATGTACATGTGACAATAAAACACTTTGACTTGACTTTGACTATATGTATTAAAACCATGATTAACAATAAAACCACCTGTGTCACAACCAGAGAGCGAGAGCAAGACCAAGGGATTGTGTGGCAGTTTGGAAGTTATCATGATTGAAGAGAGAAAGAGAGAGGGATAGAGAGTGAGAGACCTTTGTGAAGAGAGTTAAAGTTGGTAATGGCTTCTGGGAGTATGGTCTTTGCAGCATCCTTCTCAGCCCGCTTGTTAGGCCCGGCTTTAATAGACAATTCATTCCCTCTGAAAGAAAGCGGGAGGGCGGGAGACAACATTGAATGTTATTCTCTATTAATATATTTCATACATTTCATTAATTTCCATAAGAAACAAACACTTTATGACATCAATTAGCACCACTTTGTATTTATTGGGTGATCATCAGATTGCTTCTAGGTATTATTATTATTATTATTATTATTATTATATCATGTTACAAACAAATATATGGGGGAACTATGGGGAAAAAGCATTCTCTTTCCTGCGAAGCAATGCAAATTTACACCATCCCTGGTATCAGCAATCATGGAATTGGCTGTGTGTGTGTGCCGATTTGGCTGGTTTAACCGGTGGTGCATGGAGCCTCACCCAGCCCCAGGAATTTAATCAGCCTGACTCGGGCCAGGTGAGGCTGCTTAAACCAGCCACCAAACGGACACACTCCACACTATTTTAGGTCAATTGTGAGGATTGAGTTTCCTCTTAGTAACCTCAGGGAGAAAATGGAGACATTACTGAGCCATGGCCTTTACATCCTCTGATCAAGACCGTTTAATGTGCACATAAACGTACCGAACGTTCAGGAGCTTTACTTCAACTGCCCAAATGCCCAAATCACCACAAACCAGCCGCCACTTACAACTTTATTGTATTTATACTTGTGTACTTGCGGCGTCATCATTTTAGATTCAGTTGATCTAATTCACACATCTACGTTTGTGGCCACGCCTGCTCGTGGCATTCGGTCAAATTGACCAATCGGTGCGGGCCACCGCACGCGTGGGGGGGGGGGATTCTTCTCACCTCTCCTCCTCTCCCTCCAGCAGTTTGCGGTATGCATTGATCTCCATGTCCAGGGCCAGCTTGACGTCCAGCAGCTGGGCGTACTCATCCAGGTGCTGCTGCATCCTGGCCCTCACATCGTGGAGCTCCTGGTCCTTGTGGGACAGCAGCTGGCGGCTCGTGTCCTTCTCCTTGGCCAGCGCAGCCTCCAGCTCGTCGATGCGCTCGCGACAGCCGCGCGCCTGCAGGGGAACAGTGATTTTAAATTGGGCTAGACATTTTTAAGTAGTCCTATACAACAACAAAACACAATTAGGGCAATTCTTATATATATATATATATTTATTTTTAATGACATTTCTTCCCCAAGAAATGAACGGGCTCATCTGACTTCACGAGCCAGCTAGCTAGCAAGTCGGCTAGCTGGTAACTGTATCGATAGGAGTCTGGATTAAGGGGCGGGGCTTAAGTCATGTCCCGTTGAAGGTTTCTTTTGAATAAATTGTGTGCCTCAGGCTGCTGACTGATTATTGCCAAAGTGAAGAAAGAAAAAAAATAAACATTCCCGCGCGAATGAAAGATACAATGAGAAATACATTTTTCTTTATTGAAAAATCTATCTTTATAAATGTATATTCCAAAATGTTTTTATGTTGTAACGTGAGGCTTGTGACATCAGTGATGAGCAGAAAGCTGATCCGGTCATCAACACCCAACACACAAGTCTTTGTGGGGCCCTAACTTTTAGACCTTGGAGCCCTGCATGTCTGAGGGTCCGACTGCAACAGCACCCAAGCCATTGCTTGCCTCAAGTGGTGATGACAAAACACTGACCTCTTTCTGCAGGCCTGAGAGCTGCGCAGAGAGACTGTCGATCCGCAGGGACGACTCCCCTCAGCTCCTCGCGGTCATGGTGGCCGACGAGCTGCTCATCTGGGAGGACAGACGGGCGTCCTCCAGCTGTGTGAGACACACACACACAAAATATACACTGTACTTTCATTTTCCATCCCCAGTGTTCAAACCTAAAACAGGGTTCCCTCACCTTCTTAAAAACATCAAATTCAAGGACCTTCCAGGCCTAATTCCTTCTCGATTTCAATGATCAAACACGGCATAGGTTGAGACAAGGTCAAAATTACTGTTTTTATAACTAGCAGGTTTTATAGAAGCTCACAGACTACAATTTAAAAAATAAATACATGAATTTATATGTATATAAATTGAAGCACTTTCAAATGACAACATTTCAAGGATTTCAATTACCCGTGGAAACCCTGCAACAAAGTTACCTCCTTGAATCCAGTCAAAAAACGGTGGTGTCGGTACAAAACCAGACGGGTATATATATATATATATATATATATATATATATCTAGCAAGTGTTTGTTCGATAAGAGTGCAGTTTGTGTCGTGGTCATGTCCACACACACCTTGGCCATGTAGGTGTTCTCCATCTCCTGCTTGTAGATGTCCACCTGCTCAGACTGCTGGGCTCTGATCTCGGTCAGGGCTTCTGCCAGCTTGTATTCATACTCCACCTGCTTGCCAGAGTCCACCTCCACCAGGTGGCTCTCGTGCCTGTGACGTGTCTCCTTCAGCTCCTGGAATGTGGCACAACAAGGGGCAGTTTATAGGCCGTCTTTTTGTGAAAGCACCAATGGTTTCTATAATGATTCCCTATAATATCGCCACAATATTGTCAATTGCCTAGCCCCGATTGCTGCTATTCTTGAAACTGTTTTTTCTCCTTTGATAATTGTATATTGTAGGCTAGGCCTATGCATTTTTCTTCTTCTCTAAAGTCTCACTTGAAACTGTGGAAAACTTCTTCTGCACTAAAGTTCTTAAAAAAACAATTTCATTCACACACAGGCTGTGTCGGGGTTATTTTATATACCAATTTATATACTATTCATTTATTGGATTACCAGAAAACATGCTATATTGTGTCAAGCAATCCTAATACACAATAGGAATTTTTTGATGTTATTTGATGATTTTTGGATAAGAACCATTTTTTCTCACCCCTTCATACAGGCTCTTGCGGAACTCCAGCTCCTCCACCAAACTCTGGCAGCGGTTCTCCAGGTCCACCCTCATCAGGGTTTCCTCGGCCAGGTGGCTCCTGCTCTGGGAGAGGCCCGCGTCCAGCTGCCGGGACAGGGGGGTGGTTAGAGGACCTGAGTCCGCAGCACACTGTACATTGAATAACCACTATCCCCATATTGTGTTTAGTGTCAAACATAAAAACAATGGCCGCGGGCATTTGACGCTTTTCTCCCCAAAAATTGTCTAAAGTCAAAGTGTGCGCACCTCTTGGAGCCGCCCCTGTGCGTCCGCTAGACTGGCCTCCAGGCCCCTCTTCTCGGACAGCACTGTGGCAAACGTGGCCTCCTTGGAGTTCAGCTGAGCCTCCAACTCCTTCACTCTGGCCCGGGAGGCGGCTGCCTCACTATCCCTCTTGGTGTAGCTACAGGAGGGAGGGAGGGAGAAGGGGGGGATGGAATGAGAGTTGTAAAAACAGTACGCCAAATATGGTTATCAATTTTTAAATAAATGAAGAAATAAATAAATAGATAGAAGGCAGATGTTGTTTTGCCTGAGTGACCAACGCTTATTTAACAGCTGGAGGACAGGCTCCTGTCAGACAGCCTTCCTGCTGATAGGGCTGCATTCCACACCCGGCCACACCTGTTTACACAAGTGTTGCGGACACAGACCCGACCACACGCACAAAGGGGGCGTGTGTGTGTGTGTGTGTGTGTGTGTGTGTGTTACACTAGTTTATTGTCGCTTGGAATGTCCCAATTTGAATAACGACTTGACTGCACAGTCAACATACTTCGCATCTGCATGCATTATACCATAGAATACATGTAAAGACACATCTATACATAGTTTGTAATATTTGTAATATATCTATACATAGTTTGTAATATACACATGCTTTATTTATATAGCCCACAATAACAGAACAAGACTATGCATGGCCAAATACAGAGAATACAACGTATTTTGCGAATTGCAAATTATATTTAGCCCTGTTCATTTAAAACAAATGAATAATAGTATTATAAAAACATAACACACCCAAGTCACTTTTCCAACCACGCACTTTAAAGTTCAGTTCGACCAGATCGATAGACATCTAGTTGTGTGTGTGCTTCAGGAGAAATACATGTGAATGTGAATGTGGGGCTTTGATCCACAGAGACTCACAAGGAGCACATGTACTCCCACAGCGTACCTCAGGAGCAGCTGGTCGTGGTCCGACTTGAGCTTGCCGAGCTCTATCTGCAGCCAGGCGCGCTCCTTGGAGGACTCGTCCAGGGACTGCCGGGTGTCGGCCAGCTCCGTCTCGTACAGCGCCTTGAGCCCGGACACCTCGCGGCTCGTCTCGTCCCTCCGCTCGGAGACCTGCAGCTGCAGCGACGTGTTCTCCGACTCCAGGCGCCGCACCGTGTCGATGTACACGGCCAGGCGGTCGTTCAGCTCGCCCAGCTCCCGCTTCTCCTGCAGCCGGGTGATTCTGGTGGGGCTCAGCGGCGTGCTCCCGGGGCATGTGCTCCGCCTGGAGCCGGCGGGGGTCGCGGTCGCCATTGTAAATTAATAATAATAATAATAATACTGAGAAATTAAGCGAATAAGTTAAATTGTATAACAACGGATATAATAAGAGTGGGGCGGTGCGGCGACAATTCCGAATTCAATTCGACCAGTGTTCAGAAAGTAGGAGCATTACACGTGCTAAAAAATAACACCGCGTTAGCGTGGACATGAGATAAAATGCTGAGAACCGGAGAAATTATTTCACCCAAAAAAATGCAGGGTTCACCTCAAACACGATAAAGTGAAGACAATAAACAATTAAATACTAAAGACACGTAAACAATTAAATTGTGCGCGACGACGCTGCCGCGAAGATTTTCGCTGAATGAAAGAGCGGCTTGAGTAACAAACATGGCCGATAGTAAATATTTGAAAGGAGATCTGTGGGCCAATAGCGCGGCGCGACGCTGCGGCTGGGCGGGGCCTGAGGAGGAGCTCATTTGCATGGGGACACCACCGCAGGTTACGTACATGTGTGTGCAGTGCAGAGGGAACCCCGCTCTGCAAGGCCCTCTGTGACTTCAATTCAATTTCAAATGTACAATACAAATGTACAATACTCTACATAACCCCCAGCACTAACCTGCATGTCTTAACATTTATTACATTTACATTTTACATTTAGGGCATTTGGCAGACGCTTTTATCCAAAGCGACTTACAAAGAGTACATTTGTTGAAGGAGAGGCAGCAATATATCACTGTGGTACCTGAAGATAAGAATAGAGCTGTTTTCCAGCATTCATATTGACGAGACGAATAGAACGAGTTTCATAATTGCCAAGTTGCCTGCATAAGTAGCTGGGCAGGCGTGCAATTCTAAGCATGATACAACATCGCCTGCCCAGCTACTTATGCAGGCAACTTGGCTAACTCGTTCTATTCGTCTCGTAAATAGGAATGTTCGTAAACAGTTCTATTCTTATCTTCAGGTACCACAGTGATATATCGCTGCCTCTCCTTCAACAAATTTACTTTTGTAAGTCGCTTTGGATAAAAGCGTCTGCCAAATGCCCTAAATGTAAAATGTAAATGTACAATTGCAGATATTCTCTCGCAAAGAAATGTGTAAACAAAGCTGCACTGACTACGGCTGACTTGTCTCTCTTCACATTAATATCATGCAATACATCGATCCAACATGAGCTGAGCATGCGGTGTGGTTCATTGCATTCAATCACTGTTTCAGTGTTTGTTAATGTGAACTGCTGCACACAAATCAACAATACAATTTTTACAAAAAAACAAAAACATTCGCACATTCGTCCAATAAAAGTACTTGAGTATTTCTATTAATACAATTAAACTTTATTATATTTCAAAATAGGACTTTGGCAACTGCTTCTGAACATTACGCATCCCACAGATTAATTGTTAAACCAAGACTCAAACAAAGCAAAAGTGCTAAAATAAGATGCAGGATTTGACTCAAAATCAGTTGAAATAAATAGAGATCACTGACCCGCATCATTCACATCGTAATGGTATATAAAAAGAAAATTAATGACCAAAAACATGCACAATGTATATGCAATATATATATATATACAGTGCTTAATTGTGACAAAATAGGAAGGATGCAACACAATGAAAATCGTTATTTCTCTAATACAAAATGTTATCTATTCTTTCTCTGCTTGAGTCAAGTGCTGTTCGAGTAATCCGGTGTCAACTCGATGCATCATCAGGAAGTGTCCGTTTAAATGGAAGACTGGAATGTCATATTTGTACTTGTCATACCATGTTTTGTTTTCTGGCAATGTTATATCTACCGTCTGAAACAGAAACTGAAGCAACAAAGAAAGTGAAAAAAAAAAATACAGCCCATTATTCATATTGAAATAGTTTATCACCATTGGGATGCATTCTTACCCTGTGTTCATATGGTTGAATCGCTTCTTTAGCTTCATCACACAACGGGCAAGGGTCCTGCATGACACGCATCGCACACACACACGCGCGCGCAACACACACACACACACACCACACACACTATTATGTATATTGTGTTATCTTATTATGTATATTGTGCCGCTCAATATCTATATATATATAATAAATGTATATATGTATAATTTCATATGTATAGTTTCAATGCATATATATATATATATACTGTATATATTAAAAATAATTCTCTTCTGCCATTTTATCTTTTTGCATACTGTCGCTGCCATGTCACAAGAATTTCACTGTTAAGAATGACCCTGTGTTATGATGTACATGTGACAATAAAACACTTTGACTTGACTTTGACTATATGT
This sequence comes from Coryphaenoides rupestris, assembly GCA_002895965.2. Taxonomy (NCBI): domain Eukaryota; kingdom Metazoa; phylum Chordata; class Actinopteri; order Gadiformes; family Macrouridae; genus Coryphaenoides; species Coryphaenoides rupestris. The sequence goes on from PIJE02000059.1 coordinate 447,981, forward strand.
ATTAAAACCATGATTAACAATAAAACCACCTGTGTCACAACCAGAGAGCGAGAGCAAGACCAAGGGATTGTGTGGCAGTTTGGAAGTTATCATGATTGAAGAGAGAAAGAGAGAGGATAGAGAGTGAGAGACCTTTGTGAAGAGAGTTAAAGTTTGGTAATGGCTTCTGGAGTATGGTCTTTGCAGCATCCTTCTCAGCCCGCTTGTTAGGCCCGGCTTTAATAGACAATTCATTCCCTCTGAAAGAAAGCAAAATTAGAAGGGCGGGAGACAACATTGAATGTTATTCTCTATTAATATATTTCATACATTTCATTAATTTCCATAAGAAACAAACACTTTATGACATCAATTAGCACCACTTTGTATTTATTGGGTGATCATCAGATTGCTTCTAGGTATTATTATTATTATTATTATTATTATTATTATATCATGTTACAAACAAATATATGGGGGAACTATGGGGTAAAAGCATTCTCTTTCCTGCGAAGCAATGCAAATTTACACCATCCCTGGTATCAGCAATCATGGAATTGGCATTATTACTACCTGGTCAATATCTTCCATGAGCAAATATCACAAAATAAATGTATAATAAGTCAAGGGACGTGTTTATACATATGCCATTCACATTCTATCACATAAGGTATGACGTCATATTCTAATTACGCCACAGTTACTACAGTTATTAAGGGAAGCAAACGTGTTAATTAACCTACAATAAAAGCAATAACACGTCTCCCTGTCATTTGCTAGTGTAATTGTCGTGACACGTGGTTGGGGCTTCGCAGTTAAAACTCTGGCTGCTGTATTTGTAGCTCTAGATTCCTCCCTAATGTGCGCACATTTTAGCTCGTCAAACTTATGTGTTATGTCTCATGATCTATGTGTTATGTCTCATGACTTGTGTCTTATGTCTCATGACTTGTGTCTTATGTTAAAAGCATGGTCCAGGACGGATCTCACTCAGACTGCCTCTCACCGATGATCACACAAACTCGACCTCCGATCAAGGAACACAGACGTTACTGCAGACGATAAACTATGCGACGTTGTGAGAAGAGCACAACACAACACAACACAACACGTGTCATATGACATCCACGGGGTCAGCGCGGGGAGGGAGGATACACTTCCCTTTGCATTTCAAAGTAAAAGCACGACGATCTCCTGACGGTAGCGTAGTGGACGGTGTTGGCCATAGGGTGTTGCTCTGTGGTTATTATTATTATTATAAGCGTTTCTTGTTCCATAAGATGACCAGAAAAAATCATCATCACATATCTGGGGTTTGGTCCTTGTACCCACAAAATATCCCACATTAACATTTCTGATATTTAATAACGGGTTTGAGATCATACTTTATGATGATTCCACTTTTCTTGCACTGCTTTCTGTTTTTACTCTTCACCTGTTTCAACTATGCTTCCTCTTTACTCCTCTTCCTCCACACTTTCCCCTTCTTTTTTACGAATTGTTTAGAGTTGTTTAGAAGATTACTGCAGGAATGGGGAGTAAGCATCACCATTGTACTTGTTACATATGGCAATAAAAAAAATAGTGTTTGTGTGTGTGTGTGTGTGTGGTGTGGGGGGAGGCTTGAGGAATGAACCAGATGTACCACTAGATGGTAGGATAGAACAGCTGCAGTGTTGCTGCTTGTTCACGTGGTACTTCATTCATCCCAGACGGTACCAGACGGTACCCTGATGTTGCCACAGTAATTCACCAACGTGTGGAGCCTCTCGTAAAATAAGATAAGATAAGATAAGATAAGATAGAACTTTATTAATCCCGAAGGAAATTCTTGTGCCAGGTTGCACAGCAATACAGTACAATAAAACAATAGAGAAATCAACAGAATAATACAAATAAACTAACAGATTTACAAATGTACTGTCAAAATAAAATATAAAAATATAAAAATATATAGACAAGATAAGATATTCAGACGGCGAAAATGAAAAGTTTACCAAATCCTTTCGGAAATACAGCCAACACACATGTACTGTATTATCAGCACACGCTTTAAGTGCGGTTGTTCAATATGCCGTCCAGTTGGTTTAATGCTGTTCCCATAGCGGATTGAACAGAGCGCTCCACATCAGCGGCAGACATCTTGTTTGTTGACGGAAACGTGCGAACGGTGATTGACAGGTGGGCTGGAGACAGGACAGCGGGCCAGAGGCCAGACGCATATAACACGCAAATAAAACATGAGCTCTGGTTCCCACGCTCGGGAGAAAGTAGAGGACACTAATAGATGAAAAAAAAAAAGACAGATAAAACTTAGAATATACATAAATGGCAAGTTTAAGTTCAAGTCAAGTGCTAGCTGAATGTATTGCCACAGCTACATTTTCCTGCAGTATACCACATGCAACAATAGTGGAAAACCAGGGCAATAAAGGACAGTATATCAAAAACAGTACAGATATGCATACAAGACAAAAACACCAGGGTGCATATTGGTGGTTATATTTGGTGAGTTAAAGACATTTGGACGTCAAGCGAAGCAAAGGTCAAGAGAAGGCGTGAATAATCGGATGGTTGTAGGGTGTTCATGTGTCTACCCCTGCATGTTTACAGCGGCCTAGGTACCCGGCGGCCGAGACTGATCGTCAACACCAGTCGTGTACTGCCCAAGTCGGCCCCACCGACTTAAAGAAGTTGCGTAGAAGTTGCGTTTCATGGCAATGTGTAATGTACCAGGAAGGTCCCGGGGGGGGGGGGGTGGGGGGGGTCTCTAGGGGGAGGTTGAGTGGGGTTAAGCAGGTGTTAAGTAGAGTTAAGTTGAGTAGAGGGGAGGGTGGGGCTGATGTCATCACTGGCTGGTGTTGAGGTCACTGCCATTAAGCAGTCTGATGGCCCGTGGCGCAAAGTCTGTAGCTCGTCAAGGAGAGGATGAGAAGTGTTCTACAAGACTTGGACTCAAAGACTGTGTCTCAACTGGGAGGAGGCTTCTGTATAATACGAAGCTTCCTTGTTACGTACCTGCTTTGTGAAGGTGCTTCACAAAGTGAGACAGCCTAACCAGTTATAGTAGCATCCCCATACTACACAAAAAAATAATAGTTTATTTGCTAGAGAGAGTGGAATGATGGCACAATGGCTATGCTAGCTGTGTGTGAGTTTTATTTCTTGAAAAGGATTCATTGTGACTTGCATGGGTTTATTTAAAAGATGACGCGGGCCATGTGCCGCACAGCTTCATGAGAAGTGCAGTTTATTGTTCATGGCCGATGGTTCATGGAGTACGAACAGCCCTAGACAAAGTCCACCCTACTCACTGTGTTGTTCTGTATGTGGTTAGGTCTGTCGTTGTCTTCAATGTTGCAAATCAACACAAGGATGTAAATCAAAACACACACAATTATAAGTCAAGAACTGTTGATTCATCGCATATAGATCTCTTCAAAAGTTATGCTTGGATTCAGCGCACCTGTCACTTCTTCAACAGAACTGTGGGATACCCCTATCTTGGTCCCTTTAGTCAACCATGTAAATGTGTTTGTAAATGTAAATTAGTACGTAAGTCTCTAGAAAATTGCCATAGCCTGGTTAATCTGCCTAACTTAATCTGCCTGGGTTTCACTGTGCACTGCACATAAACATACTCAATCTCAGGTTGTCTTTCTGTATTGTTGACATGACATCATGTCTAATGTTCGGGGTCCTTGGACTCTGTGGACGCTTTTAAAAAGCAACTAAAAACACATTTGCTCAGACAGGCATTCAGCTATTTTATGTTTCCTCTTGTATATTTATCTGGTGTTTTTTGTTTACATTTATTTGGTTTGAACCGGTTTTTTTTAAAACTGTGGAGCACTTTGTGACTGGTGTCTGTGAATAATATATGATTTATATGAATACAATTCATATAAATGAATAATATATGAATAAAATGAGCTTGCTTGCTTGCTTGTATCATGTTGTGTCTCGTGTACATGTACTGTACGTATGCAATGGATCCCAACATGGACCTGTTGAGGTCTGATCTAATGGATCTGATGATCTTCACTGATCACCCACTACTAGTCACTGCATCATGGACCAAACAGAACCACCATACTACCATCCTCCCCTTCTCAGGAGAGAGCAAGGCGTTGGTGAGCTGCCCTCTGAGCTCTGCCTTGATACTCCAGACCAGAGCTGTGTGTTGATCCCTTTGTATCCATTCTGAATCTTCTTTTTGCTTCATTTTGCTTCAAATGTCATTGGCTTCCACGAGATTGGTGCTTTCTAAAAATATGGTTGAATGTTGACCATAGATAAAATCCAAAGTCTTAACACTTCTAGTTGTAATGAGTTCCAAGTTCCAAGTCTTGAATTATTACAACTTTCACTGACTGGCCAGGGGGGAAAAAAAAAGGCATGAATGGTGCGCACACTTGATTGGCTAAGAGTGCGATGAGGTCATGGGCTCCTGGCTGGAGGAAACAGGGCCACTCTCTCACTGTGCGTGGGATGAATACGGAGACGTTTTGTTGACCTGCTGGACGTTTTTATTGAGTTTTTTTTCTTTTTTGACTTCGTGATATCATGACGGCTTTCTTAACTTCACGAAGTCACAGGCTACAGTTTGGATGTTAAATGTAGGCCGCTGCGTCGTTTCACATTGAATAGGATTAATGAGATAAAACAGGATCCACTATTTCATTTCTAAAGGTAAGTTTGTTCCTATATGCTCTTGACATGTGTGTTAGAAAAACAACCCGGCGTTGTGTTTGAAGTGTGTTGAACACATTCATTTAAAATGTGATCCAATATGCCTTATGATGATTCATTTTTTAATGTTTATTCATTTTGATACATGGGCCTATGAAGAACTAGCCGCCGAAAACACCTTGCCATTTAATTTAGATTTAGAAAAAGTTAAAAAAAAATGTAACCTTTTTCCTATATATATACATATACATATACATAGATATACAGCCAGCTACACGACAAATAGAAACACGTTTGACAACGAACATGGTTCACTGGTTGTGAATAATTGTCATTACTGGTCCATCTTTGAGAGGACTCGGGGTTTGAGTGAGTTGAGTGTATTTTTATCCTCCTCACCAGTTGACAAAAGCCCAACACATGAAGCTGGGGCCCCGCGGCATCACTGTGTCTGTCGCCCGCGGTGCGTCGGGGGCAGAATGAGCGCAATGGTCTGCACAACAAACTGGGTTTTTCCCCTTATTGGTTGTCATGGGACCAGATGCATCATTAATGATGATTATTACGATGTCTGGAGATATGAGTCTGTCTCTTGGCCCTCTGCTACATCAAAATCTAAATTGAGTGTTTGTTTTAACTCGTTCAACGTGCTTTCATTCAAAAATGAGTGATTGAAATGTAACCACAGAGAAGTAAACCTTATTGTGTGAATGAGACATTGATATTGTTTTATTTGACTGCTATACAACTTCAATACCCATGTCAAATTCTCAATTCACTTGTTTCCCTGCCTCAAAAACAACAGCATCAATTTCAACCCAGTGGCCACTAGGTTGTGTTAAAGTATGTTGTTGTGTTATTATATCTTCATTGAGACAGATTACACGCTGAAATGAACACTAAACACTATGGGTGTGACGTAATATTATCACTGTGTAGGCCCATTGAGTGTGAGACATGGAATATGATATCATGCTATTTGCGTCAAAAGAAAACTTCAGTTCTGTATAAAACTTGCGGTTTCTCAGCAACCCTCTCTTCTCATCTTTTCTTCTAAACAAGAGTAAAAGAGGAATAGAGGAAGAGGAATCGAGAGTTTTGTTTTTGTTTGTTCTTATGCATATTGTTTATTTCTATGTTGCCAATGAAAACACTGGATTTAATACGATGAAAGGAGGCTGGTCGAGAATTTGAGCCTATCATTAAGCCATAGATGAGGCCCCAATAAGATCATGGATGGCTATTGAAAACCAAGCCTAAAACACACATACAGTACAATACACAAACAGTAGCCTACATGACGCATGTGACATGAAACACAGTTTAGCCTTGAGTCAACACATCTTTTCTGTGTTTTATTTTGAACCCTTGGATCTTTCATCCGGCTCAGCTCTTAAACAAACAGCCATGAGATGATTTGTATTATCGCACACAAGATCATCAACAGAGGGAGGAATGGAGGACAAATGTACAAATGCTTATAGACGACCTCACATGACACCGACCATTCCCATAGTGTCCGGATTTGAATCCCTAGTGGCTCTTGTCTATTCATGTTTTCAAGCTTGGCCAATATTACAAAATTCCCCATAGGTGTGTGAGTGAGTGTGTGTGATTGTGTGTGCGTATGTGTGCGCATGTGTGTGTGTGTGTATGTGTGTTTTTCTGTGCGTATGTGTGCGCATGTGTGCATGTTTGTGTGTGTGCGTGTGTGTGTGTGTGTGTGTGTGTATGTGTGTGTGTGTGTGTGTGTCTAGCCATGTGTCTCATTGGCTTCCCATTAAGAGCCCACTTTGGTAAGCCAGTTCCATCGGGTTTAAAGACGAACAAAACAAATCCAAAGATAGTTGTTTTTATGATCAACACAAGATGACACCAAATGGTGCACAGTGAAAGACACATTATTGTAGTTACGTATTCTCACATGTATAGCCTAATCATAATTAGCCTTTTTCAATTACAGCTTCTCATATATATTCAAGACCTTATGCATTAGGTGGTAAATTATTTAACATAGCATTGTTATTTTTATCTTTGTGGATCGACATTCTTTCGTTTTGGGATGTTACAGTTGTGAACTCATAAAGAACAGATGTTTTACATAAAATGACAGTGGCACTTTAAGTCTGGTATGAGGAATAACGGAAATATATGGAATTCTGCATCTGTTCGTCCGGTAGAAAACAGTGCTGACATGAAAATCAGGAGTAGTGAATGAATTGGGTGTGATTAGCCAAGTGGTGCTAGGTCAGTTAACCAGTTCACTTACATTGCCAAAGAAACTGAGCTAGTTAACTAACTTGCTAGCATAATTCACAACATAACTCAAATTCAATTTACCAACATAACATCGACAGGATAAAAATACATAAGCGCTAGGCCGCCTAACCAAGTGGCCAATTTGAAAGACTGAAACCCGACAACCAATCTATGTAAACAATGTCAATTACAAACGTATCAAATACAAACGTAGGCTATTTGAGCTGTCTTTGGTCAACAGAATTTACTTTCGGTATCAAATTCCCAGGCCGGCACCTTGTTTAAACCTCGGCAAACCTCTCTGGTGTTGACTTCTGGACCACAGCTGGACTGGTGGAAAACTCTGTTATGAACTCTGAAAGTGACCACACCGTACACGGCCTGAGTGACAGCACACACACACACCAGTGTAATGTTACTACAGCACCACAACAAGTGGACAGCCGACCACTTGCTGGGTGACTCCTATAGAGGAAGACATCGACCTGCTGCATATGGAGTTTTATTTGTCAGTGGATAGACATGTGGGTTTTCTGACCGTTCAGCTTGTATAGAGTAATTAGTTAGTTAGTTAATTGGTAAGCATCTGAACTCACATGAACTGAGACGCTTTCACTTTCATTCACTTTCACCGAGAACCAGACACAAGTCACATCTACAGACACACTAGAAGGAGTGTGTGTAGGAACAAGACACACACACACACACACACACACACACGGGGAAACTGATTTGGAAACCGCTTTGGCCTGGCTGTGGGAGCCTATCCAAGATGACAACATATAACACATAATGCACAGTTGGTCCCCCATAGACTCGCACTGCATTCATACCTATGGACAACACATCTGAAGTACATGCATGTCTTTGGAATTGGGAGGAGAAACCAGATTGAAAGCGGACCAGGATCAGCAGTCTAAAAGGTTTCTGGAGTGACAAGATTTATGGTGTGCAATGTCTCCGCCCACTTTAACACGGTGCGTTTGGACTGCCTTCAGCGGGTACATTTACATGCTATATGTGTACCCTTGTGCTTCTATGAGGTTGCATAATGGGGGCGAAACTGCGCTATTCAACCTGGAAAGTAGTCAAAATGCTTTAATGTAAAAAAAATATAAAAAACACAATCTCTATATATATGCAAAACATTGTCAAAGTGTCATTCGCCATGGAAAACAGTTTAATCTTTTCATCAAAGTCAACACGAATGTTGCCAATGAAGCCTGTATTCATTGTCAAATATGATCTAAAACATTTTCAATGCAACCTTTTGTCAGTTCTTGGAACAACTTCAGACACCAGGTCTCGATTCTTGGCATCTCCCGACATGGAATTATGAATCATGTCAATACTGTGAACAGTCCACCCTAATCCTCCCATTAGGTGTTTTGTGTGTGTGTGTGTGTGTGTGTAGAGCTCTTTCACACACACACACACACACACACACACACACACACACACACACACACACACACACACACACACACGCACACACAGCATTCGCCTTGTTTTGGTACCAGCAGTGCAGTTGTCACAGGACAGGACGGGGAGAAAGCGCTAGGATTCTGGCGGCAGCTGCACCTCCGTGCGCTCAGCTCAGTGAAACCGGAGAGGCAAGGGCCCGGCCCCTGGCCCCCTGGCCCCCTGGCCCCTGGCCCCCAGCCCCCCCCCCCCCACCACCACATTAACCGTCGGCACAGACACACTGTCAGCAGAAGAAGAGCCCTACAACCAACTCCAGGGGCTTCCACCACGGCAGCAGTAAGAGTAGCCTCCTTACCCATAATGCTTTGAGGTAAACACAGTCGTAGTAGTAGTAGTAGTGGTGGTGGGCTTGTGTTTGTTTTGGTGAACAAGTAGCAGGGGTGTGTGTGTGTGTGTGTGTGTGTGTGTGTGTGTGTGTGTGTGTGTGTATGTGGGGGGGGGGGGGGGGGGTCTCTCAGACAGCTGGAGTCATAACTTAGCATGTCGTGAGCAGTTGTTGCCCCCTGCCACGTGGGAGACAAGAGAAAAGTCATGTGTACCCTGCACCCCTCCTCCCAGACACAGTAAAAAAAAGAAGAAGGATATGTTGAAGGATGTGCATCATTACATTTGGAAAAGATTGCTTATTCTTTGAATTGCTGCCCGATGATGCCTTTCTCCACTTCGTTGGTGTTCTGAAGAAGAAAGACTTCTGAGACAATACAAGACAGGGCTTCTTAATGGAAATACAAAATAGGGCTTCTTAGCAATACAGGATGAGGCTTCTTAGCAACACCGAAGCTAATGATAAGTCTGACCCCAGCCTCCTAGCTGCCCCTTATCATTATAGCTATCACTGGATTCCTACTGGCATAGCTGTGGGCTAACAACCTCTCTCATTCTGATACACAAAAGCCGCGGTTGTCGAGAAACTAGCACATTTCTGGTGACTTCACCGTGCTATAACATGAGATTATATCGGAATACTAAACAACGGTGCTTTCTAGGAAATAGCTGAC
>PIJE02000059.1:459893-482393 GCA_002895965.2 Coryphaenoides rupestris
CACCAGCTGCACAGACATCCTCAACTGGTTCAAGTGCACCAGACACAGGTGAGGAGCAATCCATAGGAGATGTGAACCTATTTGTGTATTCACTGTCTGAGTACACCGATAATAGGCGCGAAATACAAAGACACAAAAAAAGTGATGTGTAAAATTGTGTTATCGTTTTGATGGATTCTCTCTCCTCGCTCTCTCTGTCTCTCTCTTGCTCTCGTTCTGGCTCTCACTCTCGCTCTCTCTCTCTTTCTTGCACTCTCTGTCTCTCTGTCTCTCTCTCTCCCTATCTCTCTCTGTCTGTTCTCTCTCTTTCACTCTGTCTCTCTCTCTGTCTCCTGCCCTCTGTTTCTCGCCCTGTCTCTCGCCGTCTCTGTCTGTCTGTCTGTCTGTCTCTCTCTCTCTCTCTCTGTCTCTCTGTCTCTGTGAAGGGTGAGCTACCGGATAGCGTACCGCAGGGGGGAGAAGACCATGCACCGGCGCAAGTCTCAGTGCTGCCCGGGCTTCAATGAGAGCGGCGAGAAGTGTGTCCGTAAGTCCCGATAAGCCCCTCCCTCTCTTTCACCAGGAACCCACCGCACCGTGTCCTGGTGGTGACCGCTAGCCAGTGGCCGGTTTCACTTTGGGCTCACTTGTCCCCTCGTTCCCTCCACATAGTGAACACTGCATACAGTAGGACACTATTTAGGGAATAATTATAGGGGGAATGCGGACGCTAAATTACGCACCGGAAATCCGTCACCGTGACGTGTATCGGTCACGTTAACATGACGTTGCGCCCCACACGTCACCCAGCTACGGCTCATTTGCATAAATAAAGTGCTGAAACTGTTCTATTGGATGGATCCGACGACAATTAAAGCCACAATGCATCATGGGATATAGTGATACAGGAAATAAATGCACAATTGTTTGCAGTATTGTGTTTGAATGGTCAAATGTATGACAAATGATTCAAGGTGATATATATATACAGTATATACAGTATATATATATATCTAAGTGTCTTCCTGGTGTTGTTGTCGTGCAGCTCACTGTGCGCAGAAGTGTGTGCACGGCCGCTGCGTGGCCCCCAACACCTGCCAGTGTGAGCCCGGTTGGGGGGGCTCGGACTGTTCCAGCGGTAAGTGCTCGCAGCTGTTGTTGTCTGTGTCCGTGTGTGTGTGTGTCTGTGTGTCCGTGTGTGTCTGTGTGTCTGTGTGTGTCTTTGTGTGTCTTTGTATCGGTTCACTTACGGCTACAACTGCTGCTGCTGCTGCTATTACTACTAGACAGCTCGCTTTCTCTTTCACACACACACACACACACACACACACACACACACACACACACACACACACACACACACACATACTGTAACTAGGGCTGGGCAATTAACCGAAAATATATCGAAAACTGTGATTTAGAGCCTCTCACCGACTTCATCTTGCTCATGTCGGTTAATTTGCCATGTGCCGATAAGCGCAGTGTAAAAGAAAAAGAATGTAAAATAAATAATCGTTCATTAATCGTAATCCAAAAATATGAATAAAATAATCGTGATACTGATTTGAAATCATATCGCTCAGCCGCCACACACCGACGCACTCACCCTAAACTTGCCAACAACACACTTTCTTGACTGCCAAACTGGTTGAACATACTTTTTTTTTAATATATATTTTATGATTTGTTTTTATAATGACCTCCTCATGGCTCTGTCGCCGTAGTGGTGCCAGGGTTGGGCCCTGAATATGTTGGTTGCCAGATTGGTGTGGGAGTTCTTGTTCCTCTTTGGGGGACTTTCCCCATGGCCACCACTGGGCCTTTTTTGTGTTTTGGCTGCTTGCCTCTTTAAACACTCCTTAGTCAAATGTGTATCACCTGTGTTGATGACTAATTGTGCAGTTCACCTGTGTTCCATGTATTTACGTTCCCCTATAGAACACTGTGGTGTTGGTAAACTTTGGCAACGTATTTAGTGGGCGGGGCCTAGCTGGTGGCAGACGGGGTCGAGACAGGGTTGTCTCTGTAGCGGTGGCAGACTGGGAGTAAAGTAGAGCGCTAAAGTTATTATTTAGCTAGAAAACGTTTGCCATTAAACAGATCTGGATCTTTCACACGCCTCTGATTATTTGAAAGTTTTATCAGCACAGGACAAGGAGAGTTACACAAATAAACTCTCACTTCCACAGGAAACGTTTCATATTTACTAAGACTATCTGAGTTTTTAATCTCTAAGATTAAAATCTATGATTTCATGGGCACAACCTCCGCTCCCTCGTGACCATACGAGGTCACGAGCTTTGGGTAGTGACCGAAAGAATGAGATCGCGGATACAAGCGGCCGAAATGAGTTTCCTCCGCAGGGTGGCTGGGCTCAGCCTTAGAGATAGGGTGAGGAGCTCAGACATCCGGAGGGAGCTCGGAGTAGAGCCGCTGCTCCTCCGCATCGAAAGGAGTCAGCTGAGGTGGTTCGGGCATCTGATTAGGATGCCCCCGGGCGCCTCCCTTTGGAGGTTTTCCGGGCACGTCCAACTGGGAGGAGACCCCGGGGCAGACCCAGAACCCGCTGGAGAGCATATATATCTCGTCTGGCCTGGGAACGCCTCGGGATCCCCCAGGAGGAACTAGAGAGTGTGGCTGGGGAGAAGGAAGCCTGGGGGGCCCTGCTTAGCCGGCTGCCACCGCGACCCGACCCCGGATAAGCGGACGATAATGGATGGATGGATGGATGGATGGAACCTCCGCTCCAATCCGGACAGTAGGATTTGATTGGTTACCACAACGAGTGCCTTCCAAAGTGATAGTTTGGTGAAAGACATCGTGGTTGCATGCGGGTCCGGGGAAGGGTTTGGGTTTTACGATGTCTCATGTATGAGTCTGCCTTATGACTTGGATCCCCTTGGAAGCCTCCATATGGAGCACTGTAGCCAGACAGACTGACTTTATAGGTCATCGGGCGACAACAACGGACTAAAGATTGATTTGGGGCAAGAGAAGACAAGCGAGAGAGTGAAAAGCTTCAGAAAAACAAGAAATAAGAACAAAACCCGGAGAACCAAACACCCGAGGGCTGAAAGGGTGGTGATTTTGATAGGCAGTGCACATGACAAACACAAGATCAGGAGATGTTTCTCTAACTAGAATGTATAAAAACAATTTTTTTTATCAGTTATTTTAGGGCAGTAAATAATTGTTACATTTCAAAAACATCATCGTGTAAGCTGTTGTTCACAGACAAATAACACAATACAGACATTGTGTCTATAGTAATATATACTTACTTGTCGTATCGTGTGATTTTATTAGTTTTATATTTAGCCATTGCATGGAATTTGAGTCCAGGGCAAATGATCACAGAACACTTAATAAGAAAACCATAAAAATTCCAATAAATGTGTCAGTAAGCATGACTATCAGACATTTTAATTGCAATCAATGGACACAGTCAGAGTTCTCCGTGTTATCGTTCTGATGGGTGAACCCTACAGTCATCTAGAACTTGCCTCGTGAGACCCGGTCCTGATACTCAGATTTGCGCTTCCTGAGGCGAGATTTCGCGGCCGGTCTCACGAGACTTCGCCGGGTCATGCGTGACGACGACAACAACAACAAGCAGTGGGAACGCTGAAGCACCCATTTTCCCAACCCCTTTTTGCTCCAGCTTGCTCCCATTGCACTTGTGTGTTGGCCGTCTTCCCTCGCAGGCATTTGCTTTGGTTTCGTCATTAAAATCGATTTTGTCCGCCAAACATGTGGCTTTAAAAAATGATAGTGTGGGACCATGGCTCAGCGGAACATGTGTGTATATGGCTGTCTGCCTTGTGTTTTGTTTTTCTTCCCCTTCCCGATAACTATAACTTTTAGCTCGGAAGACGAACAATTTCTCGGCGATGTCTGGAAGGAAAACAGGAAATCCGAATACGTCGCAGTGTTTGCCTCCGAACGACGGCATCGTCACACACGGCCTTGTGATCTCAAATCTGGCACAGGCCACAGTTCGTCTTCCTGGCCGCTCTTAGCATCTTGAATAGGCTGGTGAAAGGGAACACTCTGTGAAAAGGCTCTATTGGTACTGGCTGAAGTGTTGAGGGTGATACCCAATGGCCTCAACACTAAGCCCATTTGGCTCATAAAACATTTTGATGTTATTCCATTTTTGTATTCATTGTTTTATTATGTGTTCTTTTCTTTACTAGGACTTATGGGAGGTGCACCTTTGTGTGCCCCTAATGTCTCTGTGTGCCCCCCCCCCCCCCCCCCCCCCCCCCCCCCCCCCCCCCCCCCCCCCCCCCCCCCCCCCCCCCCCCCCCCCCCCCCCCCCCCCCCCCCCCCCCCCCCCCCCCCCACCCCCCCCCCCCCCCCCCCCCCCCCCCCCCCCCCCCCCCCCCCCCCCCCCCCCCCCCCCCCCCCCCCCCCCCCCCCCCCCCCCCCCCCCCCCCCCCCCCCCCCCCCCCCCCCCCCCCCCCCCTGATTTTTAGACATAGGGGTGCAGTGCTCCTTTGGAGAAAAGGCAAGTGTGTCTCGACCAGAGTCCTGACACTAACATACTGTAGCATAAGACTGATAGCAGGAATGCTTGTGTTTGGGCCCGTGCAGCTGTGAGGACCTGTGCCCGGCGGGGAAGCATGGGCAGCAGTGTGAGGAGCGATGCCCCTGCCAGAACGGAGGGGTGTGCCATCACGTCACCGGAGAGTGCTCCTGTCCCGCAGGGTGGATGGTACTGCAGACACTTACACTTACACACACAGACTTACACACACAGGCACACACACATACACACAGACACACACACACTCACACAACACACACACACCGGTCAGCACACACACACACAGGCCGGCACACACAAACACACACACCGGTCAGCACACACACACACACACACACACACACACACACTCACACAGGCGTGCGTACACACAGGCAGATCTCCTGGATTTGTGTGAGTGTGTAAACAGTGATTTGTTCAGGTGATGTGGATGCGTGTGTGCTGTCCAACACACACACACAAACACACGCATGCAGCCAGTAAATGACACACGACATCAGTGTGTTATTACTTCCAGAGCGGAGGGCCGTATGAGCGTCTCTTCGTTGTTGTTGTTGTTGTTGTTGTTGTTGTTGATGTTGATGTTGTTGTTGTTGTTGTTGTTGTTGATGTTGATGTTGATGTTGTTGTCGTCGTCGTTGTGCGCAGGGCACAGTGTGCGGCCAGCCGTGTCCAGAGGGCCGCTTCGGACGGAACTGCTCCCAGGAGTGCCAGTGCCACAACGAGGGCATCTGTCTGGCCGCCACCGGCCAGTGTGTCTGCGGACCCGGGTACACCGGGGAACGGTAGGCATACCGTCATACCGTTGTTGTTGTTGTGTCTTCAATCAATCAATCAATCAATCAATCAATCAATCAATCAATCAATCAATCAATCAATATATCTATCTATCTATCTATCTAGCAATCTATCTATCTATCTATCTATCTATCACACTTTTATTTCACGAGGGTCCATCGCAAGATACAGTATACGTACAAGACATAAATACAATACAACATATCATTATACAACTAGATAAAACCACACAACATTTCATTCACATCATTCAATTTAATAAGTTCATTTAGTTTTTCATGCACCGA
Source organism: Coryphaenoides rupestris (assembly GCA_002895965.2). NCBI lineage: Eukaryota > Metazoa > Chordata > Actinopteri > Gadiformes > Macrouridae > Coryphaenoides > Coryphaenoides rupestris. The sequence continues at coordinate 465,507 of PIJE02000059.1, forward strand.
AACAAAAAGGAAAAAACAACAGAGTTAGGGTTAGGGTTAGACACCAACAAACAAATACTTACACACAATATGAACAAGGAAGAACATAGGAACCAAAACACAAAGCACAAAGTATAAGATGAAAATGTTGTAATAACAGATAACAAATTATAACAAATTTTTTTTTGCCTAAAAAGAGACTTTCATTAGTTTCTAATCAATTTTCTCTAATCTCTCGGTATGGATCGATTAAAAAAACCATGCACGCGTTTTTCACAATAAAATCTATTCCGACCTTTTTAGCTATCGAGTGACTTGTAAGTCGCTAATGTTTTCTTGATCTTTTCACTCGGTCTGAGTCTTGGCCGAGCAGCGTCATGGGCTCTGACATCATGTCTGTCCACCGATAAAGCGGTGATGTCAAAGGCAATCATGTATGTAACCGTGGTGGTGGTGAGGATGTGGTCGTGTCGCTGCGATGCCAAGCCAGCTCGTCCATGCTGGCATCTCCTGGGACCATGGGTGCATTCAAATACACATTTCACAAGGTTATGGATATGTTGTCTTATAGTGTCGACGTTTGCCCGGTAACTAACTGACTGGGTTTTTTGGTGTGTGTGTGTGTGTGTGATGTGTGTTTGAAAAAGTGATTCTTCCAGTCAACAGTAGGCCTATAGTATATTTGTCTCTCTTACTTTCACGCTAGCAAAGCACTAGATGATACTAAAGGACAAGAAGAAATGCCTTTAGCCTTTTCCAGTGCATGAATGAAATATTACTAATAGGAAACAACTTTATTAGTCCAAACGTGACCTGTTGCCTGACTCTCTGAACTGTCCTGGAGAAAGTGCCGCTCCCTTTCGCGGACGAATGCTAAGCGCTTCGCCGGCCCATAAGTCCATATAATTAGCTGTGAGCGCGCACCATATACTTAGCGGGGCCGGTGGAGAGCCAGGAATAACTCTTCAAGTGCGTTTTTATGAGTAAATAACGTCCTGAGTGCAGCCACACGTGGGGGTACGGCACCGTTGGTAAACTGGGCAGAGTGCACCACACCCTTACCCACTGGAAGCCTTAGCAGAACCGGGGGGGGGTGAGGGGGGGAGGCCGGAGAACCAGGGAGGAGAAATGGCAGAAACAAATGTTTTATTTTAAATCGGCTCCAAAGCTCCAAAGTTTGTCGGGGATAGAACGTGGCGGGGCATAATGGATAGGTTTTTAAACGTAATGACTGCATATCTTTTTTCAAGTAAACATTTCTTACCCGGAGGTAAACATCGACAACCGCTTAGCTAATTAGCAGACGCAAAGTGCATAATGTCACACTTGCCAAAAGCTACAGAGACACGTCCACGGTGTGCGTCACGTTCCAAATTACAGTCCACCTGAAATCATTTGAGTTCTGGAGAGAAGGTGCTCTTGAAGCGGAGACACGGGTATTTGAAGGACTTGGCTCGGCTCGGCTCCACCGGCTCTTATTCCCGCACGAGCTGAACCGCGCCGTCAACGTGCTCGAGATTAGCGGGGCCCCGAGTACCGCTCGAGACGTTTCAATCGATGGCGAAAAAACGCGAGGGGCGAAAAATATCCGTGCTCCGTTGACATTTAAATTCAGTCAATAATCCCCTTCCAGAGTGCAGATAGGTATGGTGATAACAACTAATCTTTATTATTGTGTTAAGCAGGCATCTCATGTATGACATTTATTTCTTTAATTCATTTGTTTCGTGGACGGTGGAAAACGCCACGGTCTCCCAAGCAGAGAATCATGAATGGCCGTGTAATGCTGACGCGACATCTAACCACAACAGACACGCTCACATGTCACTCACTGTTCACTGACGGACAGCGAGGCCATTCCAGATTACACTCGAGTGATCTTAAAACCAACCATGCAAGGTAACAGCCAACACGTCAGGAGCAGTTAGGTGGTGTCTTGCTCAGGGACACCTCGACACTTAGCTAGACGGAGCCCGGGGATCGAACCAGCAACCTTCTGGCTGGCAGACAACCGCTCTTACCTCCTGAGCTACTGCCGCACTTTACATTTATGTACAGGGAAATCTTTGAGACCACTTTAACCCTTTGATCACTGACTTTCCTTCCCTCTCCACTCCATACCCCCCCACCCCCCTCCTCACCCAGGTGCCAGGAGGAGTGTCCGGTGGGCACCTACGGCGTGGCGTGCGGCGAGGCCTGCCGCTGTGCCAACGGCGCCCGGTGCTCCCACGTCAGCGGCGCGTGCGCGTGCCAGCCGGGCTACGCGGGCGAGCGCTGCGAGGTGCGCCTGTGTCCCGAGGGACGCTACGGCCTCCGGTGTGAGCGCGCCTGCCCTTGCCTGCCGCAGAACATGCACAGGTAGGGAGGGCCGCATCACCAACGTGGGTTCATATTTGTAGCGCAAAGCGGCAACAAGATATATACGTAGAGTTGCGTTGTTTTAGTGGAGCAAAAGCACTTGTTTTTTGTGAGTGGCTGTGTTTTTTCCACTCGCTTGTTTGTGTATATAGGGACTCCAAAGTCTAATTTGGAAGCGGAAATTCGCAAAACATTATTTCACATCTCTAAGCTAAACAAAGTTCTAAAAAACATCCTAGTTTAGTCTAGTTAGTCTAGTTGGTTTACACAGAGCACTGTCAATCAGCTGTGATAAAAGACACCAATCCCGACCTGGGCTCTGGAAATACACATTTTCTTTCAAGAGACCACCACACTATTATAATAACACTTCTCAACACATTTTTTCGTTGATAACACATATTTTGGATTATGATTTTATGTAATCTATTGTAGATAATTAGGATTTAGGGATCCTTACGTTATCTAGCATGAGGCTGCAGGAAAAATGTTTCAGGGTGCCCAGTGTCTAAGAACTGATAGAATAACCATAAGGATGTTTCCCATGGCTTTGCGTATTGCCAGGAGCAACCTTTTAACCAATAGAGTTTGGCTACAGCTTGTGTGACGAATAGCTTTGGAAAACCTATTGTGCATCATATTCAGCTCACGCCACAAAAATGTTCCCCGGCAAACTTTTACACACGCATGTTCACGGCTTTACTGAAGATGTAGTTGTTAGAAGCTAGATTTTTTTTTTTTTTAAAGGCCCAGGTGGTGACATTGGACACAATTGGACCTTTTGAGAAGGAGAGTGGAGTGTGTGTGTACCACCAGCGGCTGCATGTGTTCAGGTTGCATGTGTTACAGTAACGGGCGCAGACAGCTGTGGCCGTCCGCCTCTCAATAGGCCCGCTGTTGTCATGTGGTCCAGCTGTCACTCAGACGCCGCGTTGGCCTTCCGTCGGCACGCGGGGGGAACTGTTGGAACACACGCGCGCAATCTCACGACCAAACTCCACACGAGAACATTGTTACCGTCATACACCGGCATTTAAAAAATATTTATTCATATGAATTATCACCCTCAATTAAGAGTTAACGATGCTTTTCATGTACATTGAAGCAATGAAAACAGAATTATACAGAAATAGAATTATAACAGAATGTACATGTGCACACGTTATTTCTTCATGCAGAATGTACAGTGACAAGGAAATGTTTTTAAAGGACTCTTATACCAGCAGGTGTGAGTGTGATTAGCCTTTCCAAAGCGGTTCCAGAATCTCCGGTTTTTACCATCACAAGTGGGAGTGTCCAGACAGATGTATGGTGGATAGATCAGCCTACCGGTTGTTACAGTCCACTGGGTAGGCTGGTAGGCTGATCTATCCACCGTACATCTGGGTGGACAGTCCCACTTGTGAGAGTGAAACCTGTTTTTGAAACCGCTGGAATGGAATCGCTAATCACACTCACACCTGCTGGTCCAATATACTGTATAGTCTCCTTGAAACAGATTGTCATCCACACTCCATCCCCCACTTTTTGAGTTGACAAACACATAGAGATGTCTTCACTTGAACCAAAATATAGACGTGCAGTCTACAGGCGGGTCTACACAGGTCTGTGTTTGTGTGGCGTTTGTAACGGTGAGCCGCTAACCCTCTTCCTCGGCGCTCTGTCCTCAGCTGCCACCCCATGTCGGGGGAGTGTAAGTGTAAGCCGGGCTGGTCGGGTCTGTACTGCAACGAGACGTGCCCCCCGCCCCAAGCCCTCTTACATTCTGGCTTTTACCAAATCTAGGTCACAGGTTGACAAACGTATACCAGGGGACGCTCAGAGTGGATGCAAGGAGAGAGGGAACAATGACGGGCAAAATGTCCCTCTGGACATTGGCTGGCCACATACTGTACCCGTGTACAACAGTACTAATACGCTATTGAGTGTATCATGTGCTGAAGTGGGGACAGCGCTGTTAAGTGTCTCCACCAGACGCATGGTTTCATTATTATCGTATCATTGTCACACCAGTATGATGCGTGACGATAATCTTCACGGAGGAAATACAATTGAGCGTGTGGCAAAAGTACACACATTCTGTACTTAAGTAAAAGTACAGATACTTTGATAAAAGTAGAAGTACTGATTCAACTTTTTACTCAAGTAAAGGTAAACAAGTACAGGCTCTGAAATGTACTCAAAGTAAAAAGTAACTTTTTTCGGCTGTTTTTGTTCAAAGCTAACAGAACCTCACGTCATATTAATATAAATATAATAATAAAAGGGAATAGGAACTTTATTTCTACTTCTATTACTGCCTTTCTGAAAGTATTCAGCATGAACAACAAAAACAAAGTGGATGGACAAAACAAGATCTATTTGCTGTCTCCTACATAGTAGATGGGTGACTTGGCCTCTCCATAGGCCTTAAGAAATCACACAAATGATTCTGTTGGAAATCAGTCTTGGGCCAAACCATTACAAGGGGTAATGCCTATACATAAAACTACAGTAAATATAAACATTTCCTCAAACAATATTTACAACAATAATTCAGATATACAGTAAATACATTTAGATCCCAAATCTAAATATCCAAATAATACCAATCGTGATGATACTGTATTACATTTACATTGCTCTTTGTCACTGTTGTGCTCTTCATTTATCCACTATGGCATGGGAAATTAATATGCATATTTTCAGAGGTGGCAAAAGTATACACAGTATACAGTTGGGGGACAGAGGTTGTGCCCATACAGTATACAGTATAAGTAGAAGTACAGATACTTAAAAAACGACTCTGGTAAAAGTTGAAGTACTGATTCAATTTCTTTCCTCAAGTAAAAAGTAAAAAGTACAGGCTCTGAAATGTACTCAAAGTACAAAAGTAAAAAGTAGCCATTTTAATTCTTAATATATTGAAAATAATCAACTTAACGTGGACCAATATTAACGTGAGGCTCCAATGCAGAACATCAGCTTTCAATGCCAGCAACACAACTGGAAACTTTGGACATTTTTGAAACTTTTAGACTCTTTTGTCATAGTGATGATGTTTACTGACATATTATACATAATAGTTGTAACACACACACATGTGCACTGCACACACACACACACACACACACACACACACACACACCTAGGTGTCTTGTGTAACATTTTGTGTGTGTGTGTGTGTGTGTGTGTGTGTGTGTGTGTGTGTGTGTGTGTGTGTGTGTGTGTGTGTGTGTGTGTGTGTGTGTCTTGCTGCTGCTGTCCTGACGCGGAGTCTCATTATCGGCTTCTTGTTCATCATGTTTAGTTCTCGCTACTCACGTGTTCCTCTTGTATTTTATTTCTAAGTCCGTGTCGTTCCGTCTGACATCTCATGCGTGACATCAGAGCTCCTCTAACGCGGATGGACGCAGCGAGCGTCTCTTCTATGTGTTGTTGTCCATCCATTTAGGTTGAGATCGGTCTTGATGTTGGGAACATGTGATGCAATGATGTAAAAAACCCAGACAATTCCCCTCAAATGCAATAAAACTAAAGTAACGACTTACATTTTCAAAACGGGACTCGTTACTTTAGTTTTATTGCATTTGAGGGGAATTGTCGTGTAGAAAGTAGAAAGTACAGATATTAGTGTTTAAATGTAGGGAGTAAAAGTAAAAAGTTGTCAAAAAAATAAATACTCAAGTAAAGTACAGATACCTGAAAAATCTACTTAAGTACAGTAACAAAGAATTTGTACTTCGTTACTTCCCATCATTGAGCGTGTGTGTGTTTTGTGTGTGTTTTGTGTGTGTTGTGTGTGTGTGAGTGAGTGTGAGAGACAGAGAGAGAGAGAGACAGAGACAGAGAGAGAGACAGAGAGAGAGACAGAGACAGAGACAGAGACAGAGACTTTTTGCTGTATTTAGCTGTCGTAGTAAATCTTTTGTATCTCTTGTTCCATCTGCTTGGTAACATTAGATTGTAGTTTATTTTGCTCCGCTCAACAGTTTAGTCGTCACCTCCAGCAGCCATCTTGTAGGTTCTCGTTCTCTCTTTATCTCTTCGGGAAGATAAGATCCCTGGCGTTGCCCACCAGCGTGAGACCAGGAAGTGATGATGAGTTGTAGTTTTTCAATTTGTTGAAAAACTACAACTCGTAGATCTTTATCTTTACGGTATTTTTTTTTAGGGTTGAACAAGAATTGAGAGGAAAAAAGGCAAGACATTTTAAGAAAGGCTAAACATTTTCAGAGCACGTATAAACATGGACGCCTGTAATTAAAGGATTTTTTTCTCGTTAAAGCAACTCCCCTCCTGATTATTGCCAGACTCCAATCACGGCACCGACCGGGTCGCCTCAAAACATGAAAGTGATCTAGAGTAAATATGTGGTGTCCCGTAACCCTGGGCCCCCCTGACTGGTGCACAGTGGTCACGGCGAGGCTGGAAGGTTATTATGGGATGCAGTCCAGACTCCTAGTGCAGCAGCTCTGTGTACACGCCGGTGTGTCTTTAGGGTGGCATTCACATCAGACTGCATAGTCGGATGGATAGATGGATAGATGGAGGGATGGATCATAATAATAGTAATAATAATACATAGGACTTATATAGCTCTTTTCAAGGTACTCAAAGACGCTTCACAATAAACAAATAAACATATAACATAAACGTACACAGATACAGAAACAAATACAAATATAGAGGTTGCAGAGTGAAAGAGAATGGTGGAGGTGGAGGTCAGATATTGTAGGCTTTCTTGAAAAGGTGGGTTTTGAGTTGGTTTTTAAAAGGAGTGAGTGCGTCAGAGTTTCGGATGTTAGGCAGGGAATTCCAGAGGGTTGGAGGCAGCGACGGAAAAGGCTCTGACCCCCAAGGTGCGGTACTTGGTCTTGGTGATGGGGGTGAGAAGGTTGCCATCGGCAGATCGGAGGTGGCGAGTGGGGGAGTGGCGATGGAGGAGATCTGTCAGGTATGAGGGGGCGAGAGTATTGAGAGCTTTGTAAGTGATGAGGAGGATCTTGAAATGGATTCGGTGCTGTATTGGAAGCCAGTGAAGGTGTTGGAGGATGGGTGTGATGTGTTCTCTGGAGAGGGAGTGGGTGAGTAACTGGGCAGCTGAGTTTTGAACAGAATGGATGAATGTTGGAAAGGATGGGATACAGGGATGGAGTGATAGATGGATGGACGGATGGATCGATGGATGGACGGATGGATAGATGGATGGAGGGAGGGATGGATAGATGGATGGAGGGATAGATGCATGGATGGATGGATAGATGGATGGGTGGAGGAAGGGAGGAAGGGAGGGAGGGAGGGAGGGAGGAATGGATGGATGGATGGATGGATGGATGATAGAGGATGGATGGATGGATGGATAGAGGATAGAGGATGGATGGATGGATGATAGAGGATGGATGGATAGAGGATGGATGGATAGATAGAGGGTGATGGATGGATAGATAGAGGATGGATGGATGGATAGATAGAGGATGGATGGATGGATAGATAGAGGGTGGATGGATGGATAGATAGAGGATGGATGGATGGATAGATAGAAGGAATGGATGGATGGATAGATAGAGGGTGGATGGAGGGTCCATCGCAAGATACAGTATACGTACAAGACATAAATACAATACAACATATCATTATACAACTAGATAAAACCACACAACATTTCATTCACATCATTCAATTTCATGTGTTGATTTAGTTTTTCATGCACCGAAACAAAAAGGAAAAAACAACAGGGTTAGGGTTAGACACCAACAAACAAATACTTACACACAATATGAACAAGGAATAACATAGGAACCAAAACACAAAGCACAAAGTACAAGATGAAAATGTTGTAATAACAGACAAAAAAGGGAGTTCAAGATATAGCTATGTATGTTTAATCATGAAAATTAGCCTAAAAAGAGACTTTCATTAGTTTCTAATCAATTTTCTCTAATCTCTCGGTATGGATCGATTAAAAAAACCAATGCACGCGTTTTTCACAATAAAATCTATTCCGACCTTTTTAGCTATCGAGTGACTTGTAAGTCGCTAATGTTTTCTTGATCTTTTCACTCGGTCTGAGTCTTGGCCGAGCAGCGTCATGGGCTCTGACATCATGTCTGTCCACCGATAAAGCGGTGATGTCAAAGGCAATCATGTATGTAACCGTGGTGGTGGTGAGGATGTGGTTGTGTAGCTGCGATGCCAAGCCGGCTCGTCCATGCTGGCATCTCCTGGGACCATGGGTGCATTCAAATACACATTTCACAAGGTTATGGATATGTTGTCTTATCAGTGTCGACGTTTGCCCGGCAACTAACTGACTGGGTTTTTGGTGTGTGTGTGTGTGTGTGGATGTGTGTTTGAAAAAGTTGATTCTTCCAGTATAGTATATTTGTCTCTCTTACTTTCACGCTAGCAAAGCACTAGATGATACTAAAGGACAAAAAGAAATGCCTTTAACCTTTTCCAGTGCATGAATGAAATATTACTAATAGGAAACAACTTTATTAGTCAAACGTGACCCATTGCTTGACTCTCTGAACTGTCCTGGAGAAAGTGCCGCTCCCCTTTCGCGACGAATGCTAAGCGCTTCGCCGGCCCATAAGTCCATATAATTAGCTGTGAGCGCGCACCATATACTTTAGCGGGGCCGGTGGAGAGCCAGGAATAACCCTTCAAGTGCGTTTTTATGAGTAAATAACGTCCTGAGTGCAGCCACACGTGGGCGGTACGGCACCGTTGGTAAACTGGGCAGAGGCACCACACCCTTACCCACTGGAAGCCTTAGCAGAACCGGGGGGGGTGAGGTGGGGGGTGAGGGGGGGAGGCCGGAGAACCAGGGAGGAGAAATGGCAGAAAACAAATGTTTTATTTTAAATCGGCTCCAAAAGCTCCAAAGTTTGTCGGGGATAGAAACGTGGCGGGGCATAATGGATAGGTTTTAAACGTAATGACTGCATATCTTTTTTCAAGTAAACATTTTTTACCCGGAGGTAACATCGAACAACCGCTTTAGCTAATTAGCAGACGCAAAGTGCATAATGTCACACTTGCCAAAAGCTACAGAGACGACATCCACGTGTGCGTCACGTCCAAATTACAGTCCACCTGAAATCATTTGAGTTCTGGAGAGAGGTGCTCTTGAAGCGGGGAGGAGGACACGGGTATTTGAAGGACTTGGCTCGCTCGCTTCCGCCGGCTCTTATTCCCGCACGAGCTGAACCGCGCCGTCAACGTGCTCGAGATTAGCGGGGCCCCGAGTACCGCTCGAAGACGTTTCAATCGATGGCCGGAAAAACGTGAGGGGGCGAAAAATATCCGTGCTCCGTGACATTTAAATCCCCTTCCAGAGTGCAGATAGGTATGGTGATTAACAACTAATCGTAGTTAATCGTAGGCTTTATTATTGTGTTAAGCAGGGCATCTCATGTATGACATTTTTTTCTTTAATTCATTTGTTTCGTGGACGGTGGAAAACGCCACGGTCTCCCAAGCAGAGAATCATGAATGGCCGTGTAATGCGACAGCCATCTAACCACAACAGACACCCTCACATGTTACTCACTGGTCGCTGACGGACAGCGAGGCCATTCCTAGCAGATGACACTCGGAGTGATCTTAAAACTCTTACAACTTACCATGCAAGGTAACAGCCAACACGTCAGGAGCGTAAGGTGGTGTCTTGCTCAGGGGACACCTCGACACTTAGCTAGGCGGAGCCCGGGGATCGAACAGCAACCTTCTGGCTGGCAGACAACCACTCTTACCTCCTGAGCTACTGCCAGCATTTACATTTATGTACAGGGAAATTCGTTTGAGACCACTTTTAAACCCTTTGATCACTGACCCTTCCTTCCCTCTCACTCCATGCCCCCCCACCCCCCTCCTCCCCCCAGGTGCCAGGAGGAGTGTCCGGTGGGCACCTACGCGTGGCGTGCGGCGAGGCCTGCCGCTGTGCCAACGGCGCCCGTGCTCCCACGTCAGCCGGCGCGTGCGCGTGCCAGCCGGCTACGCGGCCGAGCGCTGCGAGGTGCGCCTGTGTCCCGAGGGACGCTACGGCCCTTCCCGGTGTGAGGCGCCTGCCCCTTGCCTGCCGCAGAACATGCACAGGTAGGGAGGCCGCATCACCAACGTCGGTTCATTTGTAGCGCAAAGCGGCAGCAAGATATACGTAGAGTTGCGTTGTTTCGCGGAGCACAAGCACTTGTTTTTTGTGAGTGGCTGTGTTTTTCCACTCGCCTTGTTTGGTGTATATTAGGGACTCCAAAGTCTAATTTGGAAGCGGAAATTCGCAAAACATATTTCACATCTCTAAGCTAAACAAAGTTCTAAAAAACATCCTACTTTGGTCTAGTTTAGTCTAGTTGGTTTACACAGAGCACTGTCAATCAGCTGTGATAAAAGACAACCAATCCCGACCTGGCTCTGGAAATACACATTTCTTTCAGGAGACCACCACACTATATAATAACACTTCTCAACACATTTTTCGTTGATAACACATATTTGGATTATGATTTTATGTAATCTATTGAAGATGATTAGGACTTAGGGATCCTTACGTGATCTAGCATGAGGCTGCAGGAAAAATGTTTCAGGGTCCCAGTGTCTAAGAACTGATAAGATAGCCATAAGGATGAAATGTTTCCCATGGCTTTGCGTATTGCCAGGAGCAACCTTTTAACCAATAGAGTTTGGCTGCAGCTTGTGTGACGAATAGCTTTGGAAAACCTATTGTGCATCATATTCAGCTCACGCCACAAAAATGTTCCCCGGCAAACTTTTACACACGCATGTTCAAGGCTTTACTGAAGATGTAGTTGTTAGAAGCTAGATTTTTTTATTTTTTTAAAGGCCCAGGTGGTGACATTGGACACAATTGGACCTTTTGAGAAGGAGAGTGGAGTGTGTGTGTACCACCACCAGCATGGCCTGCATGTGTTTCAGGTTGGCACTGTGTTACAGTAACGGGCGCAGACAGCTGTGGCCGTCCGCCCTCTCAATAGGCCCGCTGTTGTCAATGTGGTCCAGCTGTCACTCAGACGCCGCGTTGGCCTTCGTCGGCACGCGGGGGGAACGGTTTGGAAACAGACGCGCGCAAATCTCACGACCAAACTCCACACGAGGAACATGTTACCGTCATACACCAGCATTTTAAAAAAATATTTATTCATATGAATTATCACCCTCAATTAAGAGTTAACGATGCTTTCATGTACATGAAGCAATTGAAAACAGAATTATAACAGAGAATAGAACAGTAATGTAACAGTTGACAAGGACAATGCTTTTTACAGGACTCTTATACCAGCAGGGTTGTGAGTGTGATTAAGGCTTTTCAACAAACCGGGTTTCCAGACATCCTCCCGGTTTTCTTACCGCATCAACAAAGTGGGAAGGTGGTCCAGGACAGATGTTACGTGGTGGAAGTAGCTCAGCCCTAATCCGGTTGTTACAGGTCCTACTGGGGACTAGGCTGGGTTAGGCGGTGATCTAATCCACCGTCTACATTCTGAGTGTGGACAGTCCCATCTTGTGTCAGTTGAAACCTGTTTTTTGCGCAAACCGCTGGAAATGGCAATCGCTAAATCCCACTCACAAACCTGCTTGGGTATCCCAATATTACTGTAATAGTCCTCCTATGAACCGGATTGCTCATCCAACACTTCCCATCCCCCCACTTTTTTGAGTTTGACAAACACATAGAGATGTCTTCACTTGAACCAAATATATAGAATGTGCAGTCCGTTGGCGGGTCTCACAGGTCTGTGTTTGTGTGGCGTTTGTAACGGTGAGCCGCTAACCCTCTTCCTCGGCGCTCTGTCCTCAGCTGCCACCCCATGTCGGGGGAGTGTAAGTGTAAGCCCGGCTGGTCGGGTCTGTACTGCAACGAGACGTGCACGCCGGGCTTCTACGGGGAGTCGTGCCAGCAGGTGTGCCAGTGTCAGAACGGCGCCGACTGCCTAAGCGTGACCGGGAAGTGTGTCTGTGCCCCGGGCTTCAAGGTAACGCGGGCCACACAGGACTACCATTGGTTTCTGTAGTGCTACTCGTTCATAGTAGAGTATAGCAATCGTAAAGTATAGTACATTTATTTAAATTTTTTGCATTGACATTCTCAATGCACGACTAGCTTACTACTAATTCTCTACTCATTGTCTATATATGTATTTTTTTTTTCTGTGTTTATTGTTGTTTGTAGTTTTTTGTAGTTTCTTATCGAAACATTTCTACTCCTGTCCTTAACATTTACATTTGGCAGACGCTTTCATCCAAAGCAGCTTACAAAGAGTACATTTATTGAAGGAGACAGCAATATATCACTGTGGTACATAAAGATAAGAATAGAGCAGGTTTCAAGCATTCATAGTTATGAGGCTAATAGAACGAGTTTCATAATTGTTAGGTTGCCTGCATAATAGCTGGGATAAGAGCAGACGTGTCATTCTGAGCGCATTGCAAACCGCTTAAGAACATGCATGCTAAACAATGCTAAGTACTATTAATAATCTCAAGACGTACAAACACGCAAGTTAGTGCTAGGGTTAGGAGAGGGAAGGGAGGTGGTTGTTCAGAGTCCAGATGAACTCTGAACAACCAAATTCCCTCTGTCCGAGATGAATAGAAGTTACAACTTACCTATTTTCTTTTTGGAAAGAAATTATATGGAAATAATGCGCAATGAATTACTCCGTTTGCTGCATTGTTGTTGAGATTGCGTGGAGATGACTTTTATCTCATCGTTTATCTCCTCCAGGGGCCCAACTGCTCTGTTTCTTGCCCGTTGGGAACGCACGGAGTGAACTGTTCCTCCAGATGCGACTGCAAGAACGGAGGCCACTGCTCCACGGTGGACGGAGCCTGCTCCTGTAAAGCAGGTGTGTAGGTGTTGGTTGTTACCTTGCGTGGTTGGCCCCGGCCGTCGGCGTATGAATGGGTGAATGTGAGTCAACTGTAAAGTGCTGTATAAATGCACTCCATTTACAAGAATACTCTGACGGGCTTTTGAACGCTTCTCAACCCGTACCTCCCCTTCCCCAGGCTGGTACGGAGTGGACTGCTCCACCGGCTGCCCCAGTGGCACCTGGGGGCTGGGCTGCAACCTCACCTGCGCGTGCGGCACCGGCGGCGCCTGCAACGCTCTGGACGGCCGCTGCACCTGCTCCCCGGGCTGGAGGGGCGAGCGGTGCAACCTCTACTGCCAGGTGAGGAGCACAGAGACAACCGAGACAGGACAACCGCACAACCGCAGATCGAGTCAAGTCGAGTCGATTTGTATTTGTATCGCCCTTTTGACGTTACGTTTTTACTGTGTATAATTCAAGACAGGCAAGCGCGACAAATGTGACTCATTGCAAGTTTGTGTCAGCCATTTTGAAAATGCTCTTCTTTCTCCCGTCCTTCCCGGACTAGGAGTAGCCTATATGTCGTTTTTGATTTTACAAATTCGGGCGTGGAGGGGGTATGGATGATAACATCACTGTGCTGTTAACTGACACATATATTTTTGGCGTCTCCCACAAATATGAATCACATATAATAATAATATTATACCCGTCTGTGTTTTTTCTTCTCCTCAGGACGGCAGCTACGGCATGCACTGCAAGGAGCGATGCGACTGCAGCCACGCAGACGGATGCCACCCCTCCACCGGACACTGCCGCTGCCTGGCCGGCTGGACGGGTGAGTGCGCTGCGTTCATGCTTCATGCGTTCATGCTTCATGCACGGTATTCTCACAACGCTCACAACTTCATAGATTCATACGTCTGATAGCAGATTGATGGGGCGGCCCCCAAGTCTGGGTGAACAGGGGAACGTTTCGCTTTATTTCACATCATCGGAGGCGAGGGATCGGTAAGCGAGCGATCAGCGAACCACGAACATCAACTCGGCCGTTGCTCGCAAAGCGAACAGCGTGACGTGTGCAGAGGTTCTGTGCTGTCAAACGGCACATGGTTCAGGGAAATTGAACATTTGAAAACACCGTACGACTGATAATATGCCTGATTTTAGCACATATTATTATAAACAGTTCGAGAGGTGAGAGCGGTTGTCCGGCAACAGGAAAGTTGCTGGTTCGATCCCCGGGCTCCGCCTCCTAGCTAAGTGTGGAGGTGTCCCTGAGCAAAGACGCTACAGAACAGAGAAGCTATCGTCAGGGGGTTGAACACACCTTAATGCCACTGGGGTATCCTGCCCCATTGGAGAGCATTTCCCCTGAAACCCTGTAAACTTTATACAAACAAACCCTTTCACCGGACCCCTTCCTCTTTGGTCTTTGTTCCCGCCGGCCTGGTTCCTCCCCGCTGCCAGGAGCACTAATTGTGGACAGCAGTGGGTTCGAGTGCCAGACTTCCACAGGGACTTAAAATGTTGCAGCGTTTTTTTTTTACCCAAAGATGAAGCCGTTTTTCAACAGCATTCCGACGTTGCCTAGCAACCCCTGGCTCAGCAAGGAAGGGGCTTTGTGCATGTGCTTCGTTTGGCCGGTGGCTGCGTGCCCACCCCCCCCCCGTGGTCGGACGGAGAGGAATGCACCAGCGGGGAGAAAGCAGTGGGTGGGAACAAATATGCAGATATTCTTCTTCAGCAAAGACTCAAAGAAGGTGTACACCCCCCACCTCCCCGGGCCTGGTCCCTGGCTCTTTAGAAGGACGACAACATTGAAAAACAATGTTTTATCCAACTTAACCGTGCGCTGGGGAAATGCCTTTGATTTTAGGACAATGAACTGGATGTCTTTACCGTGGATGTCTTTGTGTTTACTTCTGTTGTTCCAAACGTGTCTTATTAATTAGTCTGGTTGGCTGTGACGGACTGACGTTTTTTTAGCAGAATCCATCATTTCATTGATCTAGCTGGATTCTTCTGTATCAAAAATACATCTTGACGTGGCGTGGAGTTCAGATTATGATCCAGTGGGTCCTGATAAGTTAAACCATTCCGGACCGAAAAACGTACAGTATGTCTAGACTTGATGCCGCTGTAGTAGGATGATAAGAGGAGATACTACTTTTATGATATTAAGATATTAAGCCGAGACAGGAGATGACAGTGTCACAGCAGGAAGTACAGGACACTCATATACATTTCTAAAGCTTGCAAAATAATGCTATACTACATAATAACTACAAAATAAAAGAGGAAATACAGAAAACATACACACACAATGAGCATATGGAAGTAATGCAATGTGAAACATGACAGATAGCTAAGGTAGACATTATGGCCAGCATGTGTAACATTATTATAAATGATACAAGATCATGACCACAATACAATGTCCAACATGACTCGTACAACACTTATACAACAAGTGCAACGTTACAAGTCTGCTCAGCATGACACAGTGTGTGTGCTACCCTGCGTTCACCTATAGTTCCCGTATAGTTCCTGTGTAGTTCATGTTTAGTTCCTGTGTAGTTCATGTTTAGTTCCTGTGTAGTTCCCGTGTAGTTCATGTATAGTTCCCGTGTAGTTTGCATGTAGTTCATGTTTAGTTCCTGTGTAGTTCCCGTGTAGTTCCCGTGTAGTTAATGTTTAGTTTCCGTGTAGTTCCCGTATAGTTCATGTTTAGTTCCTGTGTAGTTCCCATGTAGTTGCCGTGTAGTTCATGTTTAGTTTCCGGGTAGTTCCCGTATAGTTCATGTTTAGTTCCCGTGTAGTTCATGTTTAGTTCCTGTGTAGTTCCCGTGTAGTTCCCGTGTAGCTCATGTTTAGTTTCCGTGTAGTTCCCGTATAGTTCATGTTTAGTTCCCGTGTAGTTCATGTTTAGTTCCTGTGTAGTTCCCGTGTAGTTCATGTTTAGTTCCTGTGTAGTTCCCGTGTAGCTCATGTTTAGTTTCCGCGTAGTTCCCGTATAGTTCATGTTTATTTCCTGTGTAGTTCCCGTGTAGTTCCCGTGTAGCTCATGTTTAGTTTCCGTGTAGTTCCCGTGTAGTTCATGTTTAGTTCCCGTGTAGTTCATGTTTAGTTTCCGTGTAGTTCCCGTGTAGTTCATGTTTAGTTCCCGTATAGTTCATGTTTAGTTCCCGTGTAGTTCATGTTTAGTTCCTGTGTAGTTCCCGTGTAGTTCATGTTTAGTTATGTAGTTCATGTTGTGAGTCATGTTGTATCGTGTAGAATGTGTGTGTGTGTGTGCATGTGTGTATGTATGTGTGTGTGTGTGTGTGTGTGTGTGTGTGTGTGTGTGTGTGTGTGTGTGTGTGTGTGTGTGTGCGTGTGTGTATGTGTGTGTGTGTGTGTGTGTGTGTGTGTGTGTGTGTGTGTGTGTGTGTGTGTGTGTGTGTGTGTGTGTGTGTGTGTGTGTGTGTGTGTGTGTGTATGTATGTGTGTGTGTGTGTGTGTGTGTGTGTGTGTGTGTGTGTGTGTGTGTGTGTGTGTGTGTGTGTGTGTGTGTGTGTGTGTGTGTGTGTGTGTGTGTGTGTGTGTGTCGTTGTGTGCAGTACAGGCCCGTCCAGCCCGGGGTACACTTGCACTCCCCGTCGTAAGCACTGCAGTAGGCTCCGTTGTGACAGTTGCACGTGTGGATACAGTTGGGTCCCCACTGGCCTGGCGGACAAGCTGGCACACACAC
>PIJE02000059.1:487393-565142 GCA_002895965.2 Coryphaenoides rupestris
TTTAGTTCCCGTGTAGTTCATGTTTAGTTCCTGTGTAGTTCCCGTGTAGTTCATGTTTAGTTCCCGTGTAGCTCATGTGTATTATGTGTGTGTGTGTGTGTTCTGCCAGGTGTTCACTGTGACAGCGTGTGTGCCGAGGGCCGCTGGGGCCCCAACTGCTCCCTGCTGTGTAGCTGTAAGAACGGGGCGTCCTGCTCACCGGACGAGGGCACCTGTGAATGCGCGCCGGGATACCGCGGGGCCACCTGCCAGAGGAGTGAGTAATGTGAAATATGAATATTGATTTTATATCTACTTCTCATTCCTGCTGATCTTATTTCTCATTCACACTCTTTTTTTTACTGTAAATATTGTAAATATTCTGAGTATTGAGTTATCGATAGTATTCTCTTGCACATTCCACTGGACATCGCCACGTTTTCATTTCACTGCATATCCTGTATGTGTATGTGACAAATAAAGATCTTGAATCTTGAATCTTGAATCTTGAATCTTGAATCTTGAATCTTGAATCTTGAATCTTGAATCTTGAATCTTGAATCCATCCATCCATCCATTCTCGTCCGCTTATCCGGGGACGGGTCGCGTTGGCAGCCGGCTAAGCAGGCCCCCCCAGGCTTCCTTCTCCCCAGCCAGCCTCTCTAGTTCCTCCTGGGGGATCCCGAGGCATTCCCAGGCCAGATGAGATATATAATCTCTCCAGCGAGTTCTGGGTCTGCCCCGGGGTCTCCTCCCAGTTGGACGTGCCCGGAAAACCTCCAAAGGGAGGCGCCCGGGGGGCATCCTAATCAGATGCCCGAACCACCTCAGCTGACTCCTTTCGATGCGGAGGAGCAGCGGCTCTACTCCGAGCTCCCTCCGGATGTCTGAGCTCCTCACCCTATCTCTAAGGCTGAGCCCAGCCACCCTGCGGAGGAAACTCATTTCGGCCGCTTGTATCCGCGATCTCATTCTTTCGGTCACTACCCAAAGCTCGTGACCATAGGTGAGGGTTGGAATGTAGATGGACCAGTAAATCGAGAGCTTCGCCTTCCGGCTCAGCTCCCTCTTCACCACAACGGACCGGTACAGCGCCCGCATCACTGCAGACGCTGCACCAATCCGTCTGTCCATCTCCCGCTCCATTTTGCCCTCACTCGTGAACAAGACCCCGAGATACTTGAACTCCTTCGCTTGAGGCAGCAACTCATTCCCAACCCGGAGGGAACACTCCACCGTTTTCCGGCAGAGAACCATGGCCTCAGACTTGGAGGTGCTGACTCTCATCCCGGCCGATTCACACTCGGCTGTGTGTTTGGAGTTGTGGATGTATTAATCTTGTGGGCCAGTAACTTTCCACTCTGCCGTGTGGCCTACGTGACTAGTTAGCGTTTTGGTCTATGTGACTAGTTAGCTTCACTCTTATCTGTTGGCCCCGGGAGGCCTCTGAGATGCACTCGCTGGTGTTGTTGTCGTCGAGTGTTGTTGTCATCGAACGTGGGAACGTGTTGCCTCTTTTGTCTGGATTGGCTGTCTGGCAGGTGGGAACGGGAGCGTCTCAACGTGAGACCTTGCTGTCCCTGCTTCCTGGGCTGGCGGTCTGTGCCATAGGGACGGGTGCATCTCCATGTGGGTCACGTGAGGCCGTGGTATCCCTGCTTCACAAGTTAACTGTCTGTCGGTCTGTTACATATCCATGTGGGGCCTGGTGTCCTGGCCTCTCTGGATTGGCTGTCTGGGGGGTGGGGACGGAAGGGTCAGTAACCTCAGTCTGGGTCAGCAGTTCTCCTCCCCGACTGAGCACAGCCTGAGCCAAGCCCTGCTTTCCCTTCCTGAGTCGCCGGACAGTTTGCCAGAACTTCCTTGAGGCCAACCGAAAGTCCTGCTCCATGGCCTCCCCGAACTCCTCCCACACCCGGGTTTTTGCTTCAGCGACCGCTGAAGCTGCGGTCCTTTTGGCCTCCCGGTACCTGTCTGCTGTTTCAGGAGACCCCTGGGCCAACCAGGCCCGAAAGGCCTCCTTCTTCAGCCTGACGGCTTCCTTCACCGATGGTGTCCACCAACGGGTTCTTGGGTTGCCGCCACGACAGGCACCGACAGCCTTTTGACCACAGCTCCGAATGGAGGCTCTGAACATGGCCCACTCAGGTTCCATGTCCCCAACCTCCCCCGGGATGCACGAGAAGTTCTTCCGGAGGTGGGAGTTAAAGACCTTACGGACAGGGGCTTCCACCAGACGTTCCCAGTTCACCCTCACTACACGTTTGGGTTTACCAGGTCTGTCTGGCAGCCTCCCGCGCCATCTGATCCAACTCACCACCAGGTGGTGATCAGTTGACAGCTCTGCTCCTCTCTTCACCCGAGTGTCCAAAACATGCGGCCGCAGATCTGCTGATACGATTACAAAGTCGATCAGCGACCTTTGGCCTAAGGTGGTCCGGTACCAGGTACACTTGTGGACCACCCTATGTTCGAACATGGTGTTTGTTATGGCCAGTCCATGACTAGCACAGAAGTCCAATAACAAAACACCACTCTGGTTCAGATCGGGCAGGCCGTTCATCCCAATCACTCCCCTCCAGGTTTCTCCATCATTGCCCACATGTGCGTTGAAGTCCCCCAGTAGAACTATGGAGTCCCCGGATGGAACCCTTTCCAGGATGCCACCCAAGGACTCCAAGAAGGCCGGATACTCTGAACTGCTGTTTGGTGCGTAGGCACACACAACAGTCAGAGCCAGTCAGGCTCTCGTTCACCGGAGAGAACTCCAACACAGCGGCGCTCAGCCGGGGACTTGCGAGTATCCCCACACCCGCCTGGCGCCTCACACCCTGGGCAACTCCGGAGAAGTAGAGGGTCCAGCCCCTCTCCAGGAGTTTGGTTCCAGACCCGGTGCTGTGCGTGGAGGTGAGCCCAAACATATCTAGTTGGTACCGCTCCACCTCCCGCACCAGCTCCGGCTCCTTCCCCGCCAGTGAGGTGACGTAGAACCAGACGGCGATGCTGGGCATCTGCACGCCCAGGACCCCGCTTTTGCCTACCACCCGGTATACAATGCATCCGGCCCCAATGACTCTCCCTGCAGGTGGTAAGCCCACAGAATCTTGAATCTTGAAATATGCATTTAAGAGATTACTATATCACTACTACGACTACTACTATTCAACAAAATCCATACAATGAATAATATGTGTCCAACATTAAAAAATGAAATGCTACAAAAGGGACCCTGTTGAGCAATAAGATGCCGGTGCTTGATGACATAATAATAATAATAATAATAATAATAATAATAATATGATGTATGACGTGTCCTCTGTATTGTGTTGCCATCAGGCTGTCCACTGGGCTTCTACGGTAAAGACTGCTCCCAGACCTGTCTGTGTCGCAACGGGGCCGACTGTGACCACATCTCAGGACAGTGCACCTGCCGCACGGGCTTCATGGGACACCACTGTGAACAGAGTCAGTACTGCTGCTGCGCTCTCTCTCTCTCTCTCCTGAGAATAACACAGAGTTAACACAGAGTTAACACAGAGTTAACGTTTAACCCCACTGACTCCCACCCCCCCACAATGGACACTACTGCGTTAGATTAACGCACATCTTTTCTTTTCTTTAAATTGCACCTTTTTATTGTTGTATTGTATTTAATTTTTTTGCATTTTCTAGAATTTATGTGTTATTACTCTCTGTTTAATGTTCAATGTTCGGCACCAATTTCACAAAAGCACATTCCTTGTTTGCCAAAACTAAAGCAAGAAAGCTTTTAGCGGGGAAAAGCACACAGAGCCTGAATATTTTTTTTTACTGCTTGCTTCCTTCGTAAAAGGAATCAAGGACTCTTGAAAAATTTGAAAGCGTTTTTATTTGGTGTCTGTCCTGCCGTGACCGCGTGCTTTCGGCTTAGCACAAGTATCCACGTGTGATCGACAAATATCTTGAGGAAAGGACGACCTTGAGGTCACCTTCCTGCGTGATTCACGGTTAACAACAACAACAACAACAAAGTGTTTATTTCCTGTTTATTTGTTTATCCAGAATGTCCTCCGGGTTCCTACGGTTACGGCTGCCGCCAGGTGTGCGACTGTCTCCACAACTCCACCTGTGATCACATGACCGGGACGTGCTACTGTAACCCGGGCTGGAGGGGAGCCAGGTGTGACCAAGGTGGGCTTAAATCTATCTTTATATTCACACACGTATTAATAAGCCCAGTTTATAGTCACCGTGATGCGACGTTATGTGAAGGGCAGTGAATATATTTTTTGCGATTCTCAGCAGAGTGTGCAACAGAACAATACAAATATCATAAATATCACAAATAGAAAGGAAAAAAGTCAGTATCTCCACACTATTTAAAGTCTTTACAGCAAAAAGAGCTGGGTTTTTTTTTAATGAAAAATATGACCAAATAAGCAAATAAACAACAAGGCAATATAAAAAGGCTAAATAAACATGTACGCAACTCCATAGAGTTTGGAAGCTTTCCATGGTCAAAGGATGACCATGGATATTTTAATTTTAATTTGTATTTATTTCTTTATTTTTAACTTCACACCTGGCCAGGGACTTCAGATGAAAACTAGCCTCCTGGCTAATCATGGCTTATTTAGTACTGTTTATTAATAGGCACTGTCCCTGATAAATAAACGAAATAAATTAAAAATTAATTGAATAAATTGAAAAAAAGTGGTCACCGATTCTTCACTAAATCCAAGCCCACATGCTGCTCTGCTCCGTGTCCACCACCAGCCGGCCAGGTGGTCGTGGGCAACCTGAACAGCCTGACCAGCACGGCCACGCCCGTGGACACCTACCAGATCGGAGCCGTCGCCGGCATCATCGTCCTGGTGCTGCTGGTCATCTTCCTCCTGCTCCTCTTCGTCATCTACCAGAAGAAGCTGAAGGGCAAGGAGTCCAGCATGCCGGCGGTCACCTACACGCCCGCCCTGCCCATCCCGGCTGACTATGCCATGGCTGGTAGGTTCACTGATCAATACGCCTTTCCCGCACTTCCCATCCATTTGTGACCCACACTGGAGTCATAGTAGAGCACCTTCCGTCGTGGACTGAGAACACCAACGTGTGTTTTTGAGCAACCTCTGGCACAACAATTTCCTTCGGGATTAATAAAGTTCTACCTTATATTATCTTATCTTCCTAATCCAAGTCATCCTACTATTGTACAGGTATTTTTTGGTTCAAAATGTATTTATTTTTATTCTGATTATTATCATTCTATTTTTTATTCCAGACTCCCAGCGCCCGGCCACCCGCGAGGGTCACCCCAGCAACTACTTCTCCAACCCCAGCTACCACACGCTGACTCAGTGTACCTTCCCCTCCAACAGCCTCGTCCCCCCGCCGCCCTACGCTAAGGTAGACCACCTGATGGGGGGGGGGGGGGGCGTCGTGCTAGCGGCCTTTCATGGAGGTGCTCTATAATGGGTGTTGACGTGTACTGGAAACTACACAAAAACATAGTTGTGACAGCTGAAAATATCATTGTGGGGTTTGTGTGTTTGCTGGGCTGGTTTAAGCCTCACCTGGCCCTGGCTGATGAGTCTGGGGCTGGGTGAGGCTGCTTAAACCAGCCACCAAACACCAAACACACTCCACAATCATACAAATATTTCTTCCTTCTATTAAAGGTCCCCTATTATACCACCAGGTGTGAGTGTGATTAGCCACTGCAAGCCGTTTCACAATTGCCATGTGACTACCGTCTTGTGACATCACAAGTGGGAATGTCCACCTAGATGTATGCTGACTAGATCAGTTTACCTGTCGGTCCACTGGGTAGGCTGGTAGACTGATCTAGTAATCATACATCTAGGGTGGACGTTCCCACTTGTGATGTCACTAGACGGTTGTCACATGGCAATTGTGAAACGGCTTGCAATGGCTAGTCACACTCACACCTGGTGGTATAATATGTCCCTTTAAATGATTTGTAAAGTCTACATGACACCATTCAAGTGGCCCTATGTATGCAAAAAAATAACGCAGTTGTTGTGTTTTGATGTCTACCTGGCTTCAGGCTGAGAACGGTCAGATGTTTGTGAACTTGAAGAGCGCCGAGCACAGGAAGAGATCTCCTCTGGCCGAGCACACGGGCACCCTGCCTGCAGACTGGAAGCAGAGAGACTGCTTTAACGAGCTGGGTGAGAGCAAGTGCACATGAGGTTAATACCAATGTTGTGCTAATGAATTCATATATTTCTAATCTAAGATGCACTTTTTGCAGTCCATCTTCGGATGATTGTAGTTTCACCACAGCAGACTCACATCCATAACATGCGCCGTCGCATAATGATGACGTATCTAGTGTAAGTGTATGTGGAGCCGGAGTCTCTCAACAGAGCAGTTGTCTTTTCCTTAAGTCCTTATGAATTCTCCTTTTCATCTTTCCGACAGGGTTAAGTTAAAGTAGTTAGGAAAGGAGTTACAACATATTTTTTTGATAATTAGAATGGGGCTATGATGTTATGGATTCACGTTTACACGCGCCATGCTCGCACAATAAAAAATGTTTATTGTTTTCGTGTCATGCACACAAATTCCCACTCCTCCGATATCAGGAGGAACCAGATGGATGTTAAATCCACCGACTTATGGGGGAAGTTGGCGTTTGGCGAGTTTGTGTGACTCTAATCAGCCTGACTCTTGACTGCTTAAACCAGCCACCAACCACACACACACACAGCCCACATACAACTCGGTCTTTAACGAAATATTCTGCCTTCTCTCCCAAGCTTGTCAAAGGAAAATCGATTGCAAAAAACACAAATTTTGCATCATGAAAGTTTCAAGACCTTGTTGAACTTATACCTTTTTTTCTTACAGGAGCCTACGGAATTGACAGAAGATATATGGGGAAATCCTTACGAGGTATATAATAACAATGATGATAATAATATTAAAACAACAATAACAACATTAGCATTAGCATGATAACGTATTTGCCGTTGTTGTTGTTGTTTTGTTGTTGTTGTTTTGTTGTTGTTGTTGTTTGTTGTTGTTGTTGTTATGGTGATCCCTAACCGGTATTTCCGCGGTGGTCTCAGATCTGGTGAAGGGCACGCCGTACCACGCCAGCTCCAGCTCCCTCAACAGCTCGGAGAACCCCTACGCCACCATCAAGGACCCCCCGCTGCTCACGCCCAAGAACTCCGAGTGCGGCTACGTGGAGATGAAGTCCCCGGCCCGACAGGACTCGCCCTACGCCGAGATCAACCCGGGCCCCACCAACAGAAACGTTTACGAAGTCGGTAAGTTATCGACTCGTTTTAAAAAGCGCATCGATAGCTTGGCGGTGGCGCATATCATAACAAGAGACTCTTTTTTTGTTTGGTTTTTGTGTGAATAACATGAGCTTTATTACCATGTGTAATGTTAGCTTAAGTGACTTTAAGTTTCAGTGAATTTATTTATAGTGCACATTTTAAAACAACCACCTTTGACGAAAGTGCTGTACAATAAAATAGCATAAAACAAAAAGAATGACAATATAGGAAGCAGTAGACATTACAAACTAATAATAATCCAAGTATACAGAGATACATACGTATTGTATTTATAGTTAAATGCAGACACTATAATATCATGTATAGTTTCAATAGTGTAGCATATACTGCCAAGAAGGTCAAAGTCAACTGTTGATAATGTTTCATTTTTGCATTTACATCTCTACATTTCTATAACTCTCATTTACACCAGACCTATGTTCTGTGTATTTTCCTTTTATTCATGTGTAGATTTTTTTTTAATCTCTTTTTCATGTCTGCTATTATCCTGCACTTCCTGCTGTGACACCCGGATCTCCTTTCCGGGATGAATCATCATCACGTTATTGTGTTGTATCTTATCTTGTCTTCTGTTTGTTGTGCAGAGCCCGGTGTCAGCGCGCTGTATTCCCCGGAGAACGGCAATGGCCATGTCGTGTTTGGCCAGGACCCGTACGATCTTCCCAAAAACAGCCACATTCCCTGTCACTACGACCTCCTGCCCACCAGAGAGGTGGACAGCCCTGACCCCGCCCACACGGAGCGAGACACCATGTGATGTCCTATAGTACAGTACTGTAGCTTCTCCTCCACACATGGTCCACACTGCAGCAATACCCTTTATACTTCAATTGTTGGTGCGTGTGTGTGTGTGTGTGTGTGTGTGTGTGTGTATGACTCTTGGTTTGAAATGGATTTATAATATGAATGTCGAGTGAGTCAAGTTTGCGTGAGCTGCGAATATGTATATATAAGTAACAGGCAATAATGATAAGCACCAACCTATAAAACCTGTTTTTACCAGTATTAAGATACAGTTCGTAGATACACACTTTTCTTTGTTTGAACATTAAATTATGCATAGTCAGTATTTGATGAATATTAGAGTTCACCAAATGTAGACCTGTATGTTCTATTTTAAGAATAACTTCATTTTAATAGTGCAAACTCTTCCATCTTTCAAATCTTAGAGAGCGCAACGGATGGCAACAGTAAGTCGACTTAAATATCTCATTTGCTTGGTTAACTTCATTCGGTTTCAGCACTACCTTATAGTTAGGCATAAACTCAATATATTTCACAATTACAAAATGTAAAACTATCACGACTCATATTGCAGCATTTAAAGAGTGAGTGCCTTAATGATTCAGTCTTTTATCACATTATAGCCCATATGGTTGCCATTTATACCGTCTGCTAGACACCTTGTGTAGACACGAGATAATCTGATCATATTTTGGTCTATAATGTTTTGTTTTTTTAACAACACAAGCCATAGTCTGTTTTTGTTGTGCGTTCTGCTCCCTTAATGATCTGTAAGTATAGCACTAAAGCTAACATCACATCATAGTTTACAGCAAATCGTAAGGACGGTATTTTTGTTAGCAACGCGCCAAATATTACTGCAAATCACTTTACATCACTGTAAAGTCGACACAGTTGCCATTAATGATTTCAATGTTTTTTTAAATAATTGTGCGACATTAGTTAAATCATAGGTTTTGAATGCGTGACAAATGAAGGTGATAATACCACATGCATTTTTTTTTCTTTTTAAACTGCTTTAAGACTTAAGTAATAAATTAAATGACAAATATTTAAACAAATGTATACATTTAAAGTGTGCTTGCTGATGCTGGTTAAAAAGTCACTAATTTTGATTGCACTGCCATTTCAACATATCTGATCAATGTATGCTTAAGCTGGACTTTGGCATTGTGTAAAATAGTATGACAATTGAAAATTCCTCCAAATGATTTACATGCATACTCTTTTGAAAAGTTGTAGTTTAAGAATGAATATGTAATATGAATTCTATATGTTTCTATACATTTCAATGACCTAGAATAGCAAGTACCATAATTAGATAGCCCCATTTTGTGTTAATTAAGGTGTTCAGTGTAAATAATGTATATAGGGACCTCCAAATATTGGAACGGATTTTGACATTAATGTAAAATATGTAAACATCACGCACGTGTCTTATATTAACTGATTACGTGTAGAAATGTGTGGCCCTTGTGACAAAGTTTGGTGACAAAGCAAGCCTATGGCCTTTCTTACAGTTACAGGGGCAGGTGTGTATATCGTACAACAGATTCAATGTGCACTACTCATCTGTGTCATCGTGGCCTACGATTAGAACAAGCGGTAACATATTACAGCGATACAAGAGTTCGGACGGTTTTCTTTCGGATTGGGAGTGCGACGCAACATTTGCTTGCCTATAGTACTGCGTTAAGCCACAGCGATCAAACGCTCTTCTCATTCCACTGGAACGTGTTTCAGTTCTGTTTCTGAAGAAAAAAAAAAACCCAAAAAAGCAAATGGTTTACAAACTAGTTGTAAAACAGTAGGCAAACCCACAGCACTACTTTAGGTTCTTTGTACTTTGTAGCTTTAGCTGCCTCGGAAACCAATGGGATGGGTGTTGCGGTGGTGGTGGTGGTGTGCACTTAGACTTTGTTTGTCTGCTCTCTCTCTCACGGCTTTGAAGAGAAAACATAGAATATAAATATAGAACAGCACTGCAGTTCATTTCAGCATGCCGTGTGCGTGTGTGTGTGTGTGTGTGTGTGTGTATCATGGCTTCCCAGTCTGTGAAGATTCCCGGGACTAGACCCAGAGAGGTCTAATAGAGTTGAACACAGGCGTCGCTCGTTACGGTAATTATAGGTCTGGACGCCATCATTAATGTAATGAGCTACACCTGTGTTCACACCTCTACTGCACCGCCTCTGATTAAGGCCTCGTGATGTTCAGACCGGCTCCCTTTTGTTCCCTCACTCCCTGTTCCCTGTGTAGTTCCCTGTGTTACGTTGCACACTATTTGGGGAATAAGTGTATAATCTGGCCACGGCCAGTCAGCACCGAGTATGCAGGCTGTGACATCACCACCAGAGCACACATCCCAATCCACATTTCATTCTGAAAATCTCTAAATCTGTAGAGTATCTGTGTTTGTACGACCAACTGAAATGGGAATCGCTGTTTTGTTCACACGGTCGATATCATCTGTTTGTTTTTGGGTTTTTTAAACAGAAGATGATCAAGGCATAATAACACCACTTCGCCTCTCTATCTATTTAACTGGAATGAATCTTTGGTTTTGTATCTGATGTTACACTCTGATACTTCGAGTAATTATTGTTTGATTCATGGATTCATGGACTGAAATGCTACTCATGATGTATGTGTGAGGAAAAATTAACAAGCTCTACGATCAAATGTCAAATACTTTCATGTTTGGTTTCTTGTTCTCCTGAAATGTAAGGGGGACTGCACATGGATAAGGAACATTACTACTATTGCAATAAGGATAAGGAAATCTATAATGATATAGCCACTACTTATTTTTTATCTATGATGCATTTTGCTTTATTTTGTATTATGGTTGTGTTTGTGTCAATGCTTTTGAATAAAATTACATAATGTGACAAAGATAACTGTGTGTTAGTGAGTTCTTACTTTATATATTATTACATCGTAAACATATACTTCCTATATAATTAAAAAGAAAAAATGTGTGTAGCTGAAGTTGCATGCATCATCAAGCCACCACCATTACGTTTCACAGGCACACATATTTATAGAACTTTTTACAGAAGTTAAGGGTCACTAATTACTAATCTGGACGCTTTTACTTTTGGATGACTAATTTCTGCGATTAGATTTTTATATTGTAAACCAATACATGTATTTACAATAAATGAAATAATGCAATACATTGATTCATTCATTATTTCTCATTTTCCAACGCTGTGTCACGTGTTCCATTGACAGCCGACGTGTAGTTATACAAATAGTCGCCATTGTGGTGCCGGACGGTTGCTAGGCGACACTTGAAGCAGCCGGCAGCACGAAAATGACGTCGGCGGGGCAGACGTGGCAACACGTGACGTCATCACAGCGCGTCTGTTGGTTGTTGCTCTCTGAGCGAACAGGTGAGCGCTTCTTATGGTTCATCGTGTCGTGTTTAAACACAGAACAGAGATATACTGGAACATATTAACACCGACACGTCCGCTGCTCTGACACACACCGTAGGTTCAACTGTATGGCAACTTAATTGCGTACTTTTTCAACGCAATGTTATGCGACGTGTCGAGTCGTGTGTCAGTAAGCTAGTCTCAGTTATGAAGCCGGTGTCTTACATCTTCTTCTTCTTATTATTATTATTATTATTATTATTATTATTATTGTTATTATCACTACTTATTGTTCATCGTGGGATTCATTGACTTGTCTGCGGCTTTCATCACGTATGCAAAGTGCAGATAAAACTAGCAGGAGAAAGTCTTATATTATTAATATTAATATTAACATATTAATATTACTGCCCAACATCATGTGCAATACTCTCTATCATGTGCTTTATTATTATTATTAATATTATCATGTCGTCTCTAAATATTATCTGTAATACTACCTCTCATCTCATCATCGTGTGCAATATTCTTAATGTTATGTCCAATACCTCTCCTACATTGCCTTTCAACATTATGTGTAATATTCTTAATATTCTTTCTATCAGGTGCAATACGTCCCCTAACCATTATTATCACAGTATTACACTTCAATTATGCCAAATTGTTTTCGCCGTCTGAATATCCTATCTTGCCTATATATTTGTATAATTTGACTGTACATTTGTAAATATTTTTATTATTCTGTTGATTTCTCTATTGTTTTATTGTACTGTATTGCTATGCAACCTGGCACAAGAGTTTCCTTCAGGATTAATAAAGTTCTATCTTATCTTATCTTTTGATGAAAGAAGAGCCAAGCTACTTGGGTTGAGATTCAAATCTGTATATAATCTATGTACAAAATATAAAAGGCTCCTATAATCCTCGTTTGATGTTTTGTTTCTAAAGACAAAGGTGGGACTAAAATGATGGGAGAGAGTGGGATAGAGACCACCCCGCCGGACAGCCCGACACCTCCCCTGAGCATGGCCTCTCCGGTAGACGTCTCTTCACTCACGATCAGTAAGTGAGCCGTTCAGTGTGCTCCAGCGTAGTGGTTACCACGTCCCAACTCTCCTCTGGTCATCTCTGAGCGCCGGACTGACGTCAGGACGGCACAATCGTACCATTGTTTAGCGTATTGTACAGTATGTTCTTAGATGTTGGTAATGCACTCAGAATGGCACTTCTGCTCTTATCCCAGCTATTATAGTATTATACAGGCAATCTAGCAATTATGAAACTCATTCTATTAACCTTGCAATTGTGAATCCTTGAAACCTGCTCTATTCTTGTTGCTATGTACCACAGCGATGTGTCTTGTCGTTTTCTGAAACCTGCGAGAGACATATACAGTCAATTGCCTTGGATGCTTATTCACCTTGCTCTAGTCTTTGCTTGTGGACTTGATGAACATTCAGCACTATACTGTTGAGAATATTGTGTCTTGGGTTTGTGAGTTCATGTGTGTGTTTGTCTTCCTTCCAGCATAATTCAAGTTTCAAGAAGTTTATTTGTCACATACACGCATACAGGATGTGCAGTGAAATGAAAAAGTGGCAATGCCCAGCGGAATGTGCAAAAGAACAATACAATACAAATAACACAAATTGGAGGGATCAGAATCAGAATATATGGTAAATGGATTGCATCTACACTGAACAAAAATATAAACGCAACACTTGTTTTAGCTCCAATTTTTCATGAGTTGAAAGCAAAGATCTAAGACTTCTTCTATGTACACAAAAGGCCTATTTCTCATAAATT
Organism: Coryphaenoides rupestris; assembly: GCA_002895965.2. Taxonomy (NCBI): domain Eukaryota; kingdom Metazoa; phylum Chordata; class Actinopteri; order Gadiformes; family Macrouridae; genus Coryphaenoides; species Coryphaenoides rupestris. Next base: position 500,616 of record PIJE02000059.1, read on the forward strand.
TTGTTCACAAATTTGTTTAAATCTGTGTTAGTGGGCACTTCTCCTTTGCCGAGATAATCCATCCACCTGACAGGTGTGGCGTATCAAGATGCTGATTAGACAGCATGATTATTGCACAGGTGTGTCACAATAAAAGTCCACTCTAAAATGTGCAGTTTTATCTTGAAAAGAGACATTCATAGCCACGTATGGATGAAGTATGGATTTCACAGATATGCAGGGGGGGTCACTCATGAAAAATTGGAGCTAAAACAACAGTGTTGCGTTTATATTTTTGCTCAGTGTATATAGCGCTTTTATCCAAAGCGCTTTATAGTTGCCTCACATTCACATTCAGGTAACAACCAACACGTCAGGAGCAGTTAGGGTTAGGCGTCTTGCTCAGGGACACCTTGACACATAGCTATGCGGAGCCCGGGGATCGAACTAGCAACCTTCCTGTTGCCAGTCGCACTCTTATCTCCTGAGCTCCTGCCGCCCCAGAATATCCACAATATTGATAGTATTTACAGCAAAAAGAGCAGCAGGAATGAGAAATGCAATACTGTGTACTAGGGGTGGGAATAATAATCGATTCTTCGATGCATCGCGATTCTCTCCAGAACGATTCCGAATCGATTCAGATAAGTTAATAATCGCAATTTAAAAAATTTAATTAGTTTGCCTGCTGCAACATTCTGTTGGCTTGCTGCAGAGCGCTACAGAAAACTCTCCTTTCTGCCGGTTCTCTGCTGTACACGCATGCGCACCAAACACATGTGCGAGTTGTTTATATACCATAATTTCCGGACTATAAGACGCATCTGAATATAAGCCGCACCAGCTAAATTTGAGGGAAAATACAGATTGTTCCATATATAAGCCACACCCGACTATAAGCCGCAGGTGTTTTAATGTTTAATTGCTGTATATACGGGTTCCTGCTACCACGGAGGGGATTGTCGGGACAGAGATGACTGTTTGGTAACGCAAAGCGTCCCATTTATTAACATTTGGGAAACACAATAAATCTTTCAATCAAACAATCAAACTTTCACATCTTTGACATGACGAACAGCATTCGTGCAGTACACAAATAATACAACGGTGCGCTCCCAGCGCACGTCCTGTAGACATAGTAGTAGTGCAGTATAACAAAAAACAAAGCTTACAGCACTTGACGAGGCAAAAATGTTAAATGGCTAAATTTAATTCGTTTTTAAAAGTGCTTGCCTGTAACACGGCAGTAAAGGTGCAGTAACACGGCTGCTTAAAAAAATAACCAGCATCTTTTCCCAAAAGTGCCAACACAGCAGTAAAGGTGCAGTAACGCAGCCGTTTACTGTATCAAAACAACAAGCCCGTTATACCAGAAAAGTCAGCCATTGCCCCGTGTCATCGTCTTCCTCCTGCGTACTAAAACCACCGAAGTCCTCTTCGTCGGTCCATAATGAGGGTGTGTGCATGAACACTTTCTTGGCGCAAACTGTCTCGCTCTCCTACTATCTGTCTCGCTCTCGTGTTTTGCTCTCGTTACCTGGCGCGAACTGTCTGTCTCGCTCTTGCGCTTCCTTGATAGTGCGCCCCTGGTGGCCTCTGAGTAGCAAAGTATATACATATTTTTTTAAATCACGCATGGAAATGTACATAAAAAAATAGTTGCATCGAGTTGCATCGAGATGCATCGAGATGCATCGATAATCGGTTTAGAATCGAATCGTTGACCTCTGAATCGGAATCGAATCGAATCGTGAGGTGCCAAGAGATTCCCACCCCTACTGTGTACACCAACCATGTCTCAAGTGGTCTCTGCCCGCTGTCTCACGGACTACGTCTTGTTTCGGCGTCCTGCAGGTCATGTGACACCCGTGTCCCCGCCTCCTGAGGCCTCCCCCGCCCCCAGCGTGTCTCCCTATATGTCCACCGCCGCCTACAACAGCCCCCTGGCGCCCATGTCCTACTCCGGGTACGCGCCGCCACCCATGTCTACTGCTGCTGCTGCGGTGGCGACGCCCCCCCCACTACTTCAGCGGCCCCCCGTTCACCCCTCTCTCCCCTCCCTCCTCCATGCCCTCCCTGGGCCCCCCGAGCGGATTGCCGCCGCCTCCCACCGGCGCCATCCTGTCGGCGCCACCTGTCGGCCCGCCGGCGTCCACCTTCTCCATGAGCGCCGGGTACGACATCACGCGGGGCCACGGTGGACGCACGCCGCAGACGCCGCTGATGCCCACCTTCTCCAGTCCGGCGCCGATGCCAGGTGAGGCTAGGTTTGTCTGTCTCTCTGTCTCTTTCTGTCTCTGTCTCTCTCTGTCTGTCTGTCTGTCTGTCTGTCTGTCTGTCTGTCTGTCTCTGCCCTCTCTCTCTCTGTCTGTCTCTGCCCTCTCTGTCTGTCTCTCTCTGTCTGTCTGTCTGTCTCTTGATTCCTGTCTGTCTGTCTCTGCCCTCTCTGTCTGTGTCTGTCTCTCTCTCTCTGTTTCTGTCTGTCTCTCTCCGTTTCTGTCTGTCTCTCTGTCTCTCTGTCTGTCTGTCTCTCTCTCTGCCACTCTGCCTCTCGATTCCTGTCTCTCTGTCTGTCTCTCTCTGTCTCTTTCTGTCTTTCGGTATTCCTGTGTCTGTTTCTTTCTGTCCTTCTGTATTTCTGTCTCTGTCTTTCTGTGTCTCTGCCCTCTCTGTCTCTCTCTCTGTCTCTTTATGTCTCTCTGTCTCCCTGTCTGTCTCTCTCTCTCACTCTCTCGCTCTCTCTGTTTATCCGTCTCGCTCTCAAAATATGATGGTACGACACAACACTAAAATACTAAACCAAAGCTGTCAGAGCATGAATACAAAGGACAAGCTGCATTCACTCTAGTAATCCTATTTAAAACAGCAGGGATGAATAATTTGTTTGCTCACTGTTTCCAGATTTAGTGTGTGTGTGTGTGTGTGTGTGTGTGTGTGTGTGTGTGTGTGTGTGTGTGTGTGTGTGTGTGTGTGTGTGTGTGTGTGTGTGTGTGTGTGTGTGTGTGTGTGTGTGTGTGTGTGTGTGCGCGCGCCCATGTTTAGCTACTATGTACAAGAAAGTTTGCAAGAAGGTCATCATTGATCTATTTCATAGTTTTGTACTTTATTCCGCCATTTTGTCGCAGGAGTGGTTTCCAACCCGATGATGCAGCAGCCGATGATGTCGGGGGGCATCGACGCAGGCTCGCCGATCACCTTCCCCGAGGAGCCCGAAGACCCCCGGGTCGCCGCGGATACGGGCGCGGGGGGTGGCGTCTGGGGTTTCTTCAAGGTACTGCTCGTCACCAACGCTCACATGTCAATGAAGTGGCCCAGGTATTATCGGGACAGTTTTTTCAATACCACCACCACCACTGCCTCCAAATACCATTACACCGGGTTTGGTTCCAATACAAAATCAATACTGTCGCGTAATGATGTTTAACATGTTGGCATCAGTGTCACTGTCTCGTAGACAGCTACATTGCTTTGTAAACGACAACAATAATGGTGGTTATGCTGCTTAATCTAGCTGTGCACATTTACAGCATATTACATTTATCGTACACATACAGGATGTGCAATGAAATGAAAAAAGTGGCGATGCCCAGCAGAATGTGCAACCGAACAATCCAAATTAAATAATCAAATATCCACATTACAACAAAGTGCGAGCTGCGTCCGTATTCTCGGCACAAAGTCAAGCATGTTCTCAGTGGGTGTTGGACTCCGCCAAGGTTGCCCCTTGTCACCGGTTCTGTTCGTGATCTTCAGGGACAGAATCTCAAGGCGCAGCCGAGGTGAGGAGAGTGTCCGGTTTGGGGACCTCAGAATTGCATCTCTGCTCTTTGCAGATGATGTGGTTCTGTTGGCTACATCAGACCGTGACCTCCAGCATGCACTGGAGCGGTTTGCAGCCGAGTGTGAAGCGGTCGGGATGAGAGTCAGCACCTCCAAGTCTGAGGCCATGGTTCTCTGCCGGAAAACGGTGGAGTGTTCCCTCCGGGTTGGGAGTGAGTTGCTGCCCCAAGCGAAGGAGTTCAAGTATCTCGGGGTCTTGTTCACGAGTGAGGGCAAAATGGAGCGGGAGATGGACAGACAGATTGGTGCAGCGTCTGCAGTGATGCGGGCGCTGTACCGGTCCGTTGTGGTGAAGAGGGAGCTGAGCCGGAAGGCGAAGCTTTCGATTTACTGGTCCATCTACGTTCCAACCCTCACCTATGGTCACGAGCTTTGGGTAGTGACCGAAAGAAAGAGATTGCGGATACAAGCGGCCGAAATGAGTTTCCTCCGCAGGGTGGCTGGGCTCAGCCTTAGAGATAGGGTGAGGAGCTCAGACATCCGGAGGGAGCTCGGAGTAGAGCCGCTGCTCCTCCGCATCGAAAGGAGTCAGCTGAGGTGGTTCGGGCATCTGATTAGGATGCCCCCCGGGCGCCTCCCTTTGGAGGTTTTCCGGGCACGTCCAACTGGGAGGAGACCCCGGGGCAGACCCAGAACCCGCTGGAGAGATTATATATCTCGTCTGGCCTGGGAACGCCTCGGGATCCCCCAGGAGGAACTAGAGAGTGTGGCTGGGGAGAAGGAAGCCTGGGGGGCCCTGCTTAGCCGGCTGCCACCGCGACCCGAACCCGGATAAGCGGACGCGAATGGATGGATGGATGGATATCCACATTATTTACAGTTTACAGCAAGGAGCTGTTTGTTTTGGAATATAATAATAAAAGTACAAAATAACAAAAAGTGGTCATATCAATGTAAGAGATGTAATACATTTGCACACACAACACATCATCAAAACTCTAGACTCGTGTTGTCCCAGATTCCCGATCTGGCGTTGTTGCTACCGCCGATGCCCCTCTCCCCGGCCCCTGCTCCCCACCCCCCCATTCAGTGTTTGTACCTTTTTACACAGAAGGCGAGGGCATCAGAAAGGCTGTTGTAATGGGGGCTATCCACTGGGTTTCCTACAGATTGTAGATCTTAATGGTATTCAGGTTCGGTACCCAGCCCTCGTGATGAATCATGTAGTCGTTGCAGTTGTTCAAACATCTCATCAACTAAACTGCTGTCGCGCTGCAGATCAGGATGGGCGGGGCAGTGTGTCAGTATTGCTCGTGACAAATCTCAGGTGTGGAACTGCACACTGTCTAAATAAACAGAACAGAAACGCACACATGATAACTTAGATGATAAGATGCGTGCACGCAACATTGTTCAGCTAGTTGATTTCAAAATCTATGTAATTAGTTAATCGTTACTGTTAATGAGAACAAAACGTTAAATCCATTTATATTATATCCATTTACCCCATCCATTTATATTTGTACATTGGGAACTAATAATGACTTGACGTGTAAAAGATAAAACCATTCTCTGTCCCAGTAAGAAATCTTGATTTGAGGGCGGTGTCCCGTGTATGTAAATATTAGGCCAAGGTTACAGTATTTACAAAAGGTGGGGTTCAGCTTCTGCTTCCTATACTTCTATAGTAGTCAACAAAACAAACAAACATCTCCATGTTCTCATAACCTCAGTCATATAAAACCGTCAATGTCTTTATGCGTGTGTGTTTTCCAGGGCGTAGCCGGTAACGCCATGGTGAAGACGGTGCTGGACAAGACGAAACACTCGGTGGAGTCCATGATCACGACCCTTGACCCCGGCATGGCTCCGTACATCCGTAGGTTCACTTCCACGTCTCCACAGCCCTCTTGGTGCACACAGTGTCCAGCATGTAGCCAGGCCCACAACCTCAATGTATTACTTTCTTTTCTGCCATAAAACTATATAACCCCCCCCCTTCTGTGGGAAGGACAGTTGGACACTGAGAACAATATCATGCGCAATATTACTCCAACATCATGTGCAATATTCTTAATATCATGTGCAATATTACTTCTCAATACTAGAAAGGCAATTCCTGAAGAAATTGCGGTGTGAATGCTGTATTCTCAATACCATTGGCAACTTATTTGTTTATGAAATATATCTTACCGATATTGTTACTCTATCACGCTTATAGACATAGACAGAACATTTATTATTCTATTGTTTTTATTCTTATGTTACAGAGGTTGATCTTTTGATCAACCTCTGACACAAGAATTTCCTTCATGGTGAATAAAGTTCGATCTTATCTTATCTTACTCATTCTAATGTAGTGGTAGTGTAACACAAGTAAGTCATAATACCAACAAACATTTTAAGTACATTTTCTCCCCCCAAGGGTGTGATGAAATGCCCTAAATGTAAATGTAAATGAAATATAACTTCTAGTGCTCAAAAGTGCTTAACGGGGACAGGTCAGGACTAGTGGATGGGGTGTTTTTTGACGAGAAACCTAAACAGGTCTGGGTTTGATTCCGGCTTGCTGGAGTGAGAAAGCCCCCCCACCCTCACTGCTCCCGCATGACGTGACATCCGATGTCACTCTGGATTCGCTTTGGCTGAAAGTCGCCTGCGTAGTGATTCAATAGGAATTGTTCTTTACATACATCCAACGTACATGGATTGTATGCTGGAGGAATTGTTGATATGGCCTAAAATGCATATTATCATGCAACAGTTGGCTGCTTTTCTGCCAGTGGAATAAAGTAATGTGTACCTTAATAAAACACACACACACACATTTCCATTTATGGCATTTGGCAGACGCCTTTATCCAGCGACTTACAAAGAGTACATTTGTTGAAGGAGAGACGAGCAGGTTAGAGCAGGTTTCAACCATTCATAATTGCAAGGTTAATAGAACAAGTTTCATAATTGCTGGGTTGCCTGCATAATAGCTGGGATAGAGCCATTCTGAGTCTAAGAATATACAATATGCTTAACAATGCCAAGTACTATTAATAAAACACACACACTCTGACAGGTGTTCAGATGTAATGAATTACTTGTGGCGAAGGGTGCCAAGTCTGGCTCAACAGCCGTGCGTGTGTGTGCGTGCGTGCGTGCGTGCGTGCGGTGCGTGCGTGCGGTGCGTGTGCGTGTGTGTGTGTGTGCATGCGCGTGCACGTGCGTGCGTGCGTGCGGCCTTATTGTGCGATGTAAGCTGTGAGCGTAGGATACTGCTTACAACGTATATAAATAACAAATATAAGCATGTACACACACACACTATGTATGAGTACACCATGTAGGATACATACATACATAAATACATAGATATACTGTATATATATATATATATATACATGTTTACTGTATGTACACACATACAGTACGTTCGGTGCAGGCCAGGGGTGGCCAACCAGTCAGAGACGAAGAGCCAATTTTTTTACTGTGTTACTACAAAGAGCCACATCACATGAACATCTCCCCATCTCTTCCTCTCACACACACCAAAAATATTTGTAGCCACTGCCAGGGCAATAACATTTTCATAGTCTTATCTAGTTAATTCGGGGGGTGCTCCGAATTAACGGAGCAACCCCCCCCCACTTCAGAACCGCGAATTAACGGACCCACCACCCCCATCAGAACCGCAAATTAACGACCCCCCCATCAGAAACCGCAAATTAACGGCCCCCCCCCCCCCCATCAGAACCCGCAAATTAACGGACCACCCCCCCTCCCCCCCCCATCAGAAACCGCGAATTAAGCGGATCCTCCTCCCCCCATCAGAACCGCGAATTAACGGAATCCCCCTCCCCCATCAACCGGAATGAACGGCCCCAAGAACCGGAATTAACGGATCCTCCTCCCCCCATCAGAACCGCGAATTAACGGATCCCCCTCCCCCAATCAGAACCGCGAATTAACGGATCCCTCCTCCCCCCATCAAGAACCGCAAATTAACGGATCCTCCTCCCCCCATCAGAACCGGCAATTAACGGATTCCCCCTCCCCCATCAGAACCGCGAATTAACGGATCCCTCCCCCCATCAGAACCCGCGAATTAACGGATCCCCTCCCCCCATCAGAACGCGAATTAACGGATCCCTCCCCCCATCAGAACCGCGAATTAACGGATCCTCCTCCCCCCATCAGAACCGCGAATTAACGGATCCTCCTCCCCCCATCAGAACCGCAAATTAACGGATCCCCCTCCCCCCATCAGAACCGCGAATTAACGGATCCCCTCCCCCCATCAGAACCGCGAATTAACGGATCCCCTCCCCCCATCAGAACGCGAATTAACGGATCCCCTCCCCCCATCAGAACCGCGAATTAAGTTAACGCGTTAATAACGCGTCAACTTTGACAGCCCTAAAAAAAACACAAAATTCGATATGAACGTAAGAGCCATGAAACCAGGCAAAGAGCCGCATGCGGCTCGGGAGCCGCGGGTTGGCCAGGCCTGTGTTGGACAGTAGTATTAATATTGCACGTCAAGTCAAACTAAACACAACTAAAGCATCTTTACTAAAGGGCCTATGCCTTAGTAGTAGAGTTTGACCTTGCTATCCTTTTTAATTTTTCATTGTGAAGCTTTATCCATACATTAGTGTCCCCTGTAAGACGATGCTTAACACAGATCCAGACATTAATGTCCCCTGTAAGACATGGCCAGACATGTGTGGGGGACCAGCAGAGTGGCCACACCTCCACCTTGGAGAGAGGGTGCACTTGATTTAGGTGACTGGATGGGCCTCATTCTGGCCAGGTATTACTTTCAACTTCATGGATAAACCCCGGATGTGCCTGTGACATAGATGGAGCACCACTTCATCACTCAAGAAAGAAACGACTGCCTTGGATGGTCTTTTCAAAATGTATGCCGATGGACATGAGGTAAATTGTACCTTCTCATCACTATCGTGTACAATTGAGGCAAAACCACACATTAGACTATTAAAAGCTAGATATATAGTTTTTATTCCTCACAAAATGCTGCAAGTCAGCACATTTGATAACGTTTGATAACATTAACCATTTGTAGGTTGGTGGATGGTTAGCTAGGTTAGTTAGCCATGTGCTTTCTGTTGCTAGCTGTTGTATATGTAAGAGACATTAGGCCAGCCTATGTTATTTTGGTTTTTTTGTTCTATTTGTTTTATAAAATTTTATTGACCAAAGGCCTATTGTCTGTAATAACTGTATTATGAGTATGCTTTCCGATGGGGATTAGGGCCTTGAATCAATGGGTCCAGCCTTGCAATGTATATAGGCTAATATATGACCTTGGTGGGGGCGGGAAATTGATTGGTATTACATGGTATGGGGCAAAGGTGGATCTCAAAAGTTGCACTCTGATGTTACTGTAGGTATTACTGTAGGTGTTATTGTGAGATTGTATATATCCCACAAACTGAATTCTATATATTTTAAAAGGCTATTGATATTGACTGCATGTTGATGATGATAATGACACAGGGCATTGCCTAAACTAGATTTGGTGTTTTCTTTTCCTCAATTAGGCTACTTCTTGTCTTTCCCTGGTAGGATAGGTCATGAACCCTAAATAATGCAATATCTGAAGTAGCAGCTAATGATAGCTTGTGGTCTTTTAATGTTATAGTTAACTGTGTCCCTTCTCCTCTCAGGATGATGACACGTAAACGCTTCAAAATTCACAACTGGGGTATTTACTGATGTATTTTATATCATAGAACAAAACGTGAAAATCTCTTAAGCTTATGTTAACCACAGACCTTATTTCAGGCATCTAACCAAAAACCCATTAAAAAAATCCATTGACTTTGAGACGAGGGAATCGGAAGTGCAAAAATGCTCACTCATTTCTGGATTTTACCTGCACCACTCTATTGTTTCTAACAGAAAAAGATTTGTCATGGGCTTTATTTAAAAAAAGTTAAAAAGCCACCATGACACTTGTGCGGCCCGCCATGAAAGGGAGGACATGGAGCTGAGCAGGAAGGAGAGAAAGAGGACTCTGCAGCTACATGCTCACATGATTACACAGGTTAGTAATGAGCAGGATTCTCAATTTGGGAATGGAGTAGCCAGCTAAATGGAAAAAGTAACCAGCTAGGGGTATCCGGGAGAGGTCAATTTGGTGGCCACTGGTGCATTCTGATGGCTTAATGCTCTACCATGTTGAAGCTAAATTCTAAGGCCTGTTGAATATCGCCGCCCAAACTGCACCTCTCCCAGGTAAGTTGTCACATCCATCCATTTGCGTCCGCTTATCCGGGGCCGGGTCGCGGTGGCTGCCGGCTAAGCAGGGCCCCCCAGGTTTCCTTCTCCCCAGCCACGCTCTCTAGTTCCTCCTGGGGGATCCCGAGGCGTTCCCAGGCCAGACGAGATATATAATCTCTCCAGCGGGTTCTGGGTCTGCCCCGGGGTCTCTTCCCAGTTGGACGTGCCCGGAAAACCTCCAAAGGGAGGCGCCCGGGGGGCATCCTAATCCGATGCCTGAACCACCTCAGCTGACTCCTTTCGATGCGGAGGAGCAGCGGCTCTACTCCGAGCTCCCTCCGGATGTCTGAGCTCCTCACCCTATCTCTAAGGCTGAGCCCAGCCACCCTGCGGAGGAAACTCATTTCGGCCGCTTGTATCCGCGATCTCATTCTTTCGGTCACTACCCAAAGCTCGTGACCATAGGTGAGGGTTGGAACGTAGATGGACCTGTAAATCGAAAGCTTTGCCTTCCGGCTCAGCTCCCTCTTCACCACAACGGACCGGTGCAGCGCCTGCATCACTGCAGATGCTGCCGCTCCATTTTGCCCTCACTCGTGAACAAGACCCCGAGATACTTGAACTCCTTCGCTTGAGGCAGCAACTCACTCCCAACCCGGAGGGAGCACTCCACCGTTTTCCGGCAGAGAACCATGGCCTCAGACTTGGAGGTGCTGACTCTCATCCCGACCGCTTCACACTCGGCTGCAAACCGCCCCAGTGCATGCTGGAGGTCACGGTCTGATGTAGCCAACAGAACCACATCATAGAGCAGAGATGCAATTCTGAGGTCCCCAAACCGGACACTCCTCACCTGAGATTCTGTCCATGAAGATCACGAACAGAACCGGTGACATGGGACAACCTTGGCGGAGTCCAACACCCACTGAGAACGTGCTTGACTTTGTGCCGAGAATACGGACGCAGCTCGCACTTTGTTTGTACAAGGACCGAATGGCACGTATCAACGGCCCCGGTACCCCATACTCCCGTAGTACCCCCCACAGGATTCCCCGGGGGACACGGTCATAAGCCTTCTCCAAGTCCACAAAGCACATGTAGACTGGATGGGCAAACTCCCATGCCCCCCCCCCCCCCCAACAACCCTGCGAGGGTAAAGAGCTGGTCCACTGTGCCACGGCCGGGACGGAATCCGCATTGTTCCTCCTGAAGCTGAGGTTCGACAATCGGCCGGAGCCTCCTCTCCAGCACCCTGGAATAAACTTTCCCGGGGAGGCTGAGCAGTGTGATACCCCGATAGTTGGAGCACACCCTCCGGTCCCCTTTCTTGAAAATGGGGACCACCACCCCGGTCTGCCATTCCACAGGTACTGTCCCTGACCTCCACGCTACATTGACTAGGCGTGTCAGCCACGGCAGCCCGACAATGTCCAGAGCCTTCAGCATCTCAGAGTGAATCTCATCCACACCTGGCGCCTTGCCACTGAAGAGCTTTTTGACTACTTCAGTGACCTCTACCAAGGATATGAGTGAGGCTTCCCCCGAGTCTTCAGACTCTGTCTCTTCCACAGAGGACGTACTGGTCGGGTTCAGGAGTTCCTCAAAGTGTTCTTTCCACCGCCCGACAATATCCTCAGTCTGGGTCAGCAGTTCTCCTCCCCGACTGAGCACAGCCTGAGCCAAGCCCTGCTTTCCCTTCCTGAGTCGCCGGACAGTTTGCCAGAACTTCCTTGAGAAAGTCCTGCTCCGTTGTATACCGGGCGCCTATTTTGAAATCAGTTGTGATGACAAAAGTTAAGTTGTGGGGGACATTGACTGAAATGGACACTTTCAACAGTAGTCCTAATGATCTGCTTTATACTTTCTATTTTGGTTTTGCTGGTTCAATTCATTGCAAAATAGGCCTACCAATTGTCATATATATATATATATATATATATATATTTTTTTTTTTGGAATATGCAAAAGACAAAATTCAGTACATTACAACCCTTCCCTGAATTAGCAAATTTAGTGGCAAAATTATGTTATTGTAACCTTCAGTGTCTAGTGTTTCTTATATATTGTCATTAATTGGTTGCAAAGTTATTAATTCACAAGAGTTGGGCGTACCTGTCTCATGCTTTTTAAACTGAAGTTCAAGTTCAAGTATTTTTATTGTCACTTCACAATTTACACGTGAGTATAAGCAGTGAGTGAAAAACTTTTTGTGCAAAACGCCCGACAGCCGACAGTAATTATAAGGAATACAAAATAGAGTGAAACTACAAAATAGAAATAGAACTATAAATAGAATTCGATGTAAAATAAGTAAATGAAATCTAAAATGAAATGGAATATACAGTAAATATATCCAGGTGAGCATTACACATATAAATCGATGTACTAAAATATACATTGTTATATGCTGACATTCACAGAATGTCACGGGATACCTTCCCAGACAGTCGACACAACACTAGCACCAGCAGTTGGCACCAGGACTAGCACTAACACCAGTACTAGCACCAGCAGTAACACTAGCACCAGGACCAGCACTAGCAGTAACACCAGCACAGCACTAGCACCAACACTTAGCACTGCTACCAGCGCTAGCTCCAGCAGTAACAACTTATCACCAGGACTAGCACTAGCAGTAACACTTAGCACCAACGATATGTTGATACCGGAGTTCTAGAATAAGAAACCTAATGATTCATGCTATCACAATCTCATTCCACAGAGAGATAATTTTTCATGAAATATGCCTAGTAATTATTGTCATAACCATTGACGTGCCAAACTGATTATCGAGTCCCATCTGAATGTTTGTTTCTTTTCTAGCTGACCAATTCCTCTGCAGAATCAGAAGACGTGACTTCAGAGGAAGAAGTCAAACTGCACAAGGCTGTAAGAACCACGTCTGGTAAGCACAGACAGAAGACACGTCACGTTCTATGGCAGATGGAACATCCTCCTGTGACAAAGATGTGACAGTCATGAAGCTGAAGAAGAAAAAGACGGTGGTAGAGTTTACAGCAAGAAGCACTGCTGTTTGTATTGTTTTCGATCATATGCCAAAATGGCACGGCACTTGCAAACACGACACATCAACTTGGTAGATGTAGCAGAAGCCTTCAGTTTTCCTAAAGGGTCAAAAGAGAGAAAGATGCAGTTAAATCTTTTAAGAAATAAAGGCAATCGTCTCCATAATTATGAAGTCATAAAGGAAGGAAAAGGGGTGATGATTCCCGCTCAGCAAACCAATGACTATATGCACTGTATTTACTGTGAGGCATTTCTCAAAAGGAAGGTGCTGTGGCGCCACATGAAAATATGCAAACTGGCAAAGGAATGTAATGCCTTAAAACCAGGCAGAACTAGAGTGCAGTCACTTTGTGCCGCTGGACAACCTGTCCCAGATGAGGTGAATAGAAAACTGGGACCTCATAAATGGCATGAATCAAGACAACGTAACAGACATAATTCGGAAAGAAAAATACATCATAAAATTAGGAGAACACTTCTACAATAAGCATGGGACAGACAAAACCAAACACGAATACATCAGACAGAAGATGCGTGAAGCGGGTAGATTAGTCCAGCAAGCAAGGACCCTTGGCAAGCTGAAAACAATAGATGACTTCTTTCTGCCAGCTAACTTCAACCACGTTTTGGAAGCTGTCAAGATGGTGTCTGGCTTCGATAAGGATACCAGCAGCTTCAAAATACCATCCTTGGCACTGAAACTAGGCCATAGTCTCACCAAAATAGCAGATATTGTGGAGTTTGATGTAAGGATGTCTGAGAACAAGAAGGCCCTTGAAAATGTGCTGACGTTTAGACAACTGAAAGAAAAGAAATGGGAAGAGTGGGTGTCCGCCCACGCACTCAGGAATCTCAGAGAGTCAAAATGGAACACCCCCCTTCTTCTCCCCTTCACTGAAGATGTGAGGAGCATGCATCTTGATGCACGAAGGGCTGAGTATCAATCCAATCTTTAAATGACACCAAATAAGAAGAACTGGACAAATCTTGCGAAAGTAACACTCTGTGAAATTATTGTGTTCAATCGTAGGAGAGGGGGAGAAGTCTCAAAGATGTCCCTTAATGATTTCATGTTGAGAAACACCTTTGTCAGTCATCCAGATGTAGAGCTTTCCTTGAACAACTTGGAAAAGAAGCTCTGCAAGTACTTTGAGTGTGTGGAAATCAGAGGAAAGCGGGTTAGAAAGGTCCCCATCTTACTCACCCCAGCCATGGTGTTGTCCATAGAGATGCTGGTGAATAATCGTCGAAAATGTGGATTGCCGAATGAAAATCCATTTTTGTTTGGGAGACCAGATGCAGAAACTCACCTCAGAGGATCCGATGCCATCCGTGCGATTGCATTAGAATGTGGGGCAAAGCATCCTGAAATGCTAACATCAACAAAACTAAGGAAACACTTGGCAACAATGTCAAAGGTCCTTAACCTGAGAGATAATGAGATGGACGACTTGGCAGATTTTCTCGGCCACGACATCAGGGTCCATCGACAATACTATCGGCTGCCTGAAGGAACGTTGCAACTTGCAAAAATAAGCAAGGTCCTGATGGCCCTTGAGAGAGGAAAGATGTCTAAATTTAAAGGCATGAATCTGGATGACATAAACCTTGATCCAGACGGTAAGACCTCAGCTTGCACACACCATTTTTATCATTTCAATTTGTGAAATAGTTGAAATGTCTCATGTTTCAGTTTCAAGTGTTTTATTGTCACTTCACAGTTTACACAAGTATAAGCAGTGAGTGAAATTCTTACGTGCAAAACGCCCGACAGCCGACCGCAGTTATAAAAGAATACAAATGTCATGTACACATTAGTTTGTCATGCTAGTTCACTACATTTTTTTGCTTTGTTTATTCAGAGGGAATACCTGAAGGCAGCTGCCAGTCTGAAAGTGAAGATGAAGATGTGACTACTGTGAAGGAAGCGATGCCTTCTACATCCTATATATTACAATATATTAACTCTTAAAGTAACAATGTTTAAATTAGAATTACAATTAAATACAAAACACTATTAAACATTACTAATAAATATTAAATTAACAATATCAACAAATAACAATTTAACAATAAATAAGTTACAGTACTACTACTAATAATAAATAACAGCAAACAAAGCAAGTGAAAACTACTCTACACTACTCTGCATATTCTACATCCACCTGTGCACACAATCAACAATTTTTCGATGAAAACCCGCTAAACACGATCAGAACCCGCTAAACACGATCAGAACCCGCTAAACACGATCAGAACCCACTAAACACGATCAGAACCCACTAAACACGATCAAAACCCACTAAACACGATCAGAACCCGCTAAACACGATCAGAACCCACTAAACACGATCAGAACCCACTAAACACGATCAAAACCCACTAAACACGATCAGAACCCGCTAAACACGATCAGAACCCACTAAACACGATCAGAACCCGCTAAACACGATCAAAACCCACTAAACACGATGTAAACAAGCTTGAATCCTCAGTCTCCTCCTGCCACTCCTATAACTCTTTTGCGCAACTCTTCCGTGCAACCCCTTCGGGTTTTCCAACATAATATGTTGGAAAGCGCAGCTTCTCTGCTTTCAGAAACCATTGGAATTTCTTCGATCGCACAAACGGTCTAGGAGTTACAGTAGTTTGAAAAAAGCGAGTAATGGGAGCGCCGGCGCTCCCTTCGGTTGTGGCACCGAAATGAGGCACCGAAATATGCGTTTTGATTCAGTACGGTAGGTACCGGTCGTACGGGAACCGGTGCCATAGTGGTACCGGGTTTCGGTACCCATCCCTACATATGATACATAAGAAAGAAAAAACAACACATTAGTTAAAGAGTATAGGCTGCACTAGAATACCATAAAATGACAGCACATTAATTAAAAGCATTAATGAATTAGTTCCACATGATAACCTGATTCCTTCCCTGAACCTAACATCTGAAGGGGAGGGGTCAGTGCCAGAGGGAGGCTATAAAGTGACTCATCTGTCCCTAAGGTCATACCTGCAGGCAAAAATAGTTCAAAAGTTAATACAATGAAAAAATTACAATTGAATAGAATAGAACTTTATTAATCCCGAAGGAAATTCTTGTGCTAGGTTGCATAGCAATACAGTATAATAAAACAATATGGAAAACAACAGAATAATAAAAATAAACTAACGGATTTACAAATTTACAGTTAAAATATACAAATATGTAGGCAAGATAAGATATTCCGACGGCTAAAACAATTTGGCATAATTTAAGTGTAATATTATTGGACATGACATTAAGAATATTGCACATGATGATGAGAGATGAGAGGTAGTGTTATAGATAATATTTATAGACATGATAATAATAATAATATAGCACATGATAGTATTGCACATGATGTTGAGAGGTAATATTGTACATTGCTGTGTTCATTGTCTCGTATTGCAATACCTGAGTTATAGAGTTTAATGGCCACAGACAGAAAGGACCTCCTGTGGTGTTCTGTGGGGCACCTCGGTAATCTCAGTCTATGGCTGAAGGTGCTCTGGTATGACACCAGTGTGGCGTGCAGGGGATGGGAGGCGTTGTCCATAATACTGAGTAGTTTACTCAGCATCCTCCTCTCTGAGACCTCCACCAGAGACTCCAATTGCACTCCCAGGACAGAAACCCGCTTTCCTGATGAGCTTATTGAGTCTGTTAGCGTCGGCTGCCTTCACCCTGCTGCCCCAGCACACAACAGCGTAGAAGATGATGCTGGCCACCAGAGTGATTTGAGTGATTTTGAAGATGAAGTAATGCTTGTGGATGAGGCCTTATTGATTATTATTGCAATCAAAAAGGGGAGTATTCTTCCCCCTTTCCTAGTTTTGGAAAAAGGAAAGGAGAGCTTTAACTTCTTATTTTATCTTATTTGTTTAAGATTCATCAAGAAGGAAGAGGAAGATGTGGAGCAGTGTATCCTGGCATCTCCAGAGGCACTTCAAGGTAGGAGCTGGGAAGGTGTCAAATACTTCGTGAAGAACCGTATAGACACTTGGAAGCGGCAGTCTGCAATGATGAAGTGACCGCCATTGTCAAACCAGTGGTTCTCAGCAGGAAATGTTCAAATGTATTCTTTCATGTTCTGATTTCATATTCTTTCATAATAAAATGACTGCAACACTGCATTGCTGTAAGTGTGACATTTTCTTCACTTGAACTGAACAGTAGTTCCTCTTGCTTGCTCTGTTTCCCCAGAGATGTTTTGGCTGGCTGTGGAATATAAGAGGTCCTGCGAAACGATTGTTGACATCTTGGCCAGTATTTCTAATGGATTTAAAAGTATTATATTATTGAATATGATCAACATAGACTCACCTGCAGTATGACCATCTAGGTAGGGCTGCACGATTATGGCCAAAATGATAATCCTGCTAATGTACAATTATGTGCATCAAAATAAAATAGATCCTCTTATTCACCAAAATTCAGTGCATCTCCTTAAAGAGATGCACTCCTTAAAATGTAACAAAACGTCAACAGGGCACTATTTTACATTGTGTAAATATATTTTAGGAAGCAAAATATAAACTTGCATTGTACCTGCATAATGGATGTGAATAAAACTCTTATACTCTTAATAAAAAGCTTTCCCTACGTTAGCTGCTGCTCTGTCCTCAGTGGCTGTTGATTGTCAACAGAAACTAAGCTGCGCGGTGGTGCAGGGAACAACTCTGGCTCATGAAGGCACGTGATCAGACAGTGTTTTACGGAGCGTCAGAGGCTTAAAGAGAGTGTTTTCTCTATCACTCTGAGGAGCGCTAGATTGGCTTTGCAAAAAAATAAATAAAACCTTTTGATACGGAGCGTTCTATGACCAGAATGATGCATTTTAAATATCGCTCGATCACGCAAATTTGATCGTGGGAAGCCAAAATCGTGATCGTGATTAAAATTTGATTAATTGTGCAGCCCTACAGCTAGGTCCCCATCGGGTTGTAAAATGTTCGGTGCATTAAGTTTGAGAAATCTTGATATTTTAAGTGATTATTGAGAATCCAAAATTATAAGAGATTTTTTACAGTTAGAACCATGTCTATCTCATTTAGAAAAGGGTGTCCCCATTAGACACCTCCTTGCCAATTGTCCCCACCATGTAGCATAAACGAGTGTGCGTGTGTGTGTGTGTGTGTCTCTCCAGGGTCCGGGGGGGACGTGGACATCGTGGTGACCTCGGACAAGGAGGCGATGGGGGAGGTGGTGGAGGCGGTGCGGGACGCCTTCCAGGAGGTGTTCGGGATGGCCATGGTCACGGGGGAACCGGGACAGTCTAACATCGCCCCCCAGCCCGTAGGCTACGCGGCTGGTGTGAAGGTCCGTCTCTGTACTGTACTGTATACCTGTATACTTTTTTTTTGTCCAAGATGTGGAACACATTGTTGTCGTAGAAACTGCACATCGGATATGCAGAGAATGCATAAACATACTGTACTTGGAATTCAAACGTCGGAATGCAACGGTCCTTCAAAATGCGAGCAATCGTTAAATATCGCTTAAATATCATTGCTTCTTGAATCTGACAACTCTGTGTTTTTGCAAAGAACATGACATGTCTGTCACCACTGAGCAAGAAGTCCGGGTTCAGTAAAGCAAGGAGCGATTCTGAGTCTCTGCACCACACACACACACACACACACACACACACACACACACACACACACACTGTGCAGCAGCGCGTTGCATTGCGGAGGCCACACGCTTTTTCAGGTTTCTTATCGGTGTGAAACCCGAGATGAACCTTAGAGAGAGAAGAGATTTCCAATTTAGCCGGTAAACGTGTGTGTGTGTGTGTGTGTGTGTGTGTGTGTGTGTGTGTGTGTGTGTGTGTGTGTGTGTGTGTGTGTGTGTGTGTGTGTGTGTGTGTGTGTGTGTGTGTGTGTGTGTGTGTGTGTGTGTGTGTGTGCGCGGGAGAAAGAGGGTTTTTTTTGCTACAAAGAGAGGCAGATAACCAGCTGAGCTTGTGCTACAAAGTCTCTCCCAGTTGGCAAGGAAATCACAAAATCCCTCTGCTTCATAAACACAATATTGACCGTATCCCGTTATATCTAATCTTTTATATATCATTTTTTTGGGAATGGGAAATTGGATATATAAAGGATATTAAACCTGAGAGAGTAGCTGCAGACCACAATGTTCCCCAGGAGGGTTTGTCACAACAAGGCCCCTGGGAGCCTGTCTGGAGCACACGTTCATAAAATTTCTAATGAAGTATTTTATGCTCCAATAACAACATAAAAGACAAAATCGCGTATGGTAATACAATAATTAAATATATTACATTTTTCATTCTCAAGCTGTTCCTGCTCCTGATAGGTGAAGACTATGCGTCTGCTCACATATTGAAAACAGACAGATCACCTCTCTCTCCGTCTCTCCCCCTCCGCCTCCAGGGGGCGCAGGAGCGCATCGACAGCCTGCGGCGGACCGGGGTCATCCACGAGAAGCAGCCCGTGGTGTCCGTGGAGAACTTCATCGCTGAGCCCTTCCCGGACAAGTACGCCCAGATGACACTTTGTTAAGCCCTGTGAGGGCAAACGAACAATGAATACACACCAGGACTGGAAAGTGCACGGTTAACTCAGAAAGATAAACAATGTATGCAACAATGTATGGTTAGTTATTGGGGTTATATACAGTATATATATATATTTACCCAGCCTCTGACTGTAGGGAGAGTAAACGTGTCAAATAAATAGCATCATGCTCATTATACTCATCCCCTACAGCTGTGTCAATCATAACCGCTCCCCTTGTCTCAACCCGCCGCCACTAAACCACGCCCCCTCGTATATCAGTCATATCTTAACTAAATTACAAAGTCTGCTGCACCTTGCCTCTTGGCACAAGCTTTTTGCCGTTCATCAATATTATATATTGGTGTCACAGGAACGACAGCCGTACCGTACTGTGACTCATGTTTGCTCATGATGTCGGGTGCGAGAAACGCTCTCCCAGACTCTGGTTTCTCTGTAAAGATGGATGAAGAGATTCTCCTCTTCAGCAGCAGCCCGGTCTCTCTGTTAAAGTTCAAGATGGGTGCAAGCTGTCGTTTATCATCGCTGTGCAACTGCAGAGGATCTGACGCATGCTCATATGTTGAATGAATCGGTTGGAGAAAAGTGTTTGCGTCCAAAGCACTAATCTCTCGCTCTCGCTCTCTCTCTCTCTCAGATGGTTTGACTTTGGCTATTTGATCCTGGAGGACCCCGGTCTCGGTGTACACCTGGAGATGTTCACCCAGGCCACGCCTCTTGCTCTGGAGTATGTCCAGCAGGTAATGACTGGGAATGGGACAGTTGGAACCAACCACACTGCTGCTCTACCTTCCTTGTTCACTGGCATCATACTCGCCAAGTTACAAAATGGTGTGTGTGTGTGTGTGTTGATCAAATGCAAAGCAAATTGCCATTTGCATTCGTTGCGACGCCATTTAAGTCATGGAACGTTTTGGTTTCAAGATTTTGTAACGCTGGCAGAATAACGACTAATGTCACGCTTTGGCTTCAACGTTATGTTGTAACGCTAATGTTCAATGTCGGAAGCTTTTGAGACACAACTTCAAAGAACCCTGAATACAGGTCAACCACCAAATGAAAAACCAACTTGTTTGTTTCTGACCCCCTGGTGACTCTCGTGTGTGTTTGTGTGTGTGTGTTGTGTGCTGTGTGTGTTTTTTGTTTTTTTGTTGTCTTTTTTGCAGGCCCAGTCTCAGACGCCGGTCGACTACGGTCTGCGCTGGTCGGGGCTGCTGGTGCCAGTGGGCCAGGTGCTGGAGCAGCGCCACGCCGACTGGCGCCAGGCCGTGGCGGGCGTGTCCCGGCGGCAGATGATCCAACGGGCGGCCCAGGAGCTGGCCGCCAGGTACAAACAGAAGCTGGTGCCCCCCTCCGGCGGACCCCACTGAAGCATCCCCCTCCCCCCTCCCCCCTGGCTTATTAGGAAGAGGCAGCGATTGGTTTTTGGACAGTTGCCGTTTTCCCGCCCAATCGGTCCTTTCCTCCGCTGTGTCCTTTATGATGCAAAGCCATATGCACATTTATTGTTTCATATTTTGTGCTGTTCTGTTCTGCTTAAGTTTTGATGTGTGCCCCGTGTTTTTTAAAAAGAAAGCCAAATATTTTTTTGTTTTTTTTGTTTTTTTAAGATGCAATTGACGATAACATTGTTATTCTAGAATACATTTTTTTTGTCTAACTTAATGCATAATGCGTTTCTGCATTTTTGTATGTTTGGTTCATTTTTGTCACACTTTTCTACGTATCGTCCCTCCGTAGACTCAATAAACGCCTCACGCCTTGTCGTGTTTTAAACCTCACACACACACGCACACACACGGTTATGTGCAGCATTAACAACATGACTACTCTACTCACAAAAGCCCCACCCCCCCTCAGGACCTGCTCAGGCCGTGACTAATAGGACAGGGCAACTAATAAGTTATATTTAGATATTTAGTTTCACTTCATGTTGTAAATGTTTGGAACTTAGTATAACCTGATATTAAGAATTACTTGGCAAGAAATCTAAAACTAATATCATAAATCAATTGTGGTCATCCAATTGATTACTGTTCGCAATTGTTTCCATTGTGTAGTTTGCAACCAGTCAGCAATTGTTAACAAGTGACTTCTAAGTTGCCAATTAATGCAAACCTTGTGTAACAATGACCTGTTAAGGCGTTTCTTGCTCTGTTGCTTGTCAACGGTGGCTATTGAAGAAACAGTCTTGATGGTAATAAATGTGTATAATGGTAAATTGATTTTGAAATGGAACGGGTTTATGTTTAATTATTTCTGACCGGTGAATTGTAGTAGTGTTTTAAGAAGTTTACGCTCATATTTAGGGTCCCAAAAGCATCATGGCATAAGTTCATAGTTTTCTTTTTTATTTGCTTTCTTTTTTTATGTACGTAAACAAATCTTAGGTATTGAGGACTCAAATCAATCGTCTGACTCTTTTTAAACAGAACCCCTTTAGCTGAACCGACTGCCAAAACCAGCTCCCAGAGACACCGGTCTCATGGTCGACGCAAGTTCTACACATTTTATGAATTCTCTGTGTTAAAATTACTGAAATCTTGTTTATATATGAAAATGCATTTAAAAAAACCAGGTTGGAATAAAAGTTTGTTGCCTTTTTTTGAATGCACATAAAGTTTTAATGCCGGTTTATTTGCCACTCAAATTGTTTTACGTGGCCCGCATGATGGCTCCTTCTGAAACAATGCTCTGCAGAAAAGGTCATCAGATCAACAAATGTCAAAATCATGATCCGATGATGACAAAACTATTATTGACGGAAGTGGCAGATCCTCTCCATACATAATTCTCTGTAGAAGCTCACAGTTTGAGGCTGCTGACATCCGTATATTATACACCTATACAGATTTACATCATTTCCGTAACAGGGTGCTTCAAGTGTGCGTTACTGGGGAGCGAGAGGGCGGGACTTCCACGCAAGCATGATTCAGAGTTTGTGATTTAGTTACATGGGTGAGGGCCGAACTTCCGGTAAGCGGATAACCAAATTGCTTTGTTAAATTCTGAATTAAAAAAACCCTACTTTATCCTCCAGGGATCGTTAGATGACACACAGTTCATAGGAAGTAAGCGGATGGAAATTCCATGGCGGTAGACCGGGAAAAACACTCAAATTCATGACCCTCTCTCGCTCTCCTTCAGCTTGTAGACAGATTGAAGATTGATTAAATAAATAATAGGAATGTATAAATACATAATCGCTACAATGCCGCCACTATGTTGAGGATGTTACTACTGCTAGCTGTACTCTTTAAGATGGTAGCCCTCGACTGCAGCGTGTCTCCTCTTAAGATACCGGCCAGGAAGCCATGAAACTGAAAAGCAAATGGGTCCTCTGGCAGAAACACCACCTCAGGCTTCTGTCTCTCAATCAGTTAAGACCCCCTTCTCTGCAGTCGCCAGAATATCACCCAAAAATGGTTTTAACAATGATTTCATTGAATGAATTAAACCAGTTGCTAGTGTCCATATTTACCGAGGCAGGTAATAAAGTAATAAAGTAATAAAGTAGGCCTGTATACTGTAATGTGGAGGATTATTCAATCGGCATCACATTTTTCAATTTTTGACATTTGCGTATAAGGCCAGAGCTGAAGCTATGAAAGTAGTGAACAGGGCAATCATTAAGCCAATTAGTGTTGTTACAATCAGCTTTTGCAATTTGTTACAATCAGCAATTTGGTTTCGTTTCCATTACCCAGAATGCACAGCACCAAAGAGCTGGATAAGAGAAGATATTGATGATTGAAATTAGATTGGAACTCGGCTGAACTCAAAGTGCAGCAATTTGACACCGAGTCACTGAGTCATAGCAGTTGGGAGAACTGGTTAAACTCGATTTGCCTCGGCTCCACCCCCAGCCCCCCTCCACCCCCAGGGTGTTCAATGCCTGCTCAGCGCCTCATCAATGTGAGCCTGGCTGGTGGGAGGGTTTCCATGGACTGTGGATTGGGGAAGCCTCTCATCATGTCTGCCTGCCTGGTATCCAAGCAGAGACACCACAGGACACCAGGTCCTTGGCACCTCACACACTCAATGAAACCCCGAGACCAGTGGCTCCCCACTGCCCTTCCTGGGGGCCGTGACCCCACTTTTAGCTCAGGAAATTCTTGCAAACCCCAACTTGCAGTTTCAAATATTTGTATATATTTTTGACATATAATTTTTTTCAAATGTCTAATATAGTTTAAACTAATATCATTGCATACATAAACGTGTACAATTACTAAAACTTATTAAAACTTTTGACATAGCCTAATTGGTCAAATATATGATTTGTATGTAATACACAGAGGCCGACGTTTTTAATGCTAGTATACTAATGGTCTACAAAATAACAAATCTCTGGTCTTTGTAACATCTAATTCTATTCATTAATTCTATCAGATAGATTTACCTATTAAACGACAATAACTATTTGTCTCTATATTTGCGCACAACATATGTATTTTAATCACGAGCGTAGGCCTACAACATCTGCACTCATTTGGAGCATATAATACTGTAAGTACATCAGATCTGATCCACTAGAGGGAGATTGACACCATTAAATAACCAGACAGAAATAATTGAATTCCTCCAAACACTTTTTTCGAGGATGCTCTATGCCCAAACCGATCCTGCCTTGTGCTGATGATGATGGTGACAACAGAAAGGGCTCCGTCCTCTGGGAACAATGCCTTGACATATAAACACCAGGACACATAGCTCTTTTGACACCGTCAATATTGATGTCCACAGTGTTTACTGTTATGCAATGTTGGACTCATTCCATCATGCTTCAACTGCAAGTTAAATGTTGTTCTGTCTTGCCTCTGTGTACCATCACAACAACCACCAGTAGCTCAGTAACATATGCCCTAACGCAAGGTTTCCATTCAGGTGGTTGATCCCTACTGAGTCACTGCTTGTTCTTTGGACTGAATTCTTCTACCATTCAATAGAGGGCCATTTTGGGTAGTGTACAATACAATTTAGAATTATGCACATATCTATAAAATAAAACAGACCTTCTTGGTTATTTAGAACCATATGTGTATTGTATTGTATTGTATTGTTGACACACAAATGTACAAAAAGGAGATTTTTCCCCAGTAGGAGACTACATGGCCAAAAGTCAGTGGACACCTATATGAGCTTGTTGGACATCCCATTCTAAAACCATGGGCATTAATATGGAGTTGGACCCCCCTTTGCGGCTATGACAGCTGCCACTCTTCTGGGAAGGCTTTCCACAAGATTTTGGAGTGTGTGTGTGGGACTTTGTGCCCATTCAGCCAAAAGAGCATTTGTGAGGTCAGGCACTGATGTTGGATGAGAAGGCCTGGCTCTCAATCGGCGTTGTAATTCCTCCCAAAGGTGTTCAATGGGGTTGAGGTCAGGGCTCTGTGCAGGCCAATCGAGTTCCTCCACACCAAACTCTAACCATGTCTTTATGGTCCTTGCTTTGTGCACAGGGGCACAGTCATGCTGGAACAGCAAAGGGCCTTCCCCAAACTGTTGCCACAAAGTTGGAAGCGCCCAATTGGCTAAGATGTCTTCATATCCTGTAGCATTAATCATACCCTTCACTGGAACTAAGGGGCCAAGCCCAAACCCTGAGAAACAGCCCCAGACGTCCCTCCTCCACCAAACTTTACAGTAGGCACTATGCATTCCAGAAGGTACGTTCTCCTGGCATCCGCCAAACCCAGATTTGTCCATCAGACTGCCAGATAGTGAAGCATGATTCATCACTCCAAAGAACACGTTTCCACTGCTCCAGAGTCCAGTTGCGGCGTGCTTTACACCACTCCAACTGACGCTTGGCACTGCGCATGGTGATGTGAGGCTTGTGATGAGTGTCCTATTATTGTGTCCTATTATAGGACACTCATTCAGCAATTTATAGGACTCCTGTCATTTATAATTTGGGTGATTATAAGTTATAACCCTGCCAATCTGTATCATTAGTCTAATTTAACTTAATGTATTATTATGTTTTTTATTATTGTGTTATTATCTTTACACATTAACTTTTTTTTTTTAGATTAAACACCCTCAGCTATGTATGTTACCATCAGTGCCTTTTCTCATGGGACCCTTCAGGAATAAATACAGTATCTAACAATCACAAATCTGGTCAAATGTGATTGTAGTTAGTGCTGCCCTTGAAATGATTCATTATCATCTCATAATCATCACATCATCATTCAGAATAATTTTCTCAGCTTCCAATTATATCTCCACCACCATCACCACCATTTCCATAAACAGAATAGAATACCATTAACAAAATACATATACATATTTGCATTAACGTAATTTACCATTTAGAAGAAATATAATCTCATGCGGCCCATGCTTCTATTCTATTCTGGGGCTGCTTCAGACCAATGAACAAGTATAAATATTTCCACCTGCACTCTATCTGTGATGGCAACCCCTGTGCTTTGTGTTAGCAATACATCTGGAGAAAGAGAGTGTAAACACACTGCCCCCCCCCCCCCCAACATATATAAGTTCACTGTTCTCTCCAGGGCATCTACAGCTAAGCTCTTAAACGTTTCAAAATAAAAGCGTTTACATTTTACAAATTACATTTTATCCTGACGATAACAGCATTTGCATCAACATTGAATTGATTTGCAACATACCGTGGCACCCATCGAATGTGGAGCGCACACACACAGACACACACATGTTCTGACAGTCTGCGTCTGTGCTCCAGTGTTTTGGTAACAGCTCATATAATGGGTCATGTCAGAGTAAAAGTCACAAGGCCCTGTTGGCACAAAGGCCAAACATATGGTCAAAACAAACGAAACCGGTGATGACAAATAAAATAGGCTTCACACCCAATACTCCTCCCTGTGAGTGTGAGCCTGTGTTGAGAAGAATCAAGAATCTATAAGAACACCATGGCACCTTTAAACAAGTTTAACTAACTAACCCATTAGATGGAATTAGATTAGATTAGATTAGATTAGAGCTTCCTCTCCAGCCAGCACCGCATCACAATATTACTATTCCATTTATCATTTTTACTTTGTCACTTATAATTGTAATGCTTTTTTTAAGGGCTATACAAATAATATTGGCTTGACTTGACTTGATTTCCACTCTGGCAAGTAAAAGATACAATTGTAAAGGTATATAATAACTAAATGCACTCATCAAAACAAATGTTTTGTGCTATGTCTTTCTGGCTCTTATAGCAAAGTAAATAATAGCAAGATAAAGTTTCCAAAAACTTTGTGGCAGCACAGAACAGTATTATTACATAGACACCCAACAGAAACAAAAGACATAATTCTTCATTTCCATATAGCCAGTAGAAAGTGTAGAAGGATATATTTAGACCACCATGACCTGCAGTGAAAGGGACAGCCAGGTCCGGACATCCTTCAGAGGACCTACCCTGAACTTCACATTATACCTGCATTTTAGAGTCAAGACACCATGACACAAAAAAACCCTATTACTCTCTACTTAGCACCTGTGAAGGCATCAAGGCGACAGCGTAATGAATGTTGCAGGCTCTGCGTGTATACTCACACATTATGGAGGTATGTGACAACTACTAGACTTGTCTATTTTGAAGTGGCTGCAAGCAACCAAAATAACCCAGCGGTGTCAAAACCTGCCTCACTTCTCCTCTTACTGGGAGCTGAGGAGAGAAGGTCATGTCACCTTTCGTGTCACACTTTTATTTGCGAGCAAATTTCAGAGGGAAAATATTATTTGCAACGACAAACAGTGGAACAGTGGAAATGTGATATGTGGTAAATGTTAAATACGTAAATGAAATTTAAAAAAGGAAAATTGTGCTTTTGATTGAGGTTTTCGCTGAGTTGCACATACAGTATGTTGTACTGTTGTTAACTATTCTTTA
Source organism: Coryphaenoides rupestris (assembly GCA_002895965.2). Taxonomy (NCBI): domain Eukaryota; kingdom Metazoa; phylum Chordata; class Actinopteri; order Gadiformes; family Macrouridae; genus Coryphaenoides; species Coryphaenoides rupestris. The sequence continues at coordinate 528,082 of PIJE02000059.1, forward strand.
ATGTTTGCCCACTCCTGGCACCTATTGCGTGCCTTTCCAGGAAAGGGGTTTTATTTTATATTGCCTTATTGGGTAGCCATGCCATTAAAATACATCTGGAATACGACTTCACTTACACACACACTCAGAGTCTGGAGACGGCTGCAGAAAACGCAGACATTCCTAAAACGGCATGCAGATCCAAACGCCTCATCGAGGAGAACAAGCGGGTTCTTTTATGAAACCCGGCGGGTATTTTGAGACTGAGTATGCTTTCAAATGGTAAAGGTGGGGTAGTAATTAGGGTCAAATCACCCTAATGATATTTTCACTTGCCCAGGGTGAACACCTTGAGCTATTCATTTCTCGTGGCCTATTGCAGAGCATCTACGTGTAATAATAATCACAAAGTAACAAAATAATCAAATGTATTGAACCTGGCAGGCATTTTTGAAGTTTTAAGATAACCCCCAAGTGTTACCACTAAACCAGCTATAATTACTGAGATGCATATAAATAACGGCTAATCGATTGGCATCATTGCATCATTATTAGAGAATTATTAGATATGCAGTGGCTTGATCTTACATTTACATTTACATTTAGGGCATTTAGCAGACGCTTTTATCCAAAGCGACTTACAAAGAGTACATTTGTTGAAGGAGAGGCAGCAATATATCACTGTGGTACCTGAAGATAAGAATAGAGCTGTTTTCGAGCATTCATATTGACGAGACGAATAGAACGAGTTTCATAATTGCCAAGTTGCCTGCATAAGTAGCTGGGCAGGCGTGCAATTCTAAGCATGATACAACATCTGAGAACGAACAACAAATAAATGTTAAGACATATAAACACACAGGTTAGTGCTGGGGGGTGTTATGTGGAGTCCAGGTGAACTCTGAAGAGGTGGGTCTTGAGTCTCTTGTTAAGGAGGGGGGTTATGTAGAGTCCAGGTGAACTCTGAACAGGTGGGTCTTGAGTCTCTTGCGGAAGCTGGCGAGCGACTCGGCCGTCCTGACATGAGCCGGGAGCTCATTCCACCACTGAGGAGCCAGAACCGTGAAGAGTTGGGACTTGGAAGTGCGATGTTTGGCTGTTTTTAGTGAAGGCGGTAACAGTCGTTTGGCAGAAGTTGCCGAGCGGAGTGCTCGGGCTGGGGCGTAGGGTCGGACTGGAGGTAGGTAGGGGCGGTTCCGTTGACAGCCATGAAAGTCAGTACCAGAGTCTTGAATCGAATGCGAGCGATTACCGGGAGCCAGTGGAGGTTGCGGAAGAGGGGGGTTACATGGGAGAATTTAGGTAGGTTGAACACGAGGCGTGCTGCTGCGTTCTGGATGCGTTGTAAGGGCTTGATTGTTGAGGCGGGGAGTCCAGCCAGGAGAGAGTTGCAGTAGTCGAGACGAGTGATAACGAGCGCTTGGACCAGGATCTGCGCTGCTTCACGTGTGAGGAAGGGCCGGATCTTGCGGATGGTCATCTGAGGGCAGTCTTTACCCGGTATGAAGAGAAGCTCAGTCTTGTCGAGGTTGAGCTTCAGGTGGTTGGCGGTCGTCCATCTGCTGATGTCGGCCAGGCATTTTGAGATGCGTGTTGCGATGTGGGTGTCTGAGGGGGGGAAGGAGAGAAACAGTTGGGTGTCATCAGCATAGCAGTGGTAGGAGAAGCCGTGGGATGTGATTACAGAGCCGAGAGATCTAATGTATAAAGAAAACAGAAGGGGTCCCAGTACTGAGCCTTGGGGTACTCCGGTGTCAAGGGTGCAGGGTCTGGACAGGGAGCCATTCCATGTGACCTTATAAGTGCGATCTGTCAGGTAGGAAGTGAACCAGGATAACGCAGTTCCAGTGATGCCAAGCTCTGCCAGGGTGGAGAGGAGAATCTGGTGGTTCACTGTGTCGAAAGCGGAGAAGAGAGGATGGGATTGGGTCAAGGGGGCAGGTGGTGGCATGGTTGGACGTCACAAGCCTGTTGACTTCTTCAGAGCAGAGGGGGTTAAAGCAGGTAAGACTGGTAGGGGTGGGTGAAGGGGGGAGTGAGGGAAGAAGCAGGGGTGAAAGAGGAGGTAATGTCCTTCACCTTCTTTGTAAAGTAGGTGGCAAAGTCATCAGCCGAGAGGGAGGAGGGAGGAGGAGGGGAGGGAGGGTTGAGGAGGGAGGAGAACATGGAAAAATGTTTCCTGGAGTTGGAGGCGGAAGAGTTGATCTTTGTAAGATAGAAGGCAGATTTGGCTGCTGACACAGTAGAGGTGAAACAAAAGGTCATTCTAAGTCTGGCCAGCAGAGTCACCCAACCAGCAGGGGAAATGGCTCCTGGCTCCATGTGGAAGAGAAAGGTGATTCTCCAAGCAAACACAAAAGACATAGTGTGACATAGCTATTGTACAATGTGTTGATTTCTGCTCACATACTTAAGAAGAAACCATCACCCTGCTCCGACACTCGAGTTGATTGTATTCTATTAATTGTATTCTATATGAAGTATAAATACAGCCCTGATTTATCATGAAGGCAGTTTCTTATTCGTATGGATTTGCAACTATGAATTATCACTGTCTCAATCAATGTTTACCAACAAAGCCAACCAATAGAAGAGCAACGATGAATAACGATTTTTTTTCGTGATGTCATTTCTTCTTCTTTTCTTGTTTTGCCAAGCCAAGGTCTTTGTGTTTTCCAGGTACAGAGCACAGAAGGAGCGATCGTGTTACTGATGCTCGCCGGCTCCAGAGAAACGTGTGGAATCGGGTGGAAATTGTGGGAAAAAGGGCGACCAGGGAACAGAGGGGGATCCTGACATGGCCGGGCCCCGGTGATGGGTCTTTGTGCGGGGGTCCCTCCTCGTGACATCCCCAGAGGAGGCCTGCGGTGGTGTGATGACCACCTGTCATCACTTACAGGCCCCCGGCAAAAGAGGCTCCCTTTGTTGAAATGGCCCTGGAAAACTATCCGTCTGGTACAATACTCTCTCTATTGCAACCACTCGGCTGTGAACTGTAAGGTACGAGTTTGTATTTTAAGTTACAGGTGTCAGCGTCGGTATTTATTTCATTCCATGCCATGGCCAATCGAAAGAGTGGACTTTAGTAGACTAACATAGGATAGATAACGATAACGCTCCCTTTCCAATTCAATAGTAATCTGGGATCCAGTAGTACTCTGTTATAGCAGAACTTCTTGTGTGGGGGTGGGGGGCACAGAGCCTGATGGTGGAGTTACTCATGTGCAGGAGTGGGTGAAGCTTTCAGTAGAAGACTTTCAGTTGAAGAATGTCTACAGTAACCACACTGTGTTAATTTTAAACCTTTACAAACTTCTTATATTACAGTTAACTAGTGCCGGCCGAGTTTTTGTGTTTGCCAATTACGTGCCGCTTACAGATCCCCGCCTCCAACAACTTGATTGAAAACAAATATGAAGTTAACTCTGGTGAGGAAGGTGAAGTAGCTCTACCACCTCAGGCAGCTGAGGAAGTTCCGAGTCTCCCGGAGGATCCTTTAGACCTTCTACACTGGTGCGGTGGAGAGCATCCTGACAGGGAGCATCACTGCCTGGTTCGGCTCCTCTCAGGACAGGGGGCTCTGCAGAGGGTAGTGCGTTCAGCTGAGCGCACTATTGGCACTACACTCCCCACCCTGCAGGACCTGTACTCTAGGAGGTGTCGAACCAGAGCCTGCAGGATCATGAAGGATCCTCACCACCCCAACGACAACCTGTTTCGACTTCTGCGGTCAGGCAAGCGCCTCCGCAGTCACACTGCTAGAACAGAGAGACTAAAACTGAGTTTCTTTCTGCAGGCCATCCGGACTGTGAACTCTGACCTCACTAGCCCCCCCCCGCCCCTTCCGCTCCCTTGCTCATAACCTGATACCACATTTTTATATTGCCCTGCTGTTAATAAGCCTACTTGTTATTGATATGCTACGATATGCTATATGATATGATATGAGTATTGAGTTATATATAGTATTCTTTTGCACATTCTGCTGAGCATCGCCACTTTTCATTTCACTGCATATCCTGTATGTGTATCTGACAAAAGAAAGAAAGTTAAACGCCCCGTTCACCCAGATATGAGCCGGTCTGCCAGCACACTTTAGACATTAATCTCACGAGACTACACCAATAGCCACAACCACTGAGCGACTGATCCCAGCCAGTGTGACTGGCACCTGGGTATAAGTAATAAGGAAGCCTCGGAGCGGATGATTTAACGAGCGAAAGTAGCGCAGTGCCTGGCCCCGGCTAACAGTAATGAGCGCCTGCTTGGGGGGAGCCAGCATTAACTGGATTAGAGGTTTCCAGGGCTAATGAGGAAGGCAAACACTCCGACGGGTTTGACCTTAGTCGGAGTTGGGTAAACAAGCTGTTACAGCCTGGGTCGGTCTTCCAGCTCCTCAGCCTGTGAATTTACAGCAGAAGTGTCCTCGGGGATATGAGGTTCTGGTGATGCACGGTTCTCGATGAGGAAGTCCATTGTGTATTGTGGATTTTCTAACATGTCACGTGGTAGAAGGACAAGAGATGCTGGTACATAAAAAGGGATGGGGGCCGGATGTGAGTTATGAGTTATGACATACGGTTCTAACAATAGTACGCCCGACAGGCCTTGTAAAGACAAACTATTCTTTTTTCCAGGGACAGTAATATGGCCAAATGTGTTGGTCTATTTCTTTTTAGACTTAACATTAAAACTTGGTCTTAAGTAGGCCTACCGCTAAAATAACCTCGAAATAATAAAGTGTGTGGCGTGTATTTCCACAGCAGACGCTTCTTTGTGGTAACACGCTGCGGTGTAGTAGTAGTAGAGTGAAGTGGAGCTGTCACTCATCTTCACAACAGGTTGAAGACACGCCCACAATCTTTGTATGTTTTTGGTGTTTTTTTTTGGTTTTTTTTCTAAATACAAGACGCAACCACTCGCGCGCACGCACATCTCGCGAGGTCTCCCCCCTCTCTCTCCCCGCTCCCTCCCTCCCTCCCTCGCCAGTTCGCGCGGTAGTATATCAGTCGGGAAGAGAGAGAGAGAGAAAGAGAGAGAGAGGCTCGTGGTCCAGGAGGCGCTGCCGCAAGGTTACCAGCAGCAGCATCTCAGCCCGGACGACGGCCACAGCAGCAACAACAACAACAACAACAACGAGGAAGAGGAAGAGGAAGAGGAGAAAAGGAAGAGAAAAGAAAAGAAGAGGGGGGGCGAAAGGCGTCGTTTTACGTAGTTGTGGCAAAGTGGATGTCGAGCCGTGCTTCTCTCGACGAGCAGCGGTAGCCCGTGGGGGTGGGGGGCGGGGGGCGGACGGACGGTGGGGGGTGTCGACATTTATGCGGCGAGAGGAGCTCGGTTTATCGTGAGCAGTGAGCACTACGCGGCGAGGCAGCTAGCGAGCTAGACGTGGCTCCGCCTGTTCGCCTCCTCGGCTGCCTTTTGTTGCTTACGTTACCCCACCAGGACCGTCTCTCGCCGGTAGAGAAGCGCCGGCTCGTCAGTGCTGCTCACTGCGGCCGCCTTTACATTTCCTCGTTTTGTCTCAGTTGGCGGAGGAGGGAGGTTAGAAGTAGCCTAGGAGTTGGGAGCGGTGCGGTGTTATTGTAACACACACACACACAGCACACGCGTCCGCTGGCTTTTGTACACTCGGCGTATTCCGCAGTAGCAGCAGCATCATGTCATCCTCATCACCTACACCACCCGCCCAGGGAGGCAACGCCGCCGCCGCCACCGCCGCGCCTGAAAGCGAGGGGCTCGCCGTGCCGGACGCCGGTCTGAAGCCCGCCGGTCCCACGCCCAGCCAGAGCCGATTCCAAGTAGACCTGGTGACCGAGGCTGCTGGCGCCGCGGCCGCCGCCGGAGATGATCACTCGCCGGGCTCCGACGCCTCCACGATCCCCGCGGCTCACGACAAGGCCACCGCCGAGGGATCCGAAGCGGGGGCCGGCGGGGAGGAGGCGAAGGGCCGCTTTCGAGTGGTGAACTTCGCGGACGCGAGCGGAGCGGAGAGCCCCTGCGACGGAGCGCCGGCGGCGGGCGAGTGTCTCCAGAACGGCGACACGGTGATGAGCGAGACGAGCCTGCACTCGTCGACGGGAGGGCCACACCACTACCACTACGACACCCACACCAACACCTACTACCTGAGGACGTTCGGCCACAACACCATCGACGCCGTGCCCAACATCGATTTTTATCGGCAAACGGCCGCGCCGCTGGGGGAGAAGCTGATCCGACCCACCCTGTCCGAGCTGCACGACGAGCTGGACAAGGTAAGGATGCGCCGGCATGACCGGAGGCTCTCTCAGGTGTGTTAAGCCGGCGGTCTTATCGCTGCTGTGCCCAAAACAAAGCGTGTTGCAACAGGACCTGGATGGTGGATACATTAGTTTATACACATGAATGCAGATTGTGAAGTTGATTTGCAATTCTAATTCTAAAAGTCATGTCATGGCAGAGATTGGGGACTCGTATACAGCACAAACGTAACCGTCATTAAATATACAGAAATGTATGCATTGTTGGATATAGTACAACTTATCAATATATATATGGGGGGGGGGGGCATATTTGAATATTGGGGGGAATAATGCCCCCCGAATATGTATTATAATTACACTTATCTCTCTTACCCACGATATCACTTTGTCCCAAAGTCACGTGGGCATGTATCGGTCGACTAAATCACACTTTTGGTGTCAGATTTCTGTCCTCATGATTCCCTTTTCAGACATGTCCTGTCACAGATCTCTCGACCCCCTTAGGAAACCATGTGTTCCGCATCACTAAGTACCGTGCACGGCCATTATGACCATTTAGACCCATTATGCATCAGTCCTCTGTGGTCGGACTGATCCATGATTCCACACTAAAAGTAGCTTTGTCTAGAATTGACTGGATATTTAGCAACATGAATGATCTCAATTGTCCTTTTTGAATGCCAGTAAATTCAGTTTTCACAAATGGGCCATATGTCAAGGCAGCCCAAACAGGTGCCAAAGAATCTGGTAAAATCTGATGATTAGAAATCAATAGCAAATAAATCAGCCTGATCCAATGATCTGGTAACAGCAGCCAAAGATTTTCGAGGTTTAGCTGTTGTGCCACTTATGGGTGCTCCCTGCTCCTCAATTATTCATTGCGTTTTACAGTGTTTATTTATTATTATTTTTTTACAAGCATCCCAATAGAAGAAGTAGGATCGTTGTCACATTGCTCATGAACACATGCCTCCAAGTGTGACTCAATTTCATTAGTTGAAGACAAACAAACAACACAAATCACATTATCAGCGAGACGTTTCATTCAAATGAGCCACAAGTGGTTTATTGCTTGGTTTATTATTTTGTGTGGAGTTCTAGAAATGCAAGTATTAAAAACATGGTCATCGTCCTTCTCTAATTATATGCATTGGGGCATGTGGCTCAGTTTAAGCAAAATATTGGTTTGAGCCATCTGACCCCTACGTGTTAAACCCCACGCACCCGCTTCAGAGTGGCATGTGATTACACACAACTGTGACAAATACAATGTTTGACTGGAGGCCAGCTCATCATCTGCTTGCTGACTAACCCTACACACCCTACACTTAACACTTAACACAATACACTGCATTCTGATGCATCTCTCAGGTCAACATATGCAAGTCAACATTAACTGTCATAGATGCACCGTGGTCTTTCTTTATTAATTGTGTGCTCTTTGCTATTGCTGCAGTTGGTGGTAGTAATGCTTACGCAGAAGGGGCTACACATTCAGAACTACCACTTGTGCCTAATGACGGCGAGCAAAACAATGGCGTCTTTTGGGGCTTTTTTCCATTTCGGTCCTTTTTCCATTGCCCAATGGAAACGTGAAGGCAGGAGGGGGGCCCTTTAAGGAGTTGGAATTGGTTGTGGAGTATTGGAATTGAATTGGACCGTCCAGGTCTACAAACCAGGCCCACACAATAATTACATTCTAAATGGTTGTTATTTGCTTGTTGTTGTTAAGAATACACTTAACCTACCATCTGTGATGAAACAATGGTCATTGCAAATCATCTGATTAGCAGAAATGTTGAGTGTCATGCGGGGAATCTTTTGAGACCATAACTACTGTATGGAAGACATCACCAGGACATTCTTGGACTGCTTCAAACAAACATGTTTTATTAGTGTTAAACCCTACTCATACGAAACCATACTATCACAATATACAAATATAACATTGCAACAAACATTATGCACCCAGAACCTAAACATTTCCATAAGCATACAATGATTAACTGGAGCATAGCTGACTGATCATCACAGCTCATTATTTATAGTTATTGTCACCCTTTTGCAAATGCTGCTTATCAGCATAGACAGATTCATAGCTAGATATATATATATTTAAGGAAATAAAGAACCACATGCCCTCCATTCATCATTTAGTGAACTAAATGGCACATTGTTGAACATGGTAATATTCCTCTACTAGATCATTCAGAGTTAATTTTGCTCTGTTATTTGCATGTGTGGTGTCTTCTATCTTCACCACCACATCGCTTTCAAGCATGTGGTTTTAGAGAAGAAAAAGTCATTCGTTTCCATGTCCTTTTCTCCTGCTAATTGAGAAGCCTGAAATGCTGATACTGATTATTGTAGACAACATGGTTACTGCTACTGCTAGCATTGCTCCAGTCCAGATAACCTCTGCAGAGTTATGATGTAAAGTAGCCATGAAGGGAAAGTCTCCCTCTCCTCCCCGCCCCTTAATTACTTTCAAACCGGGTACACTCTAGTCACATATCACGGGCATCAATGCACGTCTGTTGAAAGCTCGTTCTTGATATTTTATTAAAAAGAAGAACGGATCCTAGCGCGCGCTGCATTGAGGACATATCGCCGCGGCCGGCTTGACATTGACAGTATAATAGGACTTGGGGAGAGGATTTCATCACCAAAAAATTACTGCAGAGAGATTATCAGATGAGCAACGCGATCCTATGCCGGTAAAGTGAGCTAATATCACAGGAAGCCGCGCGGTACCAAGTACACATAGTTGCTCTAGAGGTGCAGTCAGTCTCTGGGCGGGTCTGAAGGTCACGGTGACCCTCATGGTCTTTCCACTGCAGCGTGTGGGGCCATCTCAAAGTCTTTCCTGTTTCGTGTTGTTAATGCCGAGATCGAAATCATGGAATGGAAATTCCCCACCCCCCCGCATAGCAATCGATGAGACAACTAGTTATCATGGGGCCACGACACAGTTGAAATGAGAGTATTGACGACTAGGCAGCAGTTGCCGGCTTGTCAAGTTTGGAGACGGAAGACTTCTGTCTCCCCCAAAATAAGAGTGGCAGTGTTTTGTGTCACAGCGAGTGGTTTTAAATGGACGGTGATGGCCAGAAAGTCATGTGCTGCTACTGCTGCTGCTGCTGTGGGCCCATGACCAGGCAGTGGTGGAGGCGGCGGCGGCAGCAGCAATGTGCTACAGGGCAATATTGACCAGCCAGAAGGGAAACACTGACAGGGCAGATTTGTTCAGTGATAGTCGGTGAACTAGAAACAGATGCTTTAATATTGATGAGGCCTCCTACATCGCATGCTACTGCAGTGTGGCCCTCAGGAAGGCATTCTTATGGGTCATGCGTTTCTGTTTTTGTTGCAGTCGTCGATAACTGTATTGCCATGAATAATAAGAGGCTTATTGTGTGCTCCAAATCCAAGCTTTTGGATTCCTCATATCGAGTCATCCCAACATCAATGCATTTTTGGACTGTGATCTCTAACCTCTGTCTGGTCTTTAATATGCTTGGGAATCTCAATTGACAGCAGTGGTAATAGCCACATTTTTATTTTTTCAGAAAACTGCTCAGCTAGATAATGCATAGTTCCTCTAGGTTACCATGATCTATCACATGCTAACCAAGCGCTATGGTCCCCATTACCCCCTTATACTTACTAATATGCCATAGAATCCAGTTAGGATATTTCCAACCGCAGCCCATTCCAGTTGCATAGACAGACAATTGGTGAAGGGTTTGGTGATGACATTTTTAACAGCCCCCCATTTTCACATTTCGAAGTAACGGTGACGTTATGTCTGTCCGTGCGGGAGGGAGTGCATAACATGGCAAATGCGAATAATATTGATTGGGGCCTCCTCTCTAAGTAGTGTACTCCTGCTGCTGTCACAAATCAAATAGCGAATGATCAATGCACATCTGTCCATGATCCCTGCTAGCTCCGTGTCACGCTCTAATATCCTGTTGCAGGTATTTGTAATATCACGACAGAATGTGGTCTCGCTCTCACGCTTTGTTTTCAAAGCTGTTCTCCGGAGTCTTGTTGATCTTCTCTGTCGGGACCACATGTTCTTACTCTTGCTTAGTATGTTCTTACCGAGCCAGCGAGATGGACACTATCGACAAGTTCCTTCTTGTGAATAATGGGGGAATAGAACAGGGTGTTTATTGGGTACAGTAAAAAAAATTATTGCATCGCCTAATCGCCCCCGTCCCCCTCCCCTCCCCTTGCCACAATGAGTCTGCTTTAGTCTCTTTGCCTTATTGTCTCAGGGTGTTTCAACACTGATGTGGTTGGATCCCAACGCGCAGGATGCATCGATGAGACAATGTCACCTTGAGTTTGTGTCACAGCAGGTTCCTCCAAATTGCTTAATTTGGTTTCTTGGTTTTCGCCATAATGAACCTTGTTGCACCAACCTAGTTCCCCTGTGCACACACAAGACAAACAATCATTTCAAAAGATCGGCAAGTGGCACTGAAAACCCCTAATTGGTTTAGGCATCAGTGACCTCCTTACTAGCGTTAAGGCTGCTACATACTCCGCGAGACGCGATAACTTTGTTCTCGCACCCAGGGCTGCGAGAACAACGTTTTCACAGCCCTGGACATTTCATACTCCGTGAGAACTCAAGTGCAGAACTCAAAGGCCCCGCCCACAGCAGCAAACTTCCGCGCCGGCGGAAAGCGCATTAACCACGCCCACTTCAAATTGACCAATCACACAATAGTTCTCGGACACGACGCGAGAACAAAGCCATGTTTTGGGGAAATGAAAGGGTATCACCATCATCCAAAGTAATGTGCTGCATTACGCTGCCTGATCTTTTAAGCCCCTTGTTAATGGAACATTTCTAAGGTGACGGCGGTCTCCCGGTCTACGTTGTGCGCGCAGGGAGATCTTGTGGCAAGGCCACTCCCCATTGGTTTCATCAACACAGACTCTGTGTGTTCTGCTCATTTCACCTGTAAACTTGTTTACCACTGGTGATAGGCATAAGTACCTATTAAATACCTGTTGCCTACCTACTAAGTCTTCTCGCATTTCTTCAATCACAATGTCCATGGCGACTACAACCATATATTTATTTTTCTCTTGTAATGAACCCCCCCCCCCCCCTTCAGAGGTCGTCACGTGTGAAACGTTTCTGTAAGGGATCGCTCATAATACCGGGCCTCTTTTATGTAACCACTTGGGATTGCGTACCTGAGCAAAAGCTGAATGCTATTTTTTTTAATTGGGATACTATTCACAAGCCTGCCTGGCCACCGTGTATCGTTACAACAATGCAGACAGCCTCCTCTTCTCCTCTTCGTCTATAACCTAATACAGAAATCAATGTTTTATTTATTTTTTACCCACACGCATACTACTGCCTCCATGTCAGGTTTCTCAGTAAGAGCGGCATTGCAATCTGCGGTCTGCTACTAGCCCTGCTTCTGTTTTACTTCCTCTGCAGTTAGAGTGGATGCTGTGCAGCCCAACTAGCACAATGGTGCCTCTGTTAGGTGACCTAAGCCTCTTTTCATGTGCTTTGGTTAAAACTCACCTCCTCTTCTTTCCTCCACCCATGTTTGTATATATAAACGTCCATGAGGAAATCCCAAGATGACTAGCCTGCCCTCCTCGCTCGAAAGAAGCTGCGAGGGTTTTTAAAGGGTGCTTACTAAGAGTGAGTCACACTGTGTCCTTATCATGTTTGCATGTTGTCAAACAGTGGGCCTTAGCTGTGATGTATACTCATCACACATACCATTCACGGCACAGGCTTGGCAGCGTCCGTATGAGATTGTGCGCTACATCGGCCCCTTTTTATTTCCACATTTCATAGTTTCTCCTTTCAGACGGCCTTTTACAGTTTTAAAGGTTTATCTCGAAGTGTGTTGTTGCGCAAGGTAGTGGCGCCTCATTAACTGGGCTGTTCCTTGTTGCCAGCCAGAGACCATTAGACAGAATTTTGTATTTTTTTATGACGGAGAACTGACCATTTATTGAATATTTTGAACATGACAAGTTGTTTTTTGTGTTTGGAAAAACACGAGTAATGTGTCAAATGCGTTTTTACTTCTAAAGCAATAAAGTAGTGTAACTACTTTCACTATGCTTTACGAATACAACAAACCATTTCTACCATGGTTTCCTGTGCCAGTTCAGATTTTCAACCTCTAGTATTATTACTCATTGGCAGTGTTGACCATTTCTGTGTAACAGAACAGCTATTAGGCCTACATGTCTAATTATCCCAAATTCCCCATCTGTGATTAACAAAGTATAATCTTAATTAGTTGTAGCGCCAGGTGGTGGCTTGTGGTACTGCAAGAGCAGGATCAGTGGAGCAGTATAGTAGAATGGTGTGTTTTCACCAGTTAACACATTTTGAGGCTGCATTCCAATAGTCGTTCTACAGTGACTTTGCCCATCCTTGCTCCAGTGCTGTTCTCCTTGAGCACACCATGGTACCTAACCACACTAGTAAACTACAGAAGTAGCTTAAAGTAGCCAGTCAATCAGCGTGGGAGTGTATCCTTCACTGGAAATGAATTAGATATTCCCCCGCCCCCTAAATCATTAGACCAATGCATCCCACGAGCAGCAGCAAAGAATCTGCATTAAGAACGGCTTGGCGGTGCAATTTTCGAAAGTTGTACTCATTTGTATCAGCCACCATTCCATACTTTAAATAGTTCTTGCTGCCATCAACCTAGTTTCCTCCTCCTCAACATCAACACTCCCTCATAAAACACCCAGCCCACCACCACCACCACCACCACCACCACCACCACTCAGTCTTTCTGCAGCCCCTGTTGGTCACCTCCCACTGGCACATCTCTGGCACCTCCGGGCTCATTTCTTCTGGATGGATTCATGGGGAGGTTTCTGAATTATTCATACCATGTACCTTTGTGTATAATCCGCCCCATGCCTTGCGTTGTCTGCTGTGCAAAACTCACCCGAAGTTCCCAAGTCATGCTCTCAATGCTTTGCATAATGTGGGTGTGGGTGGCTGGCCAGAACATGCACTTACAGGTAGCCGAGGAGGAGAGTTTTTAATTCTGACCTTTAACCAACTGTCTGCTCTATTCACTCCTTTACAAACCTTAATGGGACAACTCTTTTTCAGAGCACTGGTAGAGATGGACCATACAATAGACAGGCTGGGGAGTGGTAGGGGCCAGAGAAAGGTGGCAGGGTGGCAGGGTTCAAAGGAATGTCTAGGCTGTTCTTCTCATCCCGATAACACCACGGGCCTGTGGCCACTGTAGGTACAACATTCCCAGAGCAGCCAAGGCATGTGATGAATGTCATGTGACAACGTTCTTGTTGCGGGGATGCAGCCGGGGTCTTACCGGGTACATTCCCCTGACTTGTCTGAAGGAGGGGGAGGGGAACAAACGCAAAAAAAGTAGAACGCTTTGTGTAAAAAGCCGCGACCGGGCAACCACGTTTAGGCCCGTTTCATGATGCACCCCGTCTCAAATATTAATATCAGTTGGTATGTCTGGGCAGTGGAATGTATTTTCCCTTACTGTGGAAAAACCCCAATATTGACCTTGTTGTCGTTGTTGTGATTTCCTGCTGTCTGAGGAGTACAGTGGTGCTCAGGCTCATTACTGGCTGACAGATGGCCCATCTGCTCCCAGGCATGCTCTGTGGTCACAGGCTACTCCGGGGGGGGCCCCGGCCTGCCATTGTGAAACCCCTCAAGTCTTGGTGCTAGTGTGTGACGAGCTACTTGCATTCAGCTTTAACATTTGAGTATTGAGTCTTTTGTTATTTTTCATTCTGAACCCAATATGTTCCAAGTGTCGTACTTGGTGGACAGTTTATTGAAGCTTTTGAAGTTAAATGAGGTGGGATGAAGGAGGTTTAGTTTGTGTTGTATTTTCACTCATGTTTGCGGCTGGTTTACCGGTTCTTGGTTATGTTAAATAACTTGAGATGAGACAACTTTTTGACACGAGGCATGCGGCGAGTAACTTCGCTATTTGTTTCTACAGCACAACACCTTTTTTGGTTTGATTTTCAAGCCACACACTCCAGGCCTTCTGATCCTGATGATTCATAAGGAAGTGCGCCTTCATAAATATCATGGCTTTGGAATCATACAATGCATCCTGGAAGTTAAAGTAAAGTATTACGCATGCCTAGTATTACTCATACATGACGTCATGCATTTGGCTTCTAGTGTGGGGCTGTAAAAACACCCCAGACCTGTTTTATTGGATTGAAAGTTACTGCAGCTTTATGTATTTGGTCGTCAAAATGAGTAGGCTTATATTGCACACGATGATGATCCATGTTTTCTCGTGGGCTGTAGATCAGGGAATAAACTAGCTTCAAGCAGTCTGGCAGTCTTTTAGACCGCTTGCTACTTAGGATCTTGTGCCCTCTGTCTGTGGTTAAAAAAAAGCGAAACTGGAAATTGCTCATAGAATAGAATAAAATAGAACTTTATTTATCCCAAAGGAAATTCTTGTGCCAGGTTACATAGCGATACTGTACAATAAAAAAATATGGAAAACAACAGAATGATAAAAATAAACTAACGGATTTACAAATGTACAGTTCTAAAACAAGTAAGTAAAGATAGAAAAAGTTAAAGAAAGTACACGATCACTAAGCAACTCTGGCAGGCAGCCGCCGGAGACGGCGCCGGAAGTGGTTTTAGGTTTGAATCCTCTTGTCTGTGGAACATTTGCATGTTATCTCTACTTCACAAATGTGGCTTTCCACTCCACCATTGGTCAAGTGTTAATGTTGGACCTGGTCCTTAGACCAGCCCTAGAACACCGGCTGAACAACTGGGAACTGGTCCAATCGATCTGGCTGCTCCGTGGTGTCAGCCCACCGATCCAACGTGTCTCATTCAGAGGACAAATCTGCCCAGAAGTGCAACATAACTTGCGTTTGTCTTGCCAAGAGAGAAGTCTTTCCTGGCGGAGCATCTGTTGGAGAAACACACTGCTGCCCCTCGGGTATTGGGAGTTGTGCTAAAATTAGCAGCATGCTAGCTAGTCTTTCTTGGTTTCTGTACCATGTAAAATAATATCAGAAATGAACAATTCAATAATAAGTTCTAGGTTTGACCTGTTTATTTTTTCAAGTGCAATTGTGAGTGCGATATTTTATTGTGAATGCTTGACCTGCCAATTTCCTATCAATAATTTTAATGATCGGCGTATAGAAAATACAAAAATCAATCCAGCCTAATGCTATTGGTTTCGACTGCTAGTCGTGCAATGTATGCCACCATGCAAAATTGTAATAACTACACGGATGTAACTTACATTAAAGCTTACTTTACACATTTTTAATATGGGGCTACTCTATATACTTATTACATTGCTAGTATTGCATTGAATTCCATGTGTGTAAGATGATGTGACCTTGGATGCTGTTTCCCTTCGTATTCTATCTGCCTGAGCCCCCATTTTGACTGCGGTGCTGTAGCCGCTGGCTTTTCCCGCTTCCATCCCTCTGTGATGTCAATACTGCAGAGTAAGCACGCGTGTCTCTCGCTGGTGTGCAGTTTCTCTCTCTCTCCCTCCCTCCCTCCCTCCCTCTCCCCCTCTCCCCCCTCTCCCTCTCCCCCTCCTCACATTACATTACCATAAAAGTACCCTTAAAATAGCATCCGCCTGATTCTGAAAAGACATTGTACGTCATCTAAAATACGAGTGAAGCAAAGGCAGAGGGCGACGTTTTTATTCAAGAATCCTTTCCTGTCCTTTTGTTCTGCTCTGCTGTTGACGTAGAGTGAGTCCCACGAAATAAAGAGGACCCTTCCGGTGGTGCAGGTGTTGTTGTGGTGTGTGGCCAGACCGTTAACGGACCACAAAACAGGGAGACAATATGCTGGGCCCCCCCGGGAGCTCTTCTGCCGCATGGCCGCAGACGTCACAGTATTGTCTGCGCACAGGAGGGGAGCTTCCTGTGTTTAACCTTCAGTAGTAACACCGGGAAGGAAGCTCGCTATTTATGGCGCGGTCTCTCTTTCCCTGATTTATTTATTTGGTTTTCACACTGAGTCATCAACCTTCATCACGTTTCCTTTTTGCCTTAAACTGATTTGCGACATTTGGAAGAAAATGCATTGAACTTGTTTTTAGGGTTGGGGGTTAGTTATGTAGGTTAGTCCCGTTGAATTATTTACACTCCAAATCCTCAAACGTATTCTATTGCCCTTGTACTGTGCTATTCACATTTCCCGTCTGGCATCCATAAAGTAGAATCATTTAATTAGCTATTAAAGTTATTTTACTGACTGTATCGCCGTAACCATGCAGATGACAGAGATTTTTTTTTTCTTCTTTCTTATAACTCATTTAAATAAACATTGTGTCCAAACTTAAAGTTCTGTTCCAGTCATCGCCCGTCTGTTGTGCTCCAGTTTGTATACGCTGCTTTGTCTCCACTACAATACGTATATGTCTGTCTTGTTTTGTTCTTCCAGGAACCATTCGAGGATGGCTTCGCCAACGGTGATGAGCTCACCCCGGCCGAGGAGAGCGCTGCCAAAGAGGCGGCCGACTCCAAGGGCGTGGTCAAGTTTGGCTGGATCAAGGGCGTGTTGGTGAGTGTGTCTGTACTATTCACTTCCTGTTGTAATGCACGCAGGGTGCATAGGGGTTTCCCCCCAACTTCAGGCGCTTCTGTCGTGATTGTCCAGAGGAATTGTCCTCGGAGTCGTCCATTGTTTGAGGGTGGGGTCATTGACAGTCGGACAGGGTGTGGTGATCCGCCAGGGGCTAGTCTATGAGGCTTACGGGTTAGAGCTGCACGTCTTATCGCAATCACCACTGCCGCATGATTGGGGGCGTTGGAATGTTGGTTACTAATATGGTGGTGGTCATCGTATTTGTTGGGTAATTATTTTAGTTATTCATATTATGAAAAATCTAAATGATTTTTACAGCGCTACAACTGTCCAGAGTACTCTCAATATGGCAGAGAAATCGGCCAGCCCACGATGCATTCTGATGCACAAGCCCTGTGGGACAGATTGTGATAAAGGTATATGACCACAAGCCTCCACGTTTACATAAAGATCCAGATGAACCTGTAGTCCAGTGAACACAATGGTTCGCTGAGTGCTTGTCTGTGTGTGTGTTCGTGTGTGTGAGAGGTCAATCTGGATTGCGTTTGTGTGAATCGCAATCGCAGGCAGATGACTCAGATCTTGCAGATCAATGGTATGGGAGCCTGGCAGCATTTTGCAAGAATCAGCCGCCAGTAGTAATAGTGACACATTCACCGACTAGTCACAGAATGTACCAGCATTTTGCGAGCGACCCGTGTTACATTACCACCCGGTCGTGGTCGCTGTCCCCGCCGGTGTGAGACTTCGCCGTGTTCAGCGAGGTTGAACCGAAGGCCGTGACCTCTTGGATTCTGAAATAGCTGCAGAGTAGACTGCAACTGATCATTTAGTCAAGGATTAGTGCTTGTAGTGTTGAGACTTGAGAAGTGAGAGATGGTCTTCGAGGTCCTCCTGTGTGGAGCCTGGATGAGCATCAGTGGTGTGTGTGTGTGCTTACCACATTTGAATCAGGAATGTTGCTTATGAGTGTGAATTACTTTTCAGGTTAATGTTATAATAGCGCTGAGGAATTAGCCACGCGCATAACCACCGTAACGTCGTCGTGCAAGCGTTTGAACCAGTAAAGGTTTCGGCTACACTTGAAGACAGGGCTTCTGTGTCGTATCACACACACACAGTTTTATTTTGACGTAGGAAGACTTTGCTTCCTTGCAACATAAACATACTATTTTTAGCTTTTGGTTCCATTTGTAATGTTTTTTTTTTTTAGCTCAAAAATGTTAACACTACCACGCAGTTCAATTTTTCAACTAGTATATACATAACTGTTTTAGGGCAGACAGACAAAGGGAGGATTTGGCGCTCCCCAGCATAGCGGCGGATGTGTGCGCCGTGCAACCGGGCACACTACTTAGTTCATTACTCTGGACAGCAGCAACCAGGTCCCTCATCAGTATATTTGGCTGTAATGAGGATCCACCTTCTCATGAGCTTTCACATCCGCTTTCGCTCTCATTTGTTTTGCTTTTAATTCTTTCAAATTCTTTCAAATATGGTCAAATATAATAATATTCTCACAGATTTTGTTCACATAAATAGTATGTATGTAAGCTTATATTTAGGCGAAATGGAAATTGTGTGATTGTTGTTTTTACTTTTTTGAAGTTGGTGTCAATGTGGTGTTGGCAGTAGCTCAGGTGGTAAGATCAGTTGTCTGGCAACAGGAAGGTTGATGGTTCGATCCCCGGGTTTGGTGAGCAAGACACCTAA
The DNA here is from genome assembly GCA_002895965.2 of Coryphaenoides rupestris. Lineage (NCBI taxonomy): Eukaryota > Metazoa > Chordata > Actinopteri > Gadiformes > Macrouridae > Coryphaenoides > Coryphaenoides rupestris. The sequence continues at coordinate 546,628 of PIJE02000059.1, forward strand.
CCCTAACTGCTCCTGACGTGTTGGTTGTTACCTTGCATGGTTGACACCGCCGTCGGTGTATGAATGGGTGAATGTCAGGCAACTGTAAAGCGCTTTGGATAAGAGTGCTATATTAAAATGCAATCCATTTACCATGTTTTATTCGACGTCCTTATCGGCAGGATTTGTTGGAGGGCCTTTAACCCCACTCTAAACTCTTTGTGTGTGTGTGTGTGTGTGTGTGTGTGTGTGTGTGTGTGTGTGTGTGTGTGTGTGTGTGTGTGTGTGTGTGTGTGTGGTGTGTGTGGTGTGTGTGTGTGTGTGTGTGTGTGTGTGTGTGTGTGTGTGTGTGTGTGTGTAGGTCCGCTGCATGTTGAATATCTGGGGCGTGATGCTGTTCATCCGCATGTCCTGGATCGTGGGCCAGGCGGGAATAGGTAGGTGGTGCATGTGAATGAAGTGGTTTACTCTTCTCGCCCACCGGCCACCACAGATCTCTCCTTTGAAAGCAACACCACGCGTAAACCTGGAGTGGTTGTATCACTTTCCACCTGAATGTGAAATGTGGCCGAGAGGTGATGCCCCATGGTGTGTGTCTGTGTGTGTCTGTGCCTGTGTGTGTGTGTGGTTATACAGACACACACACACACACGCTGGTCATTTTACACCTGCATCCACCACTACACTCTCCAACAACCTCCCCGCTATATTGACTTTTCCGAGCCACATTTGGAAGGACTTGAAAGCAAGGTTCCAAAATCAACACCTGCTGCCGGCCAACAGCAGATAGATTTGGCAAGTAAACCAAATCTGGGGTTACCTATTAAAACAATTGCACGGCCACAGTAGATTTCCCTGCTGTAGCAGCCTGTAAAAAGTCACAATTGTCTTGTCTTTCCTCTTGTTAATGATCCATCTTTCTTTCTCCGCAGCCTTGTCCTGTTTAATTGTCCTGATGGCGACCGTTGTGACGACAATCACCGGCCTTTCCACCTCCGCCATCGCCACCAACGGCTTTGTACGAGGAGGTATGGCTTTCTAAGTGTTCAGAAGTAACCAGAGTTTGTTAGAGAGTTAAGTTACTGAACTGTTGGATGTTTTGCTGGCCTGAACAAGGGATCCAAATACATAAATGCTCTTTATTTTATGCTATCAGTCATTTTTAATCAGGTATCAGATCGACGTGATCTCGATCACTCTAATGAACCCGAGTCCGTGAATCCAGTTTATAACCATAACAATGTTGCTGAAAATACACACCGTCTTCTGTACACAACCCCAGAAACCATTCATTAATAATACTTATCGGATCAGCGTGATCTTGGTGACTCGAATGCAGGCAAGTGTGTGAGCAGTTTTGTGCAGCAGCATTGGTTGGATACACGGCCCCTAACAACTCTTAATAAAACATGTTCTGGGAATACTTAAAACAGGTTCCATCTGGCACATCAGAGTCCTGACTTTCTGCTGAGCAAAACAATAGTGTTGTGTTTTTGTACGACACTATTGGGCCACCCTGCGCCTGTTTGAGGGGATAAATAATGAAATGTCAAAAGAGGTTTCTGGTCGTCCAGATATTCACGATGTTCATGACTCCAGCCAAGACTGGGCTGTTTGTTTTCATGAATATTTAATTATGTTATCTGAATCTCCAAATTGTCCTAATTAAGTAAAGTTTACTGCTAGCTAGTTGGCACTGGTGGCTCGAGCTGTGGGACCCAATTTGTTTGTATGGTTTTTTTTTTTGTTGTCATTTTTCGTCAGTGAACTATTTGACGTCCTTACTTGCTTTTAAATGGTGCAATTTGTGCTGTACCACGACGGTAACCCCTACCGGGCAGCGAGGCCCTTCAACAATATTTTGCCAGTTTCCGGTGCTCCGTTGTGAAACTCGAGGAATTCCAGATGTGTTTTCTCTACCAGCATGACACGGCTATCAATGTATGCTGTCCGTCCCCCGTCCCCCCCCCCTTATCCAAACTGAGAATGTATTATGTGTCGAACACCTGCTGGACACCCCCCCCCCCCCCCCACATCTCCCAGATACCTTGAGGGTCACATGAGACGAGCAGAGAGAAAACACACATTCAACATTCACACACGGTCATTCCAGGCGAAATGTGATCGTGTATTTTCATCTCTCCGGCCCACTGAGAACGTGATTGGGGTGTCTGAAATTGACAGAATTTACTCAATTTCTATGAGGCTCCATGCTAAACCGCTTTCCCTGGTTGTCAGCCGTTGCATTGATTTGTGCCCATTGCTTTCAGCCACAGGGCGCAGTAGCTGCATTTAAATCTAACCTGATGGCTCTATGCAACCTATTTAGAAATTATTAGATGACTTCTGCAGGAAATGTATATTATTTACATATATTGCTGACGGTACAGTAAGATTTGAATGCATCAAGCTTCAAGCTCTTCATAATTGCTAGGTAAACCCCTTGCTAGTAAACGGCAAGATGGCTAGGATAAGATGCTACGCAATGCTAAGTAGTATTTTTAAGTGCTGGGATGTACAAACATACCAGAGCATACAAGATGCTACACAATGCCAAGTACTAGTTTACATGCTGGGACAAACATAAAACAAATATTTTCAAACCCGGATTTTAAAAAATTGCACCAATTACCCTCAAGTTTTTTTATGCCTTTTTAATTTTTGGTGTACCTTTTGTATTAAATAAACCTGTAGGACGATCATCTGCACCCTCACCGGCCTGCACCCAGGTCCTAGTGCTGCTTGCATCACCAACTGTGTGTGTGTGTGTGTGTGTGTGTGTGTGTGTGTGTGTGTGTGTGTGTGTGTGTGTGTGTGTGTGTGTGTGTGTGTGGTGTGTGTGTGTGTGTGTGTGTGTGTGTGTGTGTGTGTGTGTGGTGTGTGTGTGTGTGTGTGTGTGTGTGCGCATACCATCCTTCTTTGGTGTAACCATATCTGGGTTTTTTTAATTTCTTTTTCTGCAGGAGGTGCATATTATTTGATATCGAGGAGTCTGGGTCCAGAGTTTGGAGGCTCCATCGGTCTGATCTTTGCGTTCGCCAATGCAGTGGCGGTGGCCATGTATGTGGTGGGCTTCGCTGAGACCGTCGTGGAACTTCTGAGTGTAAGCGTTGTTGTGTTTTTCAATCCATTTGATCAGGTTGGCAGATGACGTCGAGCCTCAGTACCCACATGTGTTAAAGGACTCCTATTATACCACCAGGTGTGAGCGTGATTACATTTACATTTAGGGGATTTGGCAGGCGCCTTTATCCAAGGCGACTTACAAAGAGTACATTTCTTGAAAGAGATGGCAATATATCACTGTGGTTCATAAAGATAAGATAGAGCAGGTTTCAACATTCATAATTACAAGGCTAATAGAACGAGTTTCATAATTGCTAAGTTGCCTGCAATAGCTGGGATAAGAGCAGAAGTGCAATTCTGAGCACGTTGCCAACATCTAAGAACATACAATATGCCAAGCAATGCTAAGTACTATTAATAATGCCAAGACGTACAAACATGCAAGTTAGTGCTAGGGATTCGCAGAGGAAGGCCGGTGGGGGGGTTATGCAGAGTCCAGATGCACTCTGAACAGGTGGGTCGGGACTTGGAACAGCGATGTTTGGCTGTTTTTAGTGAAGGTGGTACCAGTCATCTAGCCGACGTTGTTGAGCGGAGCGCTCGGTCTGGGGTGTAGGGTCTCTTGGAGGTAGGTAGGGGCGGTTCGGCTGGCAGCCTTGTAGGCCAGTACCAGTGTCTTGAATCTAATGCCACGCTCACACCTAGAAGTATGCCGGATAGATCGGCCTACCAGCCTACTCGGTAGACTGCAGTAACTGGTAGGCTGATCTATCCAGCATACTTCTAGGTGGACACTCCCACTTGTGATGCCAACCGGTTTTTGAAATCGTTTGGAATGGCTAATCATGCTCACACCTGGTGGTCTCTTTTAAAATGTGTATTTACCAATATTGCCATAAACAACAATGCCTTCATGTGCTGTTAAACGCATCAAGCGACCAAAACACTGCAGCAATTAGGGCTAAACTCAATGCAAATATGAAGCCATTGAAACCTGAATGAACATGGAAACATGAGACATGTTGACAATCACTGATCTAATCACTGATCTGAAGCATTTTTATGTGTTTTTTTTACGTGTGTTTTATCTCCAACATTGCTGCCCTAAGGGTGTGGACGCCCTCATGACGGATGAGGTCAATGACATCCGGATCATCGGCACCATCACGGTCATCCTCTTGCTGGGCATCTCAGTGGCGGGGATGGAGTGGGAGGCCAAGGTTCGCTCCGCACTCTTCTTCACATCGTCTTGTTGTTGTTGTGAAACCTTCACTAGCGTTGCATAGCAATGGCATATTGAAAGTTTGCTGTGAAAGATGTATTTTTAAAATGAATTATTAATCTGTTTAATGTCAAGTAGAATAGAATTATTAATCTGTTTAATGTCAAGTAGAATAGAATTATTCATCTGTTTAATGTCAAGTAGAGTATAACATCTACATATGTATTAAAGTTGAAGTATAATGTATACAGTACGTTAAAAAAAAATATTTTATTGTCAAATAACATGCATCCAAAAAGGTCACTATTGAATTTAATGCAAAGTAGGGTATTGCATCTAAATATGTTACACAATTAAATACACAATTTGAATGTAAATATTCGATTTAGAATACATTGAAATATATTGTAGCTTAAATATTGTATCTACACATTAAAAACCACCTATTTGAACGTCAATATTCCAAAACGATTGTGCATTGTCCTGAAGCGCTTCCTTGTGGAGGTTGGTAGTTAATGCTCTATGTGTGCCCCCCCCCCACTCCCAGGCCCAGATCTTCCTGCTCTTCGTCCTGATCACTGCCATCATCAACTACTTCATCGGAAGCTTCATCACCGTCAAGGCCAAGGAACCCTATGGCTTCTTCGGCTACGACGGTATGACGAACATAGTCATTAGAAAACAAATGTGCAAGGATTCTCTGGCACCGCCGCACTGCATCTACTAAAGCTACCTTGCTTCGAAGGAAGCGATTTCACCAAACTTTCTTTATTTGCAGATTTCCAACTCGATTTCCAGCTAATTTGTTTTTTTTTTCCGTTGCAATATCGTCTTAATTTCTATGCGTTTCTTTGGTCCTTTCGTCCCCAGGCGGCATTATGATGGAGAACATGGGTCCGGACTTTCGAGGGCAGACCTTCTTCTCCGTGTTTTCCATTTTCTTCCCGGCAGCCACCGGTATCCTGGCCGGTGCCAACATCTCTGGAGATCTTGCCGTTAGTGACGTTATTTACGTCATCGCAACCATTGACATTTTAACACTTTGTCATGCTGACACAATGGTTATGCCTGAAGAATGAAAAGTAAATGGAATGATGTTCTGATTTGTCTTGCTTCCAGGACCCCCAGTTGGCCATTCCCAGAGGGACACTCTTGGCCATCCTGGTCACGGGCATCGTCTACCTCGGAGTGGCCATCTCTACAGGTACTGCCACGGGTTCTTCATGAGCCATGGGGCCGTGTGATGAAGAATGGATGATAAAGCGATTATGATGCAGTGTGGGCATGTCATCAGGTGCTGGAGACGTTCACACCGATGGCTTTGGTTTAGTTTACGTCTTTCATATCATCACATGACACTTTTGTGGCCGTTTAAGGACACGCAGACAAAGAAACCCAATAACATGATTGACAGGGCACCCTCATTACACTTGAAAGGTCATTTGTGTGCGGTTGATGCTGTACTACAAACTCCATGGCTGGGATTGACAGAAAATCCAGAAATGTGAGTGACTCGGGTTCAGAGGCCAACACGCTAACATGTTGGCTCTTTATCTAACCTACATAACGGGCTTGAGTGCGAGGCGTTTGAGTTTACCCTGCTCACGCCTGCAGCCGTGGCTTCTGTTGGGCAATTTGTTTACCGAGTGGCAGCAAACACGCTTAACCACATTTTCCCCTTGACCTTCTTCCGCGTGCCCTGTGGAGTTTAAGGGAATGTAATCGCCAAAACGTAAATTCTGGCGTTGCGGAGCAGAAAATCCCAGGATTGCACAAAGTCCCTACCAAGCCCAGGCGGCCGTAAGGAAGAGGGCGTGTCCTCACAGAGAGGGCAGGGCCATGCATCAGGAGAGCATGTTTACAGCCAAACTGAATGCAGAGCACAGTTAAAGCATGCTCTTTGGCTTTGGCACACGTGTCACTTCACAATTCTGCTTGTAAAAAAAACGACACGAAACAAACACGCTTCCCCCTCATATATCAAGTTAAAAAAAACACTTTAGGGTTCGGGAGTTGTGTGCACTGTTTTGGGTCTTTTCACCCAACCTATAAAGTATTTTTTGGGGTCGTTTTCAAACGAACTGTGATGAGGCCTGTCGTGTCGACGTGAACATGTCAATATGAACAATGTTCTTGTCCATCGTGTTCCCCCAACAGGCGCCTGCATCGTGAGAGACGCCACTGGATCTGTGAATGACACCGTCAGCGCTCAGTTCATGGCCAACTGCACCACCGCCGCCTGCAAGTTTGGCTACGACTTTTCCTCCTGTCAGGACGAGAAGACGCCGTGTTCGTATGGACTCAAAAATGACTTCCAGGTACGGGAGTGATAGCTTGAGGCTCCAAGCTACTGCGAGTTGTTGTTGTTGTTGTTGGCTACAGAGATTGAGTTGACACAAATGTTGAATCCAGAAGTTTGACAATGCTCTTGCCGATGGAGATATTCTTCCGAAGATTAACTCATTTCATGTTTCAGAAGACTATTTTAAGAAATGAATTTCTGCAGTGGCCAGTCTGTAAATGTTTAAAAATAATAGACACTTTGTCTGAGGACCTTGATGTCCGGGTAGGTCGATATCTTTCATAACTTGTCTTAACGTCTACAGAGCCCTGCCTCCCGACCCCCCGCCAAGCAACATGATTGGTCGAAACTAATTAGAAGCCTCAGAAAGTTGAACACCCCCCCCCCCCCCGTTCACACAGACAATTGAGTTCATCAGCCATCAGACTTTATAAGATTTGCGAGACCCAAGTTACCCAAGTTTGTTGTTGTGGTGTAGGTCATGAGCATCGTGTCCGGTTTTGGTCCAATCATAACTGCCGGGATCTTCTCCGCCACCCTGTCCTCCGCCTTGGCCTCTCTGGTCAGCGCGCCCAAAGTCTTTCAGGTGAGTTAAACCTCTCTCTGTCTGTGTGTGTGTGTGTGTGTGTGTGTGTGTGTGTGTGTGTGTGTGTGTGTGTGTGTGTGTGTGTGTGTGTGTGTGTGTGTGTGTGTGTGTGTGTGTGTGTGTGTGGTGTGTGTGTGTGTGTGTGTGTGTGTGTGTGTGTGTGTGTTACACTATGGTTACAGGTTGGGTAGTGGATGAATTTACTGAAAGTGATTTAAACTTCAGCGTTATGTGTGCTACATATACTGTTTTAACGCACATCTACAAGCCAGTAGAAAAGGTATTCATCCAGACCACGGTATAAATTCTAATGAACATCTTGTGCTCTGTGCAAAAGTATGTCGATATTTTTCTTCTCGTTTGGTTTTTCTTTCTAAAGAATATGTGAACGCGCAACGCACACTTTGTTTCCACAGGCTCTGTGCAAAGACAACATCTACCCCGGGCTGAGCATGTTCGCCAAGGGCTACGGCAAGAACAACGAGCCCCTCCGCGGCTACATCCTCACCTTCATCATCGCCCTCGGCTTCATCCTCATCGGTATGTCGCCTCCCGTTGTTATGACGGCACAAAGTTTATGGAGCGCCGGGCTTTAGCCACTTAGCCCACGTTAGCACAGTGCCCCCCCGGCCAGCCAGCTAAGCTAGCACAGCGCGCTGCCACGGAACGTTAGAGTACACCCTGAGGCTTGGAGACGAGGTGGGCCGTGACATTTGGTGGGATTTTGAATCCATAATCCTGACCTGGGTTTACTACTGTCATATAATTGGTAAGGAGTTAGGATTTACTTTTATTGTTCGATCGATTGCACTTAATTTGCTCCTGTTCAATACACGTTTGACAGATTCTTATGAAACTATCCACAGCATTACTTTTTTTAACCTACTAATATCTTGGCAAAGTGTGTTAGATTTGTTTTTGTTTTATAATTATGCCCTACGGCTTTAAATCAGTGTGCCTTGAATTGTATTGAAATTAATTTGTGGTCACAAAAAAGGTAGATTTTCATCACAATTGGAGGAGCTATGCACGACTTGCACTCCCAGGTCTCTGTAGTAAACTATTCCCAGAGTCTTGTCCATCGGCTCAGCTCTCCTGCTGATGTTGAACCTTTCCCTCCCCCCCACCCCCCAACAGCTGAGCTGAACGTCATCGCGCCCATCATCTCCAACTTCTTCCTGGCGTCCTATGCCCTTGATCAACTTCTCTGTGTTCCATGCATCCCTCGCCAACTCGCCAGGTAACGTGAACTACACCACGACCGTGGACCGGTTATGCACTGGCGACCCTTTGTGTTCAGACTTATAACGACTTCAAATAACGTTTATTTAGAGTTGATGTATTCGATTCGCATGATGTGCGTGTTTAGCTATATGCATATACTTTGCTGGCGTGTTTCACATACGGGAAATTCAGGGCACGGCTACTAGACTAACAAACAAACACATTTTGTGTTTTTTTTACACTAATGTGAGTAAGATGTCGTCATACATTTGAATTGCTGCAGTTATGTCCGACCTATTTCTTTTTATTATAATAGTCAAGAAAATGTTCCTCTTTTCCCCACTTAAAACCAAAGCTCTAGGAGAACACCAGGTACAGACTCTTTGTCCCCATTTATTGACCTCTCCCCCCCCCCCCCCCCCCCCCCCATAATTGCACAGACTTAAACGGTACATGACTTCATTTAACGGCATCGGCCAAACGGCACAAGCAGGGCATGACGTTATGTACTATTTTTTATATAGTCTACTTTTTACACATGAATTACCTACCTATCTACCTATGTTTTGGTAATTCTGTAATCTGCCTCGATTGGCCACAAGATTTGACCATTGTCAATGTACCCTTTAACGTCCCGTGTTTCTTTCCTAGACTCATTGTATAACCACACACACACGTGCGCGCACACACACACACACACACACACACACACATGCGGTCAAAGTGTCTTTTTATATCATACTACTAAAATCCCCCACCAGCCTAGTGCTCTCTCTTCCGGAGTCCAGCGACAGAGTATGGCATCCAGTAGCTGTCGTCGTAACTCTCGTATCGCCATCCTCTCGTTCTAACTTGGCTGCTAGCTTCCTTCCATGTCTTTAATCCCAACACCAATTCATGCTCTTCTTGTTTTAATAATAAGCAACATTTGCTAATTTTAGACCCCCCCCCCCCCCCCACTATTATTCAGTAATATTACTTACAATGACATTCATTACCAAAGTGTTCTGTGTGTAAATGTATTCAAAGAAGAATGAACCGATATCGGTAAGGACCACGTTTAAACAATTATTATAATTTTTTTTAAATATAGGTATAACTTAAATATAACTTAAGCACAGACACATTGGTTAATTTTAGAGCCAAGGAGTCGAGGAGTTTTCCCCACTTGACTTTAATTACTACATTATCGCTGCTATGCGTGTGTGTGCGTGTATTGTACTGTGTGTGTGTGTGTCTAAACTGTGGGTGCGTTGGGTGTTGTAGGCTGGCGCCCGAGCTTCAAGTACTACAACATGTGGGTGTCCCTGGCGGGCGCCATCTTGTGCTGCGGCGTCATGTTCGTCATCAACTGGATGGCGGCGTTGCTCACCAACGCCATCGTCATGGGCCTGTACATCTACGTCAGCTACAAGAAGCCAGGTGGGTCCACACACCCGCAATATCATCATCATCATCATTATCATCATCATAATTTTTATTTCTTTGTTCCCTCTTGCCAAAATGTGAGATCATAACGATAAAATCATTTGCTTTTGCTTTATTTATTTTTTTGCTTTTGCTTATATTTTTTATTACAAATATATTATTTTTTTATATTTTCAAGGTGCTACAGTTGCTCACACACACACACACACACACACACACACACACACACACACACAGCACACACACACACACACACACACACAGAGGTACAAACATGTTATAAGGGGTTTAAGGGTTTAATGGAATCATTATAATTGAACCTTTGGTCAATGTTCAAACTTCTGTTCATCCACTCACTGAGGCTAATCCCGGGCAAGTCACAGCACTAACGTCCCCTCGTTGATCTTAGAAGCACACACACACACACACACACACACCTGCATGCACACGCTCAGTTTGACACACACACACACACACACACACACACACGTGCGACAGCTGCATCCCTACCGACTGGTGGCTCCACATGGGGCCACCAGGAGGGCCGACAGCAGGCCACCCACCTCCTGACTCCAGCACGTGTGTCTCTGTTGTCTGCGTGTGGTTTCCCCCCACCCCCCCCCCACCTTCCTCCAGATGTGAACTGGGGCTCGTCCACCCAGGCCCTGACCTACCACCAGGCACTGACCCACACACTGCACCTCAGCGGTGTGGAGGATCACATCAAGAACTTCAGGTACTGAAAGGACACACACATATACACGCACACACGCATATACACACTTCAACGATGCCTTTTGTACTGTGGAAAGCATTGATCGAACTAAAAGCTTCGACAATTGGGGCTTAACTCGATGAAATGGTAAGCCATTGAAACACAAATTAGCATCGTAACTTTAGGTAATTAATGGCATTTTTTGTATAGAACAAGGTTTGGTATATACTCTGACCCACTCAAAATGCCCTCGCCAGTTGAGAATCACTGGTATAGATCATACCGCCTGTAGACCAAAAGTAATATACTGTATGAGCCAGGGGGAGCATATAGCATGAGGCGGGGAGGAAGATGATTATTGGGGGGGTGGAAATAGGTTGGCAAATTATCAAGAAGAACTAAACAATGTTGGCTTCCAACACAAAACTACTCTGCAACCGTAAAGGGGATTTGCAGAGCAAATCCACGGAAACTACGTAATGGGACTTCCATTGAGAACAGATGTGCTCTGGGATCGGTGACTCGCCTGCCTAGTACCTACTGCTCAGTGAGGGGTTGCTGGTTCCAGACCTCCATAGCTCCTCCGGTTGAAGAGGAGAAGAGCTTGTTGTTTTGTACAGCTTTCATGGCTGCTGCGGACAGTGTGTACGCCCCATCAGGCGCCGGGGAGGAATGCAGAAGGACTGGTTGTTGCGTTGAGGGAAGATAACGTGTATAAATCTTGGCACTCTTTGGGAGCTGTTGCTAGGGAGACGGTGTCACCGGTTTTCACGTTCTATTCATTAGAAATCTTTTATTTATTTATTTTTTAACGGATATATTTTTGGGTTGTACGCAAATATTGAGCTTGTACATCTCATCATTATTGTATTGTATGTGGTAAAACGTGGTAGAATTTGTGTCCTACTTGTAGAAATGTGCCTCAGTCAGACCGCGTTTGGGATAAACTGTGAATCTTTGGAACGGTTCCCATGGCGATAAACCCAACACAAGGATTAGGCTCCGCCATCTGACGTGTTGGGAATGACTCTTATTTTACCCTGTGCTCCCACTTTTCCACTCCCCCCCCGCCCCCCCCATCACTCCTTTAAATCCTGCGGCGCTCCACATACTTGCTTTGATGTGCGCTTCCTTCACAAGCCTGTTTGTATATCCCTCACCGACAAGATCAGTAGGACCACTTCACAAGGTCACCGGGGAGGAGCCGCGTGCCAGCGGAAATGTAAAAAGACATTGTCCTGTGTTATTATCACATGGAGTCGTAGACGAGTGGCGTGCCTTTGACTTTTCATTTGTTTTTGGGATTTGCTTCTTTTTTTTTTGGTCGCCATATTGCAGAAACCAGGGTTCGAAATGTACTTTTCCTCCAGTATCCCGCAAACTGTCCCGAATTCTACTGTCAACGGTCCCAGACTGAACTACCGTTATCCCAAATTTGAAGTTCATTTTTCTTTTTTTAATTCTACATCATAAACATACTTTTGTAACTTCATTGACTTCCTCTGGTCCGCCTTGCGCCTTTGCGTGGGTCTCTCTATGATTGTCTTGGCACTCGTGCGACGCGGTGGTGTCGAGCTTGTGCCGGTGCCACCTTGCATATTATGAATTGTAATACCCAATAATTCAAGTGACATACGGTGTATTCCATGGCCAAACCTAATCATTTCATTTGTAATGGGACATTTCTAAATGATAAATGGTGAATGGATTGCATTTATATCGCTCTTTTCTCCAAAGCGCTTTACAGTATTGCCTCATATTCACCCATTCATACAGTTAGGGTTAGGTGGTGTCTTGCTCCGGGACTCTTAGCTAGGCGGAGCCCGGGGATCGAACTAGCAGTCTTCCTGTTGTCAGACAACTGCTCTTACCTCCTGAGCTACTGACACCCCCATTTCTCTCATGCCCCAGAATTGTCCTGGCAGACACCGAGTCTTGGTGTCCCTGGTGCTAGTCTTACTGTCCCCGGGACAATCCTGAACTTTGAGCCCCCTGATTATGGTGTCTGTTGCAATAACCACCCCTGTGCTTGTCTTGTGTCTTGTGTGCGTCTCCCACCCCGACCAGGCCCCAGTGTTTGGTCATGACGGGCTACCCCAACTCCCGGCCCGCCCTGCTGAACCTGGTGCACAGCTTCACCAAGAACGTGGGCCTGATGATCTGCGGCCACGTTCGCACGGTGAGTGCCCAAAACAATGATTCGGGGAATTCATGTTTCAGGCTGTTATTATTATTATTATTATTATTATTATTATTATTATTGCCGATCGATGGCACAGCGCCAACCAATTAGTGCGGCGTAAATGATCTCATGTTGTATCATGTGACTTTATGGCGGCTCAAGTGCTGGCCAGAGTGGACCTGTAGATGTCATGCCATTGACATCTACAGTCGACCGGTTTGCCTTGTCGGAGGAAGATGGCAATCTGATGACTAACGCTTCACGGAATCTGTTAACAATAATGAATAATAATACTATTCCTACATGCAATCTAATAAAGACTGGCTTCTCTTATTCAAACCCGCATGATGGGGTGGGGTGGAACACACACACACACACAACACACTCACACTCACACTCACTCTGATCGATGCTCACAAACGGGTCAAATTGCATCCGTTGTAGAATATTTATAGCACTCATTCTTTCCATTTGAGATGTCTTGTCAAACTGAAGGTCACATTTTGTTTGGTCAGAGCTGCTCAGTGGAAGCTCACGTCATGAGCAAGTCAACACATGTTGCATTCACACAGCTGTGATAGACGGGCAAGATGGATTCCCATCAACCAATCAGGGAAGAGCCCGCAGTGAGCTCGAAACTGATGTTCTATGATGCCATTTTTCACAAAAATGAACCTCAAATTATAACTCTTGAATCTCGGAATCGCCGTCACATCATAGTCATGCAGGAATGCCCTCTTCCAGCATCGGCCTCCACGGTGGCGCTAGCACCAGAGAGAAACGTAGCCACCTTGACCAGCTGTGTGGTGAACACGCCTCGCACATTGCTTATCAAAACTCTATTTTATTTCCTATGGAAATAATTCTGAGTATATATCATAAGATAAGATAGAACTTTATCCATCCTGAAGGAAATTCTTGATCATCATTATCATTGTTGTACTCTATTTTGAATTGTATATATTATACTTTTCCAAAAAAACGATTACACCTTTTTAAAAAAACTATTCACCACAGGGATCCAGGCGGCCCAACTTCAAGGAGCTGTCGGCGGACCACTCGCGCTACCAGCGCTGGCTGCTCCGGAACGAGACCAAGGCCTTCTACACGCCTGTGTTTGCCGAGGACCTGAGGCAGGGCACCCAGTACCTGCTGCAGGTCCGCCCTCCCTCTCCCACTCCACCGCAAAACCATCCCACCAAACACATCTGGGGTCTTAACATCTGGAGCTTCTTGTGAGGGGCGGATAAAAGCAAATAAAGTTCTAATGGGGGAGTACTAGTGTTCGCCTCATTGCCCTTTTGGAACCAATAGGCAGTTTGGGGTTGACTGCGTCACAGCCAGTTAAATGTCCACTAGAGCGGAAATAAACGGACTGATTAAACTGCAATTTAGTTTGGAATTTTGGAATGACTGTGTGATATGCTAACACCAAGCCGGGGGCTCGAGTGCTACTGAGTTAGCGTAGCGACAAAAGAACAAATCATAGCACAGTGAATAATGATGCTGATGCTTTTTGAGTGTTGGCGTTGTGGGGCTTTCATTCACTTAATCTCTCCCCCCCCCCCCCCCCCCGTAGGCTGCTGGCCTGGGCCGGCTGCGGCCTAACACCCTGGTGTTTGGCTTCAAGAACGACTGGAGGGACGGGGACATGATGAACGTGGAGACCTACATCAACATGATCCAGTGAGTTGTGCTGCGCCGTGCCGCTGTTGGGAGGCCTGAACCACACGGTCCCAAAAAAAAATCATATTTGACAGACATTGCGGTGATATATGACATCACGGTATATGATAATTCCCATATTCGTGGGAATGATAATTTTTGCATCACAATTTGTATTTGCACTGAAAAAAACTGATCATGATGTGACATTTCTTGGAGTCTGCACCAAACAAACGTGTTCTCTTACAATTGGAGGAAGAAAAATGTGCAAGCCAGAGCATGTCTGCAGCACTGCAGTACTTCATTTATAATGGTGTTATACATTAACATTTACACATCTTACCCGTATCTAAAAATGTCAGATGCTGCGATTTGGATAATGTCGTGATTGCCATATTGCGATTTCTCTAATAATTTGATTCGTTATTCAGCCCTAGCTACTGATGTGCGTGCGTGTGTGCGTGCGTACGTGCGTGTGTGCGTACGTGCGTGCGTACGTGTCGCAGTGGGACTCTCCAACTCGGGATTAACAAGAGTTTGACCTTTATTTTTTTTATCCACGCACGGTTCTGAATGAGTCATGTGAGACTGTGACCTTGGGGAGTTTCAGTGGTGTCTCCAGTGAGTGTGAAGCAGTGAGGATTATAGCATTATATAGAGCTGAAGGCCAAGGATGATTGGGTTATCGTGTGTTCAAATCTTTTTAATCCATGAAAATCACCACTAATGGCTTCAGTAACAGAATATTAGCATGCTGCAAGCTACAGCCTGACTCTGCAGTTCTTGGATTTAAAATGCAATGCGTCATGGTAGCAATTTTATTATGTTTCCATTAAGGGTATGTACGTAGGGAAAGTGTCTTGAGCCCAGCAATTTTAAAAAGGTTAACTAAATAGTCGTGGACGCATGAGAAGTGGCTGCGGGGAGACCAGTGGACAACGTTCAATGTTTTAATGTGTGCAACGTGTGCCTTTCAGCGACGCCTTTGACTTCCAATATGGCGCCGTCATCCTCCGACTGAAAGAAGGGCTGGACGTGTCCCACATCCAGGGACAAGGTAACACACACACACACACACACACACACACACACACACACACACACACACACACACACACACACATCAAATGGTTTACCGAATCTAATCTTTGTGAGCTTATCAGTTTTACAAGATGTCATTGCGTGTAACTTTATTCATACCTTCTATTACCGAACAAATAAATAAATGAACTGCTTTACTTGTCACTTTTTACTTTTTCCTATTTTTTACACTTTTTACATTGACCTATTTTTGTACTTATTAGGTACTATATTACTAATTGTTCAGAGTTGTTTGGGAGTAAGCATCCCATTGTACTTGTTACATATGGCAATAAAGAAATCTTGAATCCTGAAATGGCATTTCTCTTTTGTCTTTTTGTTTGTCTTTCGTTGGACTTTGTCTTCCCCTTCCCCCAGACGAGCTGCTGTCATCTCAGGAGAAGTCGTCAGGCATGAAGGACGTGGTGGTGTCCATAGACATGAGCAAGGACTCGGACGGAGACTCCTCCAAACTCTCCTCCAAGGCCACCAGTCTCCAGAACAGCCCGGCCATTCAGAAAGGTTCGGAGTCGTCCAATTTCGTTCCCCGTTGCATTCCTGTACAAACAACAGAAGACGTGTGCAGGGTGGTGGTAGTGGTTCTAAAGAGCTGAAGATGGCTACCACTTGGAGCTAAAGTGTGGTTGATGAACATCCCCTTACCAACCTTATCTCTTATCGCTCCACATAAATTGATCTTTGTGACTCCGGGGGCGCAGATGCTAAATCTTACCCCCAAATCTGAGGTAATGACTGCATTGGGGGGAAGATGATGCCAGGATAATGAAAGCAGCAGCGAGATCTGGGTACAGGCAATGTGGAGGCACGGTTAACATTGTTAAGTTGCATATGCTACCCACATCGGAATGAAACAAAGACGATGGGTGGAAAAACGGTGAAATTCCCCTTTAAAGAGCAGCTTTGTAGCATGTGTTCATTTTGTACTCAAAACAAACACAACATGCTCCACTTGACAGGAAGTCGCCACTCTGTAGGATGTGAAAGATTACAGCCCTGAGTGGTGTGTGTGTGTGTGTGTGTGTGTGTGTGTGTGTGTGTGTGTGTGTGTGTGTGTGTGTGTGTGTGTGTGTGTGTGTGTGTGTGTGTGTGTGTGTGTGTGTGTGTGTGTGGTGTGTGTGTGTGTGGTGTCTTTCTGCACACTTTATATTTGTACACAGAGTACGACCACACATCCCCCATGTGTGTGTGTGTGTGTATGTTCCTCCCACGAGAACTTAAGCCCGCAAAACAAATCTGGTGTTCCCACATCGTGTGAGAAACTGTTCCTGTGGGAACGGTCCCATACATCCGCCCACCCCCCCCCCGCGACCTTGTCAGCTGCAAAGCCTTTTTATTAACTTGATTAATCTTCTGTACGTTTGATGATTCATTATTAGTGGGAATTAAATGTTCATTTTCACAAAAGAAAACCACTCATCATGCATATGGGCGGGGCGGGGGGGGGGGTTTCTGTACCAAACAAATAAACATGTTTTCTTAAATCTGGAGAAGAAAAAAAATGTGTTTGGCCAATAATAGGGCATCTCTACAGCACTTCATTTATAATGGACATTTACAGTTATAGATTGGCCCGACACACTTGGTCATATTGCGATTTCGGTAATATTTTGATTAATTGTTCAGCCCCACCGGAAAAAAAAAGTGTGTGTATACGCGCCCATGTGTGCTCAGTGAAACATTGAAATATCAATGTTGTATCGGAAAGAAATCCTGCGTTTCACGAAGAACAAACTTCACGCAACACCTCGAAGCCCCAGCGTCATCCAGACCTCTTGTTCTGCGCACGGCGGCCATTTTTTCCCGCTGCGTTCCGATTACCTCATCTCACCTTCTTTCAAGTGAGACCCTTTTCGAGCCCGTCGGAGAAGTGGCACGCTACGGGCGAGAAGAACACCGCGTTGCTGTTCGCGTCCCAATGAATCCACTTTGAATTTGAACTCGTAACTTTAGCAGGACTTGGCCTGCGCTGCCGCCGCCTTGGCTCACGTCGCGTAGAAGACACCTCGAGGACCTGGGTGAATTGTAACAGAAAAGCTCCAGTTTTCCAGTTGGCGTTTTGATGCCAATCTGTCTGACGCACGTTTATTTTGCTTCATAAGACGCCCTAGTGTGTAGTTCTCAGAATGTTTGCCGCTTTCCTTTTATCTTGATGTCTTTTGAAGATGAAGTCAGTGGAACCCTCACTTTATGATTTGTGTTGTTTTTTGGGATTCATTTATCATGCCAACATCGATCAACTGTTAACGCCACATTCTCCTCTTTTTCTTTCTGTTTGTGCCTTGTTTTTTCTGTCCCTTTTTTCCCATCGCACAGATGAAGATGAAGATGGCAAAGCCACGACTCAGCCACTGTTGGGAAAAGGCAGGACACTCAGTTTATAGAGTTGCATTTTGGTGCCTCTTCTCTAATCTTCTGATCTAATATTCGAGCGTGTGTGTGTGTGTGTGTGTGTGTGTGTCTCTCTCTCCCTCTCTTGCTCTTGTCTCTCTTTGTCTCTTTGTCTCTGTCTCTCTGTCTGTCTCTTTGTCTCTCTCTGCCTCTCTCTCGCTGTCTCTCTCTTCTCTCTCTGGAGACAGGTAGGGAATCAAGAGAGTCAGGCCTGGTGGTCGGAGACAGGTAGGGAATCAACAGAGTCAGGCCTGGTGGGAGACAGGTAGGGAATCAACAGAGTCAGGCCTGGTGGTGGGAGACAGGTAGGGAATCAACAGAGTCAGGTGTGGTGGGAGACAGGTAGGGAATCAACAGAGTCAGGTCTGGTGGTGGGAGACAGGTAGGGAATCAAGAGAGTCAGGCCTGGTGGGAGACAGGTAGGGAATCAACAGAGTCAGGCCTGGTGGGAGACAGGTAGGGAATCAACAGAGTCAGGCCTGGTGGTGGGAGACAGGTAGGGAATCAACAGAGTCAGGTGTGGTGGGAGACAGGTAGGGAATCAACAGAGTCAGGTCTGGTGGTGGGAGACAGGTAGGGAATCAAGACTCAGGTCTGGTGGTGGGAGACAGGTAGGGAATCAAGAGTCAGGTCTGGTAGTGGGAGATGCTAGTATGG